>RDEW01000017.1:689854-820719 GCA_011109175.1 Dicyema japonicum
CACGCATTATTTCGTTTAGATGAAGTGGTCTAATAAAACTTTTCAATGTTTTCAGGATTTAGCAGAAAATCCAGAGCTTATAACTGAATCAACAAAACATTTACTAAAAGTTTCACTATTTGGAGAAAACGTACTAATAATTATTCATTAGCAGGAAATGACATCTTCACAAACACAACAATTTGTAGTTCGACGTCTTATCAAAGCATTAATTTCCCAGAGAATTGCACGACAAAGCTTTTCTGTAGCCTTAATAAATGTTATATTAATACCTTATGCTCAGATTTTGAGACTAAAAGACATTAAAGACGAAACCGTAATAAAAGTAGCTAAGGATTGTCTCTTAACAGTTTATCATACGAATAAAGACATTGAATGTATGAATACTGCGAAATTGTTTTTTCTTTGGGCTCTAAAAGTTAGTGGACGATTAGAAAACGTAAAACTTATAAAAATTCTTTTTAGATGAGTCCATCAAATTACAACACATCCTTTTCTTTAATCAATGGTGTAGATCAGTCATCACTCAGATTTGCAACTAGTCTTATATGTGAAAAAGACGAAAATTTAAGTTTTGATGAATATTTGAATCTCTGTTCTATCGATCACTTTTACCAACCAAATGTTGAAAAATTATCTGTTTTATTTTTGGAATTTTATGTCCTCTATCCGAATTTTAATGATGCTGAAGAAAATTGGACAAAATTTTTAACAAGTAGGCTAAGTAATTTTTAATTCAGAAATTTCGACTGATGGGAAAATTCTTGTAAAGTGGAGACATGTAGTTTATATTTTTCTTAACTCTGCTATTCAGTTGAAGAATTTGACCCAAGATAAGGTTGTTTATTAAGATCATTTTAGATGTTAATTTTATTCAACATAGAAACTGTAACCTTGNATCTGTTTTATTTTTGGAATTTTATGTCCTCCATCCGAATTTTAAGGATGTTGAAGAAAATTGGACAAAATTTTTAACAAGTAGGCTAAGTAATTTTTAATTCAGAAATTTCGACTGATGGGAAAATTCTTGTAAAGTGGAGACATGTAGTTTATATTTTTCTTAACTCTGCTATTCAGTTGAAGAATTTGACCCAAGATAAGGTTGTTTATTAAGATTATTTTAGATGTTAATTTTATTCAACATAGAAACTGTAACCTTGATTATTGAAGACATGACTAATTCTGATTTATCAAAGTCAGTTTTACCAGGTCAACTAGTTTGATTTGATTTTATATTAGATTTACAATTTACTCCATCATCAAAAATCTAAAGAATGGGATGATGAATTTTTCTTAAATCTAATTAAAAAGATTGTTTTCCTTAATTCTTCCATTCCGAAGACACTTCGTTTTTTTCTAAAAGATTTAATTATTGTGGTTGTAAAACATGTATAAAATTTATCTAATTTGAAGATTGACCCTTCAGAACGTGTAAAAGTTGTTGAAGATTTAATAATTAAAAAAACCTATCCTACTGATTTTATGAAATTAATGAAATATTTTTTGGCAGATGAGGAAATTTCTCTGGCTAGTCGTTCAGCTCTGTTACGAAAATTTCTCATCAGAGTTCATTTTTATCAAGTATTTTAATTTAATTACATTTTCCAGAATACTGATAACTTCAGTATATTTGAAACTTTTGGACTGATTGAATGTCTCTTATATTCTACTAAGAAAATGGATGAAAATAAAAGAATTATTCGATACTACAAAATCATTAAAAATATTATTCTTGGATTCAACGCTCAAATTCTGAATGGAAAGCACCCAATATTCATTGGAAAGAGTTTTAAGAGTAAATTAGTTATTCTGGTAATTTTCGATTGGTAATTTAGAAATGGCTTGAGGCATGGGAAGCTTCTGAACAGATCCTATCCTATGATCCAGATGCAACGTCATCGCAATCTGAAAATTCACACAATACTAAGTTATGCATGATGTGTCTGTTAATGTTCTTTGTTGTTGGCAATAAAGAAATTATTGATATTCTTGGCGACTTCATTAATGCACTGAGGCGGAATACTATTGAAGAGGATATACTATGTAATTATTCATTAGCATTTATAGTTGTTTATGTGTTTCGACATTTATTAATGTTTCCACTGTGTAATTCGGCAGCTTTTTGGAGATTTATAAAAACAGTAATATGTGTGTCCTCACAGTATGATGAGTTGTTGAGTTCTTACTCAGCTGAATTTATTTTGTCGGTACTGACAACCACTTTAACATTAAGGCGTTAGAGGAATATAATGGTTGTGATTCCAGCTCAGAGGGAGAATCTTCATCAAAAGAAACAGAATTTACGTCAAATTATGATTCCGATTTAGAACCTGAAAATTTGATATCTGATGAGGAGGTAAACTTTGCTTTTTTTATTTAAGAATTTTGAAGAAAGTGAGGATTATGACATGAAATTGTCTACAATCGTTAATAAAGCTAAAAATACAGTTGAAATCGACGACATTCAGAAACGACTGAGGTTTTTTGCTGATTTATTTTTAGATTATTTAGACTTTTAGAAGTTTTGCTTTTACAATGTCCGCGCTGCTGGGTTCGCCTTATTTATTAATTTTTAGACTTGGAATATTGTCCATAAATTATGTGATCTGATTAAAAACGAAGAAAATTTGGAAATTGTTAAAATTATTTTGTCAATTCTTAATTTCTTGGATTTTTCTATTGTATTTTTATTTTTTAATAATTTGATTAATGGTGAAGGAGATCATGATTCATTTATATCAAAATCTTTTCGTAGTGTATTAACTTCCTCTAGAAGACTTACTCAATGTATTCATTTTATCAATTTTAGCTGACAATACAAGTGTTTTAAAATTGTTACGAAAATTTGTAATTCAAAGTATTTTAAGTTTTATAGATCACATTTGCTTCTAAATCAGATTTGATTGTATCAATAGATGATGCTATTCGTGATGAAATTATACATAATCTTAAAGGAAAGTAAATTTTGAATATTTTATGTTAGAAACTTTGAATTCATTTTAATCCAAAGAATATTGACAGAATACTCCAATACTCTCCAAAAATGTCCTGATTCTCTGATTAATATTATGAAAAAATCTACAAAACCGTTTATTAAGGTTGTTAATGGAAGTAAATAAATAGATTAAGGTTTTAGCTTTGTTGCGTTGTTTTTTGCATCGTGATTTGGTATTTACGGTTATTTTATTTAGTTTACTTGCGGAATGACCAATTTCAGTGAATCTTTTATTGGTAAGTTACAGGAAATGTGTATTAATGTATGGTTTTATTTTTATTCTTTTTAGGAACTCTTAAAGATATCTGAATTATATGAAAATGGGAAATTTAAGGTTGAATCTAGTTTAGTAGAGAATTTGCTAAATATTATTTATAAATCCCACACTTTATATCCAGATTTTATTTCTAAAGTAATCTTGTTTTTTTTATTTACAGGAATTAATAAAACCCATGAAAGATATTCTGCCGCGTGTAAAGCAGTTTCGTGCATTTCGCAAAAACAACAGTATATGGAAGAAATGTAAATCGCTTATGCATCGTTTTGAAAGGTTATAAAATAAATCCTTATGTTAGAAAAGACAAAGAATCTTTCGAATTCAATGCAATTGAATCCAAAAAACGTCGATCTGATGTATCCGCTAGTCCTTGCTGTAAAAAGATTTGCTTATAACTTTGTATTTTTGACATATATGATTTTGTTTTTTGTCGAAAAACTTATTCAGTGGAAATAAAAAAAATTCGAATTGTAAGTGTCTGTCATTCTTTTAAAATTGGGAATGCAATCGCCATAATTCAGAGATTAATGGATATGTTCTTCTTAGCGCCTGGAATAATTATTGTCAGAGGCAGTAGTCAATTTCTCTTAGCAGTTGATGCTCTGTTCAATAAGCTTGTTAATTTGAACAAAATTTTCTTAATATTCACATAAACCATGACTAAATATTAATAGAAGCTTAGTCATAATAATCAACAAATCTCAATTTAAATAATTGTAAAATAGGATCAGACTCATTTCCAACGCCATATTTACAGAGATTGAGTTCAGCATAATCATCACAAAACGTTGAAATTGGAACGATTTCGGCAGCCAAATTCCAGCGTTTTAAAAGTGGAATTAAAGACCAATCAATACTAAGAAAATTTAAAAATAAAATACCAACGAACTTGATAGACAATCCAAGCTTCACATTTACTGGAAGTTCTCATTATAAATTCTATTGTGCATAAAAGATTATCGAAATCATTTATGTTATAAAAACAATCCGCGGACAATATTAAATCATAATCTTCCATTAATTCAGAATTGAAATCTTCGAAACATCCCCATCGAAGTTTATGAGTTGTTACATAATTTTCCAGGTTATTTTCTTTTAAATTAATCTCACAAGAAGAAATATTCAAATCAGTCGCATTTACTAAGCTCGGAGACAAACGAGCTGCAGTCATCGACACGAGACCAACTCCACAACCAATCTAATATGTATTATTTGAATGTTGATTTTAATTCGGTGTAGTATTACCGAAATGACAATGTATTAATTTTAAATGACATTAATTAACCTCAATAATTTTAGACCCGATTATTCTATGTTTACAATGACACAGGTAAATGGACAACAGAATAGCAGAAGGCCAAACAAACTCTGAATATTTGCCATTTTCCACCTAAGAATAAATTCATATAATTTAATACCTCTTTTATTCTTACTTCGTCGATAAATTCTGAAAATTTGAAAACTTTTAAATCATCCATACGTCAAACAAAAATCACAGCCATATAATCATGATTTTCTATTTTAAATAAATAATTATTTAATATTTTAATAAAATAGTGAATAAAAAATCAACATGGATCGACTATTTTTGGTTTTAATAGTAATAACATGGATCCTACTCGAGTGGTTTAATGAAAATCGGATATCAACACCGAAAAATATGTTACAACTCTCTATACCTCGGACAAAAGATTGTCGAACAGGACAATAGAAGTTACTGCGGAGGGAAGAGGATTTCCTTTCAGCATATAACAAAAAATATTGGGTCTAACTTTCGATACGCATATGAACTTTTCGAGACGTCACTAACGTGCTGAACAAATGTGAAAGAAAATCAACCTTCTGAAATGCCTAACAGTTATATGGAAAATTGGACATCACTCTATACTTAAGACGCTCTATTCACAGTACATCGAACCATGCATTTCATATGCGTGTACTTCATGGGGACCATTGGCCTCCTATACGAACATCCAGAAAATCTCCGCAACCCAGAAAAGGGCCTTCAAACTAACTGAGAGATGGGATACAGGAGGAAAACATCAAAGCACCTGACACACATCGAAAAAACAAAAATGGACACCAATGTAAACCTCGCAATAAAAGTGTTGCTAAAGGAAGTGATGTTACCAGGAAGATCGGTGACAATAAAGATTCGACCAAGCTAACTCGAATAGGATATAATCCGATCACTCCTAGGAATACGCCCTTTGATATTAGAATGCAGACTGATGAAGCACCAGTGTACTTTGTTGACAGTTGATCCCAAACACAGTCAGTAAATCAACCAGCGAATCCAAATGATCAGAATGGACGAGAATAAGCCACGGTAGACAGAAATATTCAAGAAGAGGAATTTTATAATAATATTGTTGAACAATTATCAAAAATGTTAAAAACATGACAAGAACGAAGAAGGATGCCAAGTTTTTACTTGGCCTGGCGGCGCTCTTAAGAAGAGAGGACAGCCACCAAATAAATCAGATACAACCAGGATTACCCTGGTTAATGCCCGCTCTCTAGGAAGCGGGCTGCGGAGCTGGTTGCCCTTACCAGCGCTGTTGAGAGGGATGCATTAATTATTAATAAAACAAAGATGAAAAAAACCTGGAATTATTAATATCCCGGGTTATAATTCGATTGATATTCCATGGCGTCCCGGTGCCATAACTGGTACAGGCACCTCTATTTTCTACAAAAAGAGTATTAAAACGCGATTGCCAATAATTATAGAAGAGAATTGGATAAAAATATTGGATAAAATTGGATAACAATTGGTGGAATTTACTCCAAAAGATAAAGGAATTATTCAAGGATTATAAAAGATTTTTTCGCTAATAATGAAAACCCAATCTTTGTGGAAGAATGTATTGCAAAAAATTGCATATGGTTGTGTGAAAACTAATTCTGACGGCAAATGTTTATTGGAAATAATGGAATCAGAAAATTTAGAAGTTTTTTCTAACAACGGAGTGCTAATAGATTGGGTACTTTCGTTATGCAAGAAAACCTCGATTTATTAAGCGGATTGCCCTATGTCGAATATGATATAGGGAGTGATCACTTACCTCAAACTTTGGAGCTGTGAACTGGACCCGTTATTGAAGAAAAATATTTCTTATATAATATCAACAGAATTGATGGGCTCATTTAATTCTTATATTTCTATGAAGTTGATAATATTCGAAATTGAAAATTTTAAATCATGTGGATATCGATAGTTTGGATGTAAAATAAGATGTGTTATTTAAACAATCTTGATTATTATAGAAAGAAAAGATTTCTTTCTCCGCATAGAAATAAATTTAATAAATGGGGATCAATGTCGTTTTCTTCGTGAAATGAGAAATTTGGAAGGAAAATTGAAACGATGTTGGGATCCACAAGATTCTAACCATCTCAAAGAGAGGATCAAGTCTATAAAGAGAGTATTGATCGAAGTATCAAAAAGTATTGAAGAAGATAGATGGAGGAGAGAATGCTCCAAATTCTATCGTAATAATCCTAAATTCTGAAAACTTTTTCGAAAATGAATTCTGAAGAGATAAATCTCAAGTCTCGTGACGGCTCTCGGATCCGAAAGAAAAAGTTAAGACAACAGCTCGCAGAGGTACAAGAATTGGATTCTCTTAATTATTCCCCGAGGCATACAAACTAGTTTTCTTGAAGAGGAGCCAGTTTTTTGTACGGATGATCCCGAAGAAGGGAAAATCTAATTTAAATCCAGAAAACTATAGGTCAATAAGCCTGATATGCAGCATCTAAAAAATCATTGAAAATTTTATTTTTAACAGATTATCAAAGTATATTGAAGATAACAAATTTTTTCTCGATGATCAGTGGGGTTTTCGCCTCACTATAAGGACTGGAGATTGTTTCTCATATTTATCAAATTTTACATGTGTTGCTAAGAAGAATATAGAATGTCTTACGGCCGTACGTCTAGACATATCAAAAGCTGTCGATAGCGTTTGGCATGCTGGGTTGTTAAAGACTCTGTCAAATTTTAATGTTGGGAGCAAGGCACTAGCTTGTTTGGTGCAAGGGTTCAATAATTCGAAGAGGAGGTTTCGTTATACCACACCCCATCAACTAGGACAAACTCATTGACTTCTTCCTGTTTAATTAGTTTTTAATTAGAAACGAATTTGTTATGTTAATAAAATCTATCTATCTAAATTTTATGTCAGCAAGAAATGAATAATTCATCAAAAAGTCAGACTACAAATTTATGGCATTTGAAAAAGATAATTTGAAAGAAATCAACGAAAACATTGTCATATGGCAAAGCTTCTAAAAATCAACAAAAAGTAAAAATATCCCATTTTATTTTGAAAAAAAATTTCAAAAAGGCAAATCAAGTTTAATTAGGAAACCAAGTGTATTTTTATTTATTTCAGCTGTATGTAAAATAAATTTATTCAATTTTCGATGCGAAAGGATTGCACCCGCTGTCCTGCAGAAGAAGCGCCGGAAGGGGACCACGTCATGCTGCTCTGAATGATGTGATCGTCAGAGCTCTGAAGGTTTCAGGCTTCCCAGGACAGCTTGAACCAGTGGGTCTTGATCGAGGAGATGGGAAGAGACCTGACGGGATGACCCTTTTCCCCTTCACGTCTGGAAGATCTTTGGTCTGGGACGCAACTTGCATAGACACGTTCTCAATCACGAACATTTTTAAATCGGTTCAGACACCTGGAGCAGCTGCTTCGACTGCGAAAAACCTAAAAATCAAGAAATATTCTTGCCTCGGGTATCGCTACCGATTTACTCTTGTTGCGACCGAATCATCGGGAGCCGTTGGTCCAATGACGGCTGAATTCTTGCAAGAACTCGGAGGATTGCTTGCCAGAAAGAAAAGGGATCAACGAGAAGGGTTATGGCTAAGACAAAAGATAGGAATAGCCATACTCCGAGGGAACTCGTTCGCAATCCACGCAGCAGGCTTCCTCAACTGACATTTGTTTAATTGTTAAAAAAAATTATTTAAATAAACTGAAATTCTCAAATTTTTTTTACTAATTGAATTAACATAAAGATTAAGATTTTGAATTTTATCTAAATTAGTCACTTTTCATTTTTCGTCTTTGTTTTTTGAAAAAGACACATGAACATACACATGAAAGTCGGTGTAAGAGAAGGAGAGAAAATAATCTGTTTGAGTTTAATCGCAGATTGTTTTACCGTCGCCTACACGAAAATGGCCATAGTGTATGTTGCCAACAGGACGCGGAAATGCTTTCCACATGGGTAGTATGTGGGAGGCTAAACCAATCAGAGGAAATGCGTGGAATGTCCCTTACAGCGCCGCTCCTTTCTTGGCGGAATCTTGCGGAATTTTCGATTTTCGCAAAAATTTGAGGCGGTTGTGAGACATCTCCCTAATTTGAAAACGACCGGGGTCGATAAAGTTTATAATTTCTTTATCAAAAGATGCACTTCATTGCACGAGTCTATGTGTCGTGTATTACAGAAAAGCATCACTAACCCGGAAACGATTCCTGATTGGGCATTCACAGGGACAACTTATTTGATCCCAAAGCTGGATTTTTGGTTTTAATAATAATAACATGGATCCTACTCAAGTGGTTTAATGAAAATCGGATATCAACACCGAAAAATCTGTTACAACTCTCTATACCTCGGAAAAAAGATTGTCGAACAGGACATAGAAGTTACTGCGGAGGGAAGAGGATTGCCTTTCAGCAAATGGCAAAAAATATTGGGTCTAACTTTCGATACGCATATGAACTTTTCGAGACACGTCACTAACGTGCTGAACAAATGTGAAAAGAATATCAACCTTCTGAAATGCCTAACAGTTATATGGAAAATTAAACGCTCTACTCACAGTACATCGAACCATGCATTTCATATGCGTGTACTTCATGGAGACCATTGGCCTCCTATACGATGCATTAATTATTAATAAAACGAAGATGAAAAAACCTGGAATTATTAATACCCGGGTTATTAATACGTCTCAAGACCGTTTGCAGACTGTGGAGGTGGAGAAAAAAAGGAAGTATGACTTGCTTGCAAACGAGATGGGGCAGATGCTTGGTTGCAAGATCCTCGTTATTCCTATAATAATGACGTGGGAAGGAATTGCAACAAAGTACCACAAGGGTTATCTAAAGCAGTTGGGGGTAGATAGGAAGCTTCTTGCTTATCTACAGTTTACTGTGTTAAAGCCGACCATATATAACCTGACATTGTAGTATAGGAAGCAGAACCCTGAGATGCCATATGGGCAGAGGGTTCAATTGGACAAGGGTCTCTCGGAGTTGTTTCAACAACCAGAATCGAACCTGCCTGAGGAGGCTGGCGAACAAGCAGGCGAGGAAGGTTGTTGATAATTAAATATATTAACTTTTTTATTGTTGGTTAAATAAAACTGAAATTCTCAAATTTTGTTTACTAATTGAATTAACATAAAGATTAAAATTTTGAAATTTATCTAAATTAGTTACTTTTCATTTTTCGTCTTTGTTGAAAAAGAAGAGAAAAAAGATAGATGACCTTCGTAATTTCTTTATTGGATACCCCGACAAAGTGATGCTATTAACTATCCTCACGAGATCGAATCTGACCTACATAAGTGCTTGATTACAAACCCAAAATTTGACTCAACTGCTCTTTCTATTCAAGTTCTTTTACTTTAACAATTTCCATTCGGAAAAGGCTACTGACAGTGGCTTTAATCATGGGACTGTCCAAACTATGTCCTCGACCATTCTGAATTACCAAATATCCCATACTCTGCCTGACACTAGATGAAAAGTGATTTTCTTTCTTAACCGTAATGTTATAAACATCCGCCAACTCGATGACTATATTTAACAATTTTTGATTCTTTTTTTCCTAGTTATATTAAATTTTTGACTAAATATTCATAGAAACTGTCAAATTCTTCAGTGATAGAATAAATATCCATAAAATAAGCATTTTTAATTAAATATAACTATCCTAGTTGTCCTAATGAACTTTTCTCACTAACTGGCTTATTTTCATTATGGCTAAATGAAGTCTTAGAATAACCACTCCAAACATGTTTCATCATCTAAAATCACATTATTATTAAAGCAACATACGTAAAATATTAATAGCTATAATTTTACCCGCCCGGTGTTAGAAACAATCAAGCTAAGTGGTTCCACCTTCAACGGTCGTGCAGAATCTCTTTCAAGTCGTCCAAATTTTCTCCACATTTCATTTTTCTTTGACGTACTTAAATACAGCATCGCGTATACCAGGAAGTGTGACTCGTTATCGTTCACCCAGTCTCAACAAAGTACTCCTCCATTACTGTATTAGCGGAGGTCTCTCATGTTTTCTTCAACTCAAATGGTCTGTTTAACCAAAGTTTCTTCCAGTACGCTATCATTGTGTAAATGCAACTAATTGTGTCTTTTTATCTTGACCACTGCGAATTTACTTTCCCCCTATATCCGCCTCCCAACCCCACGAGGAAACATTCCCTTCCAATGAGAAAAACTTGTTATATATTCAAAAAATTCAAAAGACAAGAAGAATCCCGATACTAAGCAGGATCTTTTTAAAGTTGTTGCTTCTTGCTTCGCCCTATTTATTGGCGCTCAATCCTGCGGATGAACAACCATAGATGAATTTTATTCTTATGCTCTTTTCGCCTCTGGTTATCGGACGATTTAGTGGTTAAAAAAGATGCTACCACTCTCAAAGCGTATGGGTCATAAACTACTTGAATGTGATACAAAGGCCGCCTTTCTTCTCTTCATCTCTGCCTAAACTCTGGTTATTCTCGACCCCAGAACGTTTGACTTGCTTAGGGCAAAGCATCCATGTTCAACGAACGACTTGCGGCCGTCCATTGCACTTGTAGTCTCGCCTCTGGTCTTCACTGAAAAATAGGTGAGGGCGAAATTGGAGCTTTTTGTCGCAGTAGTAAAGGAGTGGATGGTTTAACTTCCAAGTCACGTTAAGGATCTCACCTCCACTGCAACTAGTTGATCATTCTTGATGTTTTCTTCCGTGATGATAAGCTGAGAGGTGGTCTCTCTATAAAGGAAAAATATCTTGGATCGATGTAATGAACACTGAAGCTGTTTGAAGCCTGTGATGCGTCTTTTTCTTATAATAACTGTATTCATATACTAAAGTTCAATTACAACTTTAGATGTTCCTTTGTTTTAGACATGCTGATATCCTAGGATCATTTAATTCTACTTCAAGTCTTCGACAAAGGAAATCTAGACATCTAATTAGAGGGCACGAGTTGGTCTTAATATCAACTTCCGATTATTATGATGGTAGTTGCGGATGTTATATTTCCTGCCTATTTCTTTTCATATGCTTCAAGGTACTGCCTCACAACTGAGATCTTATATAACTCAACTAGATTTCCCTTCGATGAGGCTATAACTAAATTTTGGACTCTGGGAGAGATTAGGTTTTGACTTTCCATAGGGTAAAATGTATCAAAAATTGTTGGATTAGGTTCCTTAGAAGTCTTCCCTTAAGAGGCACATGCTTTATATGGCATGATTGGTTGCAAGAACTGGGATCACCTAACTAGTTGACATTTCTTTTGTCTTTCTTTCTCGGTGGTCCCCGGGTTAATAAATAAAAAATGTTTTTCCCTTAAAATGTTAAAAAACATAAAATCTAGATATGCGAAAAAAATAATTAAAAAAACTTAAGAACCATAAATTTTATATTAAACAAAAACATTAAATCTCTCCAAAGTAGATTGTCCGATCACTTGATACAGATGAGACTAAAAATCAAATTAAAAGTCAACGAATTGGTTCATGAGGATGAAAATCAGTTTCATTGACCGATCCAAGATGACCAGGTAGTTTATACAAAATCTTAGTAGTTGTAGTATCCCATACATATACAAACTGATCTGAAGATCCAGCACTAACCATAGAACCGTCAGGAGACCAGGAAGCCCTCAAAAGGAACTAAATTATTAAATAATGACAAACTCGTTCATGATCATGACTTAGACCGTAAAATATTTTACAACAACGATTAGTTTGAGTCACAAATGGACGAATATCCCAAATACGAACTAATTAAAAATTAAAGCCCAACCAATTTTGTCCATAGCATTTGAAAGAAGGTAAGAACCTTCTGGACTCAGTTCAAGTCCAGTTATAGTGTCAGTATGGGCAGATAGCTTGCAAGAAACGACTTCATTTCGTAAATCCCAAATCAGTTTTAAAAAATATAATCAACTTTTATATCATTGTCTATTCCACCAGAAATTACAGTCTCTTGGTTGTCAGCAAAAGTGACAGCTGTTACTTGATAGTGATTGCTGAGGGACTTAACTGCATTCTTCTTTCGAATGTCCCAAATCTAAACAGAAATACTATAAATATTATACTTTAATTTCTCCGTCGTCTCCACCAGAACAGATTAAACCGGGACCTTTCCGTAAAGGATTGCAGGAATTTACAAAATTGGTATGTCCTTTTTTCTTGGCAATTCGGGTAGTCCTTTCCAAATCCCAAATGCCCATAGTTCTGTCGGTTGAGGCTGTACATAACTGACTAAAATTTAATAATAAAACAAAAATAAAAAATTATTTAAAAAATCCAGATTAAGTGGAAAATATGAAAATCGTAAAATCATATAAAAAGTAAAACATACGATCCATCGGAAGAAATGTGCAAATCTAGAACAGATCCAGTGTGTCCACCCATAGAATAAAAATTTTCACATTCTCCGACAGTATTCCATAATCCTTAAATACAGTGACTTGACTAACTTATAACTCGGTCCATTCCAGCAGATGCAAATAAATTGCCAATTGGCGAAAACTTCCCACATAAAATAGCACGTGAATGACCTGATAATTGCATTATTGGACCTTGCAAGCTTGATTTTCGTGCAATCTATATTGTTAATTACTATAAACATACTGAATCCATTTTTTGTATTTTACAGGAAGATAAATCGACCAATTCATCACCTTTTCTTTTTGCAACTAAAGCCATAATGTACTACACCAACAAGAGACAAAAAAACTTTTAATTTAAATTCATTTAATAAAATTATTACTTTATTTATTTATTATAATGTGAATTTGAGCTATTGACTTGTCCAACTAAATTTTTAATTCCATCGCGTGGTGCTACGTGGATAGTTTGTCAAAATTATTTTCCTTCCTTCCGATGGCGTCACTGGATCCACTTTACTAGTTAGCTAAGAAAATAATTTTTCCCATTTAACTTTTCGATCCGAAACAATAAATTAAAAATAATTATTCCAAATTCAATCGTATATACAGAATCATCTGAAATCACAGAGATGGAGCATTTGAAGGGGATGATGCCTGAGCAGAAAGATCGTTACAGGACCATCTGCGAGGATAAATATGAGAGGCTTCTGAACCAATCAAACCAACACAGACGTGCATGTCTAGTCACTGGAAGATGCGAATCGAGTGGCGCATGGATCAATGCACTCCCAGTTGGCAGTGTCGGGACCCATCTTGACGACGATACTGTCCGCATCGGCATCTCCACCAGACTTGGACTGGAGATTTGCCGGACCCACAAATGCCGATGTGGCGCAACCGTCGATTGTTATGGACTCCATGCCCTCTCTTGTCGAAGGAGTGCAGGACGATTCCCAAGACACAAGGCGATCAACGGAATTGTCAAGCGAGCCCTGGAGTCTGCGGGATACCCAGCCATACTAGAACCTGTTGGTCTGGACAGAGGAGACGGAAAACGTCCCGACGGGATCACAATTTTTCCATTCGAAGAGGGGAAACCTTTGGTCTGGGACGCTACTTGTGTCGACACGCTTTGCCCGTCCAACATTGTCGGGAGCGCGGTAGACACACTGTATTCCGCGGAAAAAACGATGATGGCAAAGGAGAAGAAGTACGAAGCGCTACGCGACCGATTCGCGTTTTATCCGATAGTGGTCGAGACAACTGGAGGAATAAGTGGAAAATCGCTTCGCTTCCTAAAGAAACTTGGACGCTTAGCTACACTAAAAAGCCACGACGCACGTGAGACCCGGTGGCTACTCCAGTTGATCTCTGTTGCAATAGTGAGAGGCAACGCAACGTCGATAATGTCGGCGGGGTCCACTTTGGATGGATGGCAGTTTTAAATATGATTTACTGGGGATAAATTTGGAAATTATATTCTGATTTTGGATTAATATACGATTGAATTTGAAACAATAAATTATATCTGAAATTTCATATTTTAAACTTGTCAGTATATAAATTTCAAGTCAGGGATAAAAATCATTTACGTCCAGTTTTTATGTTTTTCAAACTTTCCACAAAAAACATGATAAAGTTCAACATTAATATAGCTGTTTTGATCTGGATCCACTCGCCTGCAAAAAGAATGTGGGAAGATGTCCCAGATACAAGACTCTAAGAGAAGTCATTAAACAATTTTTTTTATTTTTAAAACTACAAGACCACCATGAAAGAAAGTATTGACTCACTAATTAAGTGATTTCAGCCTCCAACATTTCTCGATTTTCCTCGAATGCTCCACTAGCGATCTAACTGCATTCCGAAAGTGTCTTCTTTTATGTCTGCAGAGGAATTCTATCGGATTATTGTCGATCTGAATTCCTCCGCATGGGCCGCTCTTTCTCTGAATGGATTTCCTAGCTCTTTGCAGATACCTAGGAAGCCCTGGACATTTCTAAAAGGAGAATGGGGATAAATATGGTTTCTGGTTGCATATGCTGCATGATATTCCGCCTGAGAAAGTTCATAGGCTCGAAGAGGGAAGAGAATCTCCAGACAGAACAGACATATTCAATTGTCGGCACAATAACTTGAAGATATAGTTTGCTGATACAAACTGAGGTGGGAAGGGGCCCTTCTTTGTGATAGCTTTTAGAACGTTCCACTTTCGAAGCGCCTTGGTTAACAATTACTCCGTGTGACTAGAGAAAAACTAACGTGGCGTCAAGGGTTTCACTTGTTGTTGTGGTGGCGCTCAGTGAAAGTTCTTCATGGAAAGAAAGGAGGAACAGACAAGCAAGCAGAAAATTTAAACCAATTAACCACGCGGCAAAATTCAATAAAATTCAGCCGCATGGTCCTCCAAATGATTGTTTAGCTATTAATTATGATTTTCATAATATTTTTTGTTATTCTCAAATTTATTTTTGTAAGAATTAGTAAATTATTTATTTAAAATTTTATTTCACTTTGTTGTTCATTTCGACTTACTATCAATGTCAAGCCTAATATCTATAAATCCTTCAGATATATTACAATTTACTGGAAGTTGTGACAATGTCCAAAGAACATCACTTTCTATTGCTTCTCAGTTCTTGCCTGTTTTGTTTAAAATAAAAACAACTATTCCTAAAGAATATAGTATTCGTCCTTCTAAAGGCTTATTAACCAATTAAATCAAAAAATTGAAATAATTGTGACTTGGAAGGGTGGCTATGTCACGAAGACGTAAAAAATTGTTTATTATTTCTTTCCACTTCAGGTACTGATCTAGAAATTGATTGGGACTCTATTGCTATCGATTCCATACAAAGAAAAACTTTTTCGTAACTTTTTCTGAAAGAAATAATAATGAAGTTTCTACAAGTGAAATTAAAAGAAAAATTGAAATAGCGAAAATTAAACTTGAAGTTCAGACAATCGAAAAGGACTTTTTTGATTCACATTTGAGTATTTATCCTAAGGATGGTGATGAATCTAGATTAGAAAAAGAATGTTATTTGGATTTTTCATTTTATTCAGCCGCTTTATTTTTATGCACTGTTTCATTCTTTATCGGATTTTTTTATCACTAATATATTGAAAGTAAAGTCGTTTATATTTGTTTTTGTAACTAAAAGTTTATTTATAAAGTTTATTTTTTTCATTTTTCACTTAATGGAAAAGTAGCGATCCCACTGTTTTGACGGGCTAACAATATTATATCATAGATACGAATTAGAATAATTTTTGTAAATTATTATAATTGGTGGGTTCTTTAGTAAATAGAATTAATTTTGTAGTTGACTTATAATGGCATAGAATTGGATCATCTGACAGTCAAAATATATGAGAATTTCAATTTTTGATAATAACATGATAACCTCACTCACTTTGATGACACTATTGCGAAAGTACTATAATGATAGATTGTAATTTAGATCATAATTGCGCATAATTAATAACAGTGAATATTATTTTATTTTAAATCACTATTCTTAAGCTGCTAATTCCGCCGAACGGATTAAAAAAATCTCTGTGAATCTCTAATCTACCAAACGGAGCAAATTGAACGAGTATTCGCCCATGGCTTTTTTGAAATTCCTGGAGTGATTGCAGAATGGAGAAATGACTGGTTAAATTTTGTAATGCTATCGCCTTTTGATACCCTTGTGAACGGAGATGGGTTTCATGGCGCCTGGATATTTCCATCATCCGGGAGCAATAGTAATGTTTCTGTTTCCGAATAAATATTAATATTTTCTTAAAAAACTCATAAGCTACTTAGGTTTTTGAAATCTCTAGGTGCTTCACGTCTTTTTAGATTTTTTTACTAATTAGACCTGTTATTCAAGTGGTTAGTTGGTCTGATGTTTGAAAAAAGATCCATAATTTCCCTACCCTCCGAACAGAATGGACCAGCAACTATGGTCTACACCTATGTGGAGATGTTGAATTTAACTCGGTAATTTAAAATTGTCCAATTAAATATCAGTGGAGTCAAAAACAAGACCATTGAACCGTGGAAATTTTCAAAAAAGACATGATATTGATCTCTTACTATCACAAGAAGAGGGAAAATTGAGAATTTGGACAATTTTGTATTCTAAATGATCTGACCCTTCAAATAAAAACGCCCGCCCAAAAATATGATAAATTATCATTTCCATATATGGCTTCCCTAATCAGCTGGTCTATCAAATACGACACGATGAGCACACTAACCCGATCTTTTCGAAGTTAAAACACGATCAAGTTCGTAAAAAGATCTGTCGATCCAAATCTATTATGGGAAGCCATATATGGAAATGATAATTTATCATATGTTTGGTGGGCTTTTTCATGTGAAGGGTCAGATCATTTAGAATACAAAATTGTTCCAATTCTCAATTTTATGACCTTACCAATTAGAAAGGCGCCACCTAATACGTTGATACATAATTAAACTCTTGGAAGTTCATAGTCTGATCTATATTGACTAAATTATCAAATATTTCAACAAGATTATCTGTTTTAACTAAGTATTATTTATACCATACACGAATTTTTCGAAAAACCACTAAGTCTACTTGAAAAAGAGTAAACCGTAAAATCAAATGACTAGATCATGTTTATTTGGTATAACGTCCGACGAGCAATCTCATTGATCCGCAACTTGAGATTGAAGAGCCTTGAATCTACTACCATAAAAGAAGACATTGGAACTAGTACCTCTCATTCGAAATATCGGTCAGCATGAATGTCATCCCCAATTTATGAGAAAAATCATTCATTATACATGTACGCAAACCAAACAAACTGATCAGCGAGCCATTTTCCTATCGACTAATTTCCATACTATGTTCTCTTTCTCCAATATTAAGGAAATACTTTCAAAACGCATTTTAGATACTGACACTTCCGAATATAAAACTTTGACTGGTCGACTTCCTTGCTAATAATAAATATATTAAGCTTCTTTTAGCAGATTCTGCTCTTTGGGTTGAACCCAATCCTCTTTACCCGCTTCATTAGAATTAAGTCATTTATGGTCCTTCTCGGCTTAGGTTTATGAGTTCACAAGTGGAGTGGGCACTTCTCAGTGCAGTCCTTTAGTCGTTTCATTTAAGATACGAGTTTTCTGGCATTCGTCAGGGAAATCATCCCGTATCATTTCAATAAACATAAATTATTTTGTAATTGCTTCTGTTAAATGACCTAACTTAAAATAGAATAATCAGATCAATTCCGATTAAAATGGTTATTAATTTGATCATAATTTCTAGGATATAATTATAGAACATTCTAAAATTATGTGACTATTAAAAATTAATTAACAAATAAGAATTGTCAATAAAAATTAACGTCATGATTTGATTACTTTTATATAAATTGCATGTTTAATTAAAGTAACAGAGATGAAGAGTTGTTTAGTTTTACTCATATTGGTAATAAATTATACTATAGCTGGTAAAGTTGACTGTCTAAATTCGCTATCTGCAGATTCTTGTTCCAGATGTGAAAATCTGTTTAAATTGAATTATAATGCTTGTTGCTTAAATGAATACATACTTGATATATGCAATACTTGTATTAATGCGAATGATCAGATTAATTGTCTGAACTCAAAGAAACTACTCCTTGATGAAGCTTCTAAAGAAATTCAACCAAATATTAATGACTACAAATATAAATTGTTAGAGGCAATTTTAAATGAAGAATTAATATCTCTGAAATCAGACAATAGAAGGTCCCATTTACGGCAATATAATAATTAAAATCCGTAGAAATCTTAAATTACTAAAATTCGTTAATTTCGTAAAATTAACTCTTGTTAATTAATGATTTTTTGTTTTTAATCTTTATTTGTGCTTTAGAGTTTAAAAAGTGAATAGATAATCGTTATTTCTTTCGTTTTTTTCCAGAAAAAAAGAGAAATCTATTTAAGGAAAGTATTACCCACGTGGAAAATTTTTCATCTGTCTTGAAAAAGGACTCCCCGACGGGTTCCTTTACAGAAATTCGAGGGAAAATTCTGGAAAAAGTGGGATCGTTGGGTGGCAATTCGAGGAGAGTCAGATGGAAGACTTGCCTTCGTGCGTCAATGATTAAATATTCTTACATAATTTAATCATGAATTCAAATTTAATTTATTTTTTATTCAAAACATGATAATATAATCAAATTTTGTAAGCTATAAAAAGCACAGGATGAAAATTGAGAGGGTGAACTGGGATCACCTAATTAATTCGGTTATTATTACCTTCTTTCTCGGTGTTTCATGGGGTTATATAATTAACGCCATTTGCCGGACCGTACTTCACATTTTTATAATAAAACACATTAATTTACATGATAATGAGATAATGATATCAATTCTCAGGATTAAAAATAATAAAAACTTAATTTTTGAAAAAAAAACAATTCATTTTTATGCCTATGTTTCAGGTTGAAAATGTCGTAGAATCTAAAATTAGGGTTTAGAAACATTTATGAATAAAATCTGTAGGGTTATTTTTAAGGTTAGGGCAGAGGCTTCAGAAAAATTATTTTCACGCCACACTAATCGTAGTTGGTTATCCTTTAAAACCAAATAAAATCTTATAAAAACTTGTCAGATTTCTGAAGTTGGCTTGTTGTTCTTGTTTCAATGTCAATTATTTACAAAATTGTAAGAAATATTTAAAATATTTGAATAAAGTGAATTACTTTTGACTTCGAATTAAAATACGTAAGTTTTTTTAGGAAAATTAGTGAAATTAGTAAAGCAATGGACGCTCACAATATATAAAATTAAAATAAAGCTATAGAAAGGAATAGTGTAATGATCTAAGCGACTTCCTATACGACAATTCTGTGGAATCAAAAAAACTAAGCTTACATCAAAGTCCAAGACTTCAAATTTCAGGATTACTCTGTTATCCATTTCAATCACGATCTAACACGACTGGGATGAATTCTTCAATCAAACCTGATCAGTGAGGAATGCAAATTATGCACGATATTGTGGATTTAGTTATTTTGAATGACATATATTACCACACTTGATGATTATTTGGATACCTTTTTCGATATCTCCTTTTGTTTTCTTAATCCGACTCTCGACACTCATTGGGACGTTCTCAATGATCAGATCATAATCCAATTATGATAACTATCGACCAACACCCCATGAAGCTGAGGAATTGGAAGCTATACTTACTATAAACGTTAAAAGTTTGATTCACATATGAAAGAGTCCGAACGCGTACTCGAGGATTTTTCTTATACAACCTTCCAATTTTCGAGTCCACGAATTGTCTAATTGTTGCAGAAAAATTTTCTTTCCATATGGTTTCACCACTAATTGTAGTCTTCAATCCCCTTGTGATTATTGACTGGTTCAATAAACATCAGAGGATCAACTCGATGTGTTCTTCGAAGAAAAATTTGAATCTATCTGAAATAAATAAGCAAATTGAGTATCTCACCCAAGAACACAAGAACAAAGAATAAAACGGCAATATTTCTACTCCTCATTTTGTAGTTTCCATTTTTGGAAACTTTTCAAAAAGATTCACTGGTCTGAACAGGTTTTTAGCTTTAGCCAATCAAATTGATAATTACGGATGGTATCTATGTTTTAAAAAATCAACAATCATTTCTATTTCGAAGCCTAGCAGCGATCTTTCCGATCACTCTACTTTTTCCCTCTTATCAGTTATTTTTAAAATGACAATCGGATTATTCTATTTTATCAAATCGTACCTGTCCTTTGCAGAATCCTACTACGAGTTTTGTGCTTTCCACAATTCGAAACATTCTAAATTTGCCGCGGTTGGATTTGATATCCACAAATCCCCAATTACTTTCGCAATTAACATAAGAAAGAATTCAACAGAGCATTTAAAAAAATCCTCAACACGGATATACCTTCAGATAAAGGCTCAATTACTCCTTTTCCTCTCTGGCTGTATTGGACGTTCCAATAACACGTTAAAGACCTTCCTCAAGGCTTGGTTCTCTTTTTGGCCTTATTCACTTGCACTTATTAAACTTTTTGACTAACTCGAATACACTACTAATTTCATATGCTGATTGAAATGTGATTTTTTTACTATCATCATGATATTGCCATCCTTTCTTAATTTTTTAACAACACCGTGATATTATTTCCTTTTGGAATAACCTTAATCTCTTTAGCCATTCTTCAGCCAAGTCGCCTGTAACCCTCATCACTACAGATCATCAGTTTAACATAGAACCAACATTGTTTCTGAACAAAACTCCGCTTCTTAAAAAATATTTGATTCTGGGCGCAATGCATGTCACATACGTATGCAAAAAAATCTCTGAGGCTGGTAGGTCATTTGGCCAGAACAAGGAAGGATAAATAATTACCTAGAAGCAATTCATTAGACGACAATGAACTATGGTATTATTTTCTATGGTTTTTGTTTATCAATAACAAACCTCAATAAAACCAAAAAAAATTTATATCTAACAATCAGTAACTTTTCTCGCCTACATGTTCGCCAACCTCCTTAGGCAGATTCAATTTCGGTACTGAAACAACTCCTTGTCGAATTGAACCCTCTGCCCATATGGCATCTCAGGGCTCTGGCTCCTATACTCCAGTATAAGGCTATCTAGGTTTTGCTTTTAAAACAGTGGACTGTAGGTAGGCCTGGAGCTTCCTATCTACTCCTAACTGTCTTAGATAACCTTTGTGGTACTTCGTTGCAATTCTCTCCCACGTAAACACTATTGGAATAACGAGGACGTAATTACTATTTACTTAATTATAGAGACCAATGTTAAACCAAAAAAACTAAGTGATCCTGACGAATTGAGCCTACACAAGTTCGCTGCGGGCGACCACTTCCTTCTTGGCATTGGTGTCCTTTTTTGTTTTTTTCAATTATGTGTCTCCAAGGGCGTCGGTGATTTACTATTTTCCCCTGTATACCATTTTTCAGTTAGTTTGAAGGCCCTTTTCTTGGTTGTGGAGATTTTCTGAGTGATCGTATAAGAGGCCAATGGTCCCCATGAAGCACACGCATATGAAATGCATGGTTCGATGTACTGTGAGAAGAGCGTTTTAAGTATAGGGTAATGTCCAATTTTCCATAGACCTGTTAGCCATTTCAGAAGGTTGATTTTCTTCCCACATTAGTTCAGCACGTTAGTAACGTATCTCGAAAAATTTATATGCGTATCGAAAGTTAGACCCAATATTTTTTGCCATTTGCTGAAAGGCGATCCTCTTCCTTCCGCAGTAACTTTTATTGTCCTGTTCGACAATCTTTTGTCCGAGGTATAGAGTTGTAACAGATTTTTCGGTGTTGATATCCGATTTTCATTAAACCATTCGAGTAGTCGCGAGGTGTTGTTGTATCCTTACCGTCGCTGTTTGGATGTTCTGATCCCATGAGGACAAAACGATGTCGTCTGCATAAGCGAGAAGCAGGTCGTCTTCTTTATTCAGCGTTGGAATGTCAGTCGTAAATAAGTTGAATAAGAATGTGATAGCGGCGAACCCTGGGGTACTCTATTTGAAAATAAACGGGAGACAGAACAACTGTTTCCAATGCACACTCTTCCTCTCCGTCTGCTAAGGAAGTTAGTTAGCCAGAGTTTGAGGTTTTCAGGGATATCGGATTAGTAGATTTTCAATGTTAGTCTAAAGCTTTGTGGATGTCCAGTGAACATAACACAGTTTTCTTGTCTCTTGTACAGAAATCCAGAGCGAATAAAGTTAGTCAGGGAGCTGGAAGTTTGTTGTGGACCGATCCTTTTTGAAACCATACAGGAACGGTTTATCGGGAGTCCTTTCAGTGATTTTTACGAGGATGAGCTATTCCAGAATTTTTTACATGAAGCAAAGGAGAGAAATAGGCCTGAAGGAAGCTGGGTCTTCTTTCGGTTTTCCGGGATTCAATATTGGGCGGATGTTTGCAAGTTTCCACATCGTTGGGATTGAGTTATAGTTAATCAACCAGTTTTAGATTTTGGTCAAGGTATCGATTCCCTCATTACCTAGGTTTTTCAAGAGAATTATGGAATTACTTTTTTATGGCTTAGAGATACCATTACCTTTTTTCAGTGAAATAAGTTAATTGATCCCTTTTCGGTTTTCTTAGCGGCGGTTTGGATGGGTCAGTCCTCATATGGTTTTTGTAAGAGATTTTTAGTAGTATTTTATTAAAGCGTTTAGGTCCTTTTCGCTGAATTCGTCATTTCCGGGTGTCCTCTCATACACTTTCGAGATATTTCGAATAGTTTTCCAGACCGGTTACGATATAATAACGTAAGGACCATCTTCCATTTTCCTCTTTGTATTTTGAATTCTTTGGCTTTTATTTCCTCGTTCAGGACTTTAAGACGGATCCTTGCTTCGGAGGAACGGATCCCTGCTTTTTGAGACGGTTTCTTTCCTTGACCAGAGCCTTCTTTCCGTACTCACTTGTGTAAACGGCATATCTTTCACTTGTGTAAACGGCAAATCTGACAATCGGTTTCGCCTCTTTACCATTTTTGCATTCAGGACGACTAAAAGACCTCTTCTTATGTCCTGGTCCGCTCACGAGTTCTGCAGCGTATCAAAGACATCTGATGGGTTTATTCACTTTTGGTTGTGGCTTTCCTGTAGGCAACCAGTTCCCTTCAATTGAACGGTCAATTGTGGCTCAAATTGAGGTCCGACAGTATGATATATTTCTATTGCACGAAATTTCTTATCTTTTCATGACGGATGAATGCTATTGTGTTCCTTTTTTGCGCATGGACGAACTCGGGAGATATTTGAAACCTATTTTTAACTATTATAACCCCAAGATCACTGAGGGAAACCTATTTTTAACTAAGAATTATCAGATAATTTTATTAATTTAAGTTTCAGTTCAAATTAAAATATATATGTTAAATAAAATTAATTACAGTTTGATAAGTGACGTTTGCAGATGCGTTTTGCTATCAATGGGTTTGGCCGCATTGGACGAATGATTCTGAGGATTGCAATTGAGAGGAATGTCGACATAGTGGCCATAAATGATCCGTTTATTAATGCAGACTACATGGTATAGTTTTTAAAGCACATTTAAGGCCTACTTATTAAAGCATGATTCTGTTCATAGGAAGTTCAATGGAACTGTGTCAAATGATAATAACCTTGTTATTAATAAAAAAACTATCAAAGTTCACTCATTCCGAAATCCAAAGGAGATTCCATGGGGAGAATCAGAAGTCGATGTTGTATTTGAATGCACTGGAGTATTCACTACAGTGGAGATGGCAAATGTTAACATTATTCGCTAATTTTTAGGGTCATCTTGAAGGTGGTGCTAAAAAAGTGATTATCTCAGCACCTTCCAAAGATGCCAAAATGTATGTAATGGGAGTTAATCACCAAGAATTATCAATTAACGATTTAATTGTCAGGTTAATAATTTATGAATTTCTTAATACCCTTTTTATGCTAACATTAAAAATCGATTCGTTTCATATCATCATTTTTACCCAGCTTGCTAGCATTTATTTTTATTTATTACGTGTTCATACTTATTCAGATATTGAATAATTGTAATTTATAGCAATGGTTCCTGTACAACGAATTGCTTGGCTCCTTTAGCAAAAGTGTTAAGTGACAACTTTGGTATTGAAGAAGGATTAATGACCACTGTTCATTCTTATACGGCAACTCAATCAATTGTCGACGGACCGAGTCGTAAAGTGAGATCTTTATATTGACTTATTTGTTAGGATTGGAAAGATGGTCGAGCCGCAGCACTGAACATCATTCCATCTACAACTGGAGCCGCCAAATCTATTTCCAAAGTATGTCCTCAATTAGAGGGAAAACTCACTGGAATGGCTTTCAGAGTACCAACTCCAAATGTATCAGTTGTTGACCTTTCTGTAAGACTTACAAAACCTGTATGAGGATGTGTTCGATTTTTAGACGACTTTGGAACAAGTAAATGCCGCAATTAAAATAGCTTGCGACAGTTATCTAACGGAATTTTGGAGTATGCTGAAAAAGATCAAGTTTCTTCTGATTTCATTGGGAACACATGCTCTTCTATTTATGATTCTAGTTCTTCATTAATGCTAAATGGTACTTTTGGAAAATTTATTTCATGGTTAGTTTGTGGAATGAATTACTTTTTAGGTATGACAATGAATGTGGATTTTCAGCTAGGATGATAGATCTAGCTCAACATATGATGTCACTCGAATAACTATCCAACAATGATTTTACTAACTTATTAACTAAGATTCGGCTTAATTCGTAATTGTTCAATTCTTTTTTTGACTTTTAATTTTTTCTAGTTTTTAAAATTAACATTTGTTTTTTTTAACAATAATTTGATTAATCAATTGGACCCCGCCGACAAAATTGGCGCACCGTTGTCTTTACTATGGCAACAAAAATAAACTGGAGTGGGCACTGTGTTTTACGGAAGTCATAACTTTTGAGTATACTAGACGTCTTAACTTCTTGAGAAAATGCTGATGTTTCTCGTTTATCATACTAATAATAGCTTCCCATCCTCGAAGGAAAAGATTGTAATTACTCCCACCCTTATTTTGTCTCCTATGTTCAACCCGATCGGTTCCACTATGAAGGGATGTCTAGAAGACTCTAAAGCATGCACGAGGGAAATGCCCTCTGTCTCTTGGCAACTGCTGTGTAATTTGCCTTTCTTTCCAGTAACCACATTATTTACTCCCGACAGAAAATTAAGCAGAATGACGGCGGAGCTAAAAGTAGATAATACCGAAATCCCATTTAGCAAACACCAGAAAATAAGAATCACATTCGACATGCACATGTGTTTTTCACTGCATGTCGAAAAAACAATTATCAAATGAGAGAAAGGGGCTAACCTTCTGAAAAGCTTCTCAGGGTTATGGAAAGGCGGAAACCATCAAGTCCTGAACTTCATCTACAAACAGTACATCGAACCATGCATCTCATGTGAGTGTGCTTCCTGGGGCTCGTTTATCTCTTGGAAAAATTCAATGAAAATTGAAGCCATTCAAAAAGGGCATGTAAAGTTACAGAGCGATAGACTTCTGGAAAAGTCCCCTCTCCAAGAACTCTGATTTTCCTAATCCGCATAAACAGAAGAGCGGCCCGTGCGATTACGAGCATCCAACTGTACGGGCGATACGTGCTTGCGTGGGCTCGAGGGAGTAACATCTGTCAAGTTGAGGTCACTGTAGGAGCATGTTGGAATCACTTGAGTAGTTAGTTTGGTTCTACAGTGGTCTTTGAAATTTTTCATTTCTATGGACGATCGCTTCAATTATGTTTCGGTCTAAAGAGAATTACTAACTGGCTTTAAGCTAAAGTGTGTGATCGTCTCAACTTTTCTGTATAGAGATGAGAAATTGGTGGATTTCCATTCTTAGAGGTAAAGAAACATAGTGATATAGGTTAAGATTAAAAAGTGTGGAGTCCCCAAAAGCTCCGCAATAAACCTCTTAATGACGATTAAGCAGCTAACACTGGTCCTGTGTTCTAATCCTCCTGTTGGCTTCTTGGTTGAAGATTTCTCTTCCTCTGCCCCCTCCTCTTTCCTTGTTCTAGTTGAGTAGAGTCATGCGATTCATCTATCTCTGGTTGCGCCGGTGCCAGGGTAGCATGAAAAGGATCATTTGCTCTTCCCCACTCCACTAAACGGTTCACACAACTGCAAAAACTAGTTAAACTCCTTAAATATATTGAAAAGAATCGGGCATAGGACAGACCACTGAGTTAAAGCATCTGTTTAGATGGTTTTTAGATATCTGGTTATTTTGAGGGCAGTGTTCTGAACTCTGGATTTTCTCGAGGTTTTTTGAAGATATACAACTTCCCCAATCAGGGACAGAATATTGGTTGTTATCCAAATAAACTGTTTATGAGACAAGTAGAGCCTAAAAAGTGCTAGGCTCTAATTGTTCTGACAAAAAGAAGTGTCAACCATAGCACGTAGCATTTTAAATTTCTTCTGAGTCTTATCAAACATCTACATCCTTCGAAGCAGACATGGATTGATCAAAAAGCAGAAAAAATATACGGGAGAAAAGATCTTGCTCAGTACACATGTCAATATCCGGTAAAGTTTTGCTGATGTCGAATGAAACAACATGAGTTCGCTAGGAAGTTTGCGATTGTTAAATCTACCAACGATGAATTGAGTAAGGAGTGAAGTAAATTGTTTTGTAGCAGAAAACAAAGCCCATGTTGAGATTCAGCAAACGGTAGGCAAGTTTGAAGAAATTTAATACACTCGTTCTACGTTTTTACACAACTGGTAAATAGGAAAAAGGATCGAAAGGGTAACGGATTTAGATGATCCAAGGTAAATGGACTGTTAGATGAGATTGATTAATGCAGGAATTTTTTAGATGGCTAGACAATCGTTCTTCTCCATTTGAATTCACAGAGTTTGTGAAAAAATTGATGTAAGTGATCGGGTTACAAAGATTTATTCTGCATTTTTCTAAAAACGAACGTTTCGACGACGGACTTTATGATAATTACGTAACTACTTAAATTTCAACCAACAAACAAAAATTAGTTTCTCATTTATATGACAAAAAATTTCTTTTTCCTTTTGATTGATATTGAGGCTATAAATTCAGAATTGCTAATTCGCATTACAATATTTACTTAAATGACAAATATTTTAGAGAAATTTAAATACAAGATAAATAAATACACGTTAAAAAGTGGAATCCTAGGAAAATAAATAATACTAAACCTTAATAATAAATGATGAAAAAGTACATCGCCTTTTAGATTTTGAAGGTAATGACATTAACTCAGTTATAAAATCAACATGTTCATCACAAAATAAACGATCATCCGATGATATAACTAGTCGACCGCTGGCATGATTATCACAAAATGACGTAATGCATAAAGAACAATAGTGTGATGATCGGGAACCACAAAAATCACAAAAATGACGAGGGCAAACCCATAATCCAGAAAATTTACTTTCTTTGATCTTTACACATTCATAATGGTATCTTTCTTCACAAACATAACAGACACATTTTGTCAGGGAACAATATTTTTTACACCGATAACAAATATTCTTTTTATTTGTTTGCTTTTCGACAATTGATTCTTTTTCATCTAATTGGCCAAGATATCCTTTGCATTTATTAGTACCGCAATGACAGGGAATGCGATCTCCGCCGATATACTTAAAATTATAATTGAACGTAAGTTCTGTATCTAAAAATAATGAACTGATCATCCCAACCCTTTGGAATATCATTTATAGCAAAAAAACCAACTCGAGGTTCTCCATTCACATTCCACATTTGCGTGATAACATTGGGATCGCAGCTATGGTTCATAAACCTAGAAAGATTGCCTTTATATTTAGCATCGATAATACTAAAAATAATATGAAAGGTAACCGATTTTTTGATATACACAAAAAATAAAAATTATTGTCGTCAAATATATAAAGATGTCGCAGCCGATTTTTCATTTCTTCCTCTGTAATAATTTCTCCAACATATTCATTAATAAAACGCCCCTTAAAATTTAGAAAAAATGAACTTTCTTAATTTCTTCCAATGTTCTTAGTCCATATCCAGTATTATTAGATGTCCTAAAAAATTCTTGCTTTGGATATAAGCGACGCGAGAAAAATCGGTTTTTACATTCTTTACCATTTGGGCAAAGAGATGGATGACACTCATACATAAGAGAACGAGTATAACATCTCTCATCAGAGCATAACTCCACATCTGTACACTCACAGCGAGACAGAGTTGATAAGTCAACTTTAACGGGTTTAGCCACTCCAGAATAGTGATTAAACTATAATTTAATGGATTTTAAAATTTTACTTTAATTTTTTTGAAATGTGGCGAAGTTAGTTCACAGAAATAATCCTGTTCAATTTTGTTATGCCATACTGTCCACTCATTTAAGGCAATTTTTGCCAAGGAAATGGCTAATATAAAATTTAAGTATGAAACATTCAATATATGACTCGTCAAGATCAGAAAATCTGAATGTCACATTCATGTCGTCTTCAATATTAAATTTAGAAACTCTGAAATGTCAAATTAAATTTACGTAAATTTATTACACCAAGCATAATTGTCACCACCTCCAAAAAAGCGGACAATAAATTCTCCTCTCTTATGCTTGCTTTTTTTGATCTTCTCGGGAACTAAATGAAGAAGACAAATTTCAGCGGGCCACCATCTAATATTAAAAGGCGATAATCAACCTAAAGGATATAAATTTGGCCCAAACAATGTCTCCATACAAAGGCCTAAATCCAGATATGCAATCCTTGCACTGCCATAATTGACTACAAAAAATTTGCTGATTTGAAGAAAGGCATTTCAAATGAAATGAGGATGAGCACGAATCACAACAAAGTAATTGTCCTCCTTGAAATATTAAAAATAAAAACCTTGTCCACATATAAAACAGATACTAATATTAGATTTATTCATCTGAAAATGATCGGGGCATAAAATCTCGGTAGAAGAAATAAAATACGTCCCAGCTGGTAAACAGTAATAACTTTGATGATATGTGTTAGGACACCACAAACAGGATATCAAATTTGCTAAGGATATAAAAAAACGACATACTTTTAAAATTTTCAAGAGGGAACTTCCTTCTTGAGGCATAGCAAGTAACACAGTAGTGTCTTGAGCAATAAAAAATTTCATGGTAGCCGAAACAATTATCTCCACGAAAATTCATAATACAGTTTACGTCGTAATGAAGATTGCAGCCATCGTATCCACAAATTCGAAGACAAATATTGTTCTTTTTGCAGATAAAACAACATTCTTTATTTATAGCTAAAAATATTATATTTTTAAAATTGAAATATCCTTTTAGTAATTAAATAATAAATCCAAATTACTTTTTGCAGAAATAATGCAGCCATTGCAATAATTGCTGCCTTCATAGGATTCAAGACACGATTTGTGAAAACTTTGTCTGCAAGGGCCATCACAAAGGACGGAGTTATTTTCAAAACATTTAATCACTTTTTTACTACAGCCAAAACAATCAGATTTGCATTCATGTGAAAATTGCGAGATGTCGATATTTGGCTTTATGTAAGAAAATTGTAGTTTTCGATTCAATTTAACGTCAGTCTTGTTAACAAGTTCGTGGATATTAATCTCGAAGTTAGTTAAGAGAATTACTTTATCTTTAACATATTTTTTTTCGTTTACTTGGAAATCGACGAATTCTTCAGAGTCTAAATACTTTTCATTGGCTTTTACGGCAAGTTTTTTTCTAGGTGAGATAGCTAAAAATCAAATAAATTTAATTTGTCACAATAATCACACATAAGATGAATGTGTTTAAATTTATTTAAACAATAAATATTTTCAAGAAAGTAATTAATGAAATTCTTTAAGTTAAAAAATAAATAATTTTTAACCAGAATGACCAGATAACTTAGAATGTGCCTCGTAGGGACCTTCCATATCTTGGACAATTATGAGGAAGATCGAACAAATGCAAAATATGGCTTTCAGGGTTACGGAGTTGTGGACTTGTGGGGATTATCGAACAAGACCTCTGGAGGCCTTTATGCGACTGGACTTCAGAATGCGGTAATACAGTCTCGTAAATTCATTTAGCCACTTAGTACGGTCATGTACGGGCACGTGGGAGGAACACTAGGACTAAGATAAGGTTTCTAATGCAACTCATCTGGATCATGTGATAATTAGTTTGATTTTACCGTGGTATTGCGATGTTAAATAGATAAAATAGTACTATAACAATGTTCTTTGGTTCAATTTTCTCCGCTGACTACTTGGTCGAAGGTTTTTCCTCCTTTTCTACCTTCTTTCTACTAGAGTGAACCCATGTGATTCATTTGTTTCAGATAAAGTACGTAAATTCACTTCCTACACGCAATGTCTTATTATTACTATTAGTACTTTCACGAGAGCCTCACATGTGCAGCAAAAATTATAAGAGAAAGAGTTAACTTGTTCCATGCTTTTCTGTTTTTAGACAGATCCTTCAGTGTGTCCAGGTCGTCCCCAGATGTCAATGTTTTTTTACGGCTTTCAGATCGTTTTGTAAAACGACTGAGAGGGTTGTTCTCGGTCATCCACGAAAGCGTTTTACATGGGAGGAGTAGTAATCTTCCATGGCGATATTCGGGCGCAATTTCTTGCGAATCAAAAGCAAACTAAACTTTCTCAAGCATCGGAATTGCCTTTTACCCGTAATAAATGACGTTTATTTTTTTAATAATTAAGATATAAAAACTATAAATTAGTAAGCAGCTCTCGCAATTGAGAGCTCATTCTTCTTAAGATATATTCTATTAGCCATCTTCTTAACTTTTTTTGCTGTCAACGATCGATAGAAAGCGAGTTTTTTTTTTATAGAATCTACGTTTCGACTGCGTTGGTCTTGATAAAAAATGTTTTTTTAAAGGATTTCAGCTTTCCCTAAGGCTGATACCAGGTGAGTAACCACAGTGAGGTTAAAAAATCAGAAACCATCTACACAAATTGCTTCACATGTCAGTTATTTCTCATTATTCCATGGGAGAAAATGTCTATAATTCTTTTCCTATTTCTTGTGATTCCAGAGTTATTAATTAATTTATTTTTGCGTACTTTTTCTTATTTTAACAGTGAATATATCCGAGGTGAAGAACTTCTTTCAGTGAATATAAGTTCTGAACAAATGAAAGAAGTGTAAGGTACACAAACAATGCAAGTTCAAATGCCGTCCGGCTTAAAAATTGAACTAATTAGGAGGATCATCTGTCATAAGTATTTGGTAATAGTTAATATGATTCCATCTATATCGCTAATAATAATAGTTTCAATTTCTAAGATGGCAAATGAATATACATTACAAAACATATGATTAGAAAATAGAGATAAATTAAAAAAAAGTCATAGGTTGCTGCAGAAAGCTTGGGGAGAAATTTATAATTTTCTAATTTAAACGTTATTACTGAAAAATTCTATATAATCATCATGTTGGTTATTATTACAAATTAGTTTTTAATGCTCAATTTGGTTTTAAGTACAAATTGACATTGATTTAATAAATTGAAATTACATGGTAACATATGAAGATAACGATCAAAGGTGAATTTTGAAAATAGTATCAATTATTACTACTATAGTATCAATTATTAATTATTACCACTATAAAACAAGGTTTAGAATATTTAATTTATATTAATTTAATTATTTTAAATAATCCATTTAATGTCAATATATTTTGGTTACACAATGTATTAGTAATAAATGTATTGATAAAATCATTAAAATCCATAGAAATAGAAAAAATGAGTGTATGAGATTATTTTTAATTAACTTTTCAGAATATTTATGATGACTTTATTCTGAACCACCTCAAGAATTATGGATATTTTAGGAATAAAGTATTTTTAAATAAATGTACCCAAAAGAGTTTTAGTGATTCAAAAGTTATAAAAAATGAGAATAAGGATGCACCAAGGAGAAAAATAAGTTCCGACTTAGATTCTTTTGAATATAAATTCAGTGATTTCGCATATCCTGATGGAATTGACTTAACAAAAGGAAGTCCGTCATTAATCATGAAAGACTGTTTTAAAGATTTAAAAGAGCCCTTTTATGAAAAAAGTTTTTTTTCATAAACTTATTTAAAAGTTGAAAATGGAAATAATCCGTCAATTAAGTCAAATCTATNTTAGCCACTTAGTACGGTCATGTACGGGCACGAGGGAGGAACACTAGGACTAAGATAAGGTTTCTAATGCAACTCATCTGGATCATGTGATAATTAGTTTGATTTTACCGTGGTATTGCGATGTTAAATAGATAAAATAGTACTATAACAATGTTCTTTGGTTCAATTTTCTTTGCTGACTTCTTGGTCGAAGGTTTTTCCTTCTTTTCTATCTTCTTTCTACTAGAGTGAACCAAAGTGATTCATTTGTTTCAGATAAAGTACGTAAATTCACTTCCTACACGCAATGTCTTATTATTAGTATTAGTACTTTCACGAGAGCCTCACATGTGCAGCAAAAATTATAGAGAAAGAGTTAACTTGTTCCAGGCTTTTCTGTTTTTAGACAGATCCCTCAGTGTGTCCAGGTCGTCGCCAGATGTCAATGTTTTTTTACGGCTTTCAGATCGTTTTGTAAAACGACTGAGAGGGTTGTTCTCGGTCATCTACGAAAGCATTTTACATGGGAGGAGTAGTAATCTTCCATGGCGATATTCGGGCGCAATTTCTTGCGAATCGAAAACAAACTAAACTTTTCAGAGCATCGGAATTGCCTTTTACCCGTAATAAATGACGTTTATTTTTTTAATAATTAAGATATAAAAACTATAAAGTAGTAAGCAGCTCTCGCAATTGAGAGCTCATTCCTTCTTAAGATATATTCTATTAGCCATCTATCTTCCAACTTTTTTTTACTGTCAACGATCGATAGAAAGCGAGTTTTTTTTGATTATAGAATCTACGAAATTTCGAATGCGTTGACTTGATAAAAAATGTTTTTTTAAAGATTTCAGCTTTCCCTAAGGCTGATATCAGGTGATTAACCACAGTGAGGTTAAAAAATCAGAACACAAATTGCTTCACATGTCAGTTATTTCTCATATTCCATGGGAGAAAATGTCTATAATTCTTTTCCTATTTCTTGTGATTCCAGAGTTATTAATTAATTTATTTTTGCGTACTTTTTCTTATTTTAACAGTGAATATATCCGAGGTGAAGAACTTTTTTCGAGATATCACCAACCATAAGTTCTGAACAAATGAAAGAAGTGTAAGGTACACAAACAATGCAAGTTCAAATGCCGTCCGGCTTAAAAATTGAACTAATTAGGAGGATCATCTGTCATAAGTATTTGGTAATAGTTAATATGATTCCATCTATATCGCTAATAATAATAGTTTCAATTTCTAAGATGGCAAATGAATATACATTACAAAACATATGATTAGAAAATAGAGATAAATTAAAAAAAAGTCATAGGTTGCTGCAGAAAGCTTGGGGAGAAATTTATAATTTTTTAATTTAAACGTTATTACTGAAAAATTCTATATAATCATCATGTTGGTTATTATTACAAATTAGTTTTTAATGCTCAATTTGGTTTTAAGTACAAATTGACATTGATTTAATAAATTGAAATTACATGGTAACATATGAAGATAACGATCAAAGGTGAATTTTGAAAATAGTATCAATTATTAATTATTACCACTATAAAACAAGGTTTAGAATATTTAATTTATATTAATTTAATTATTTTAAATAATCCATTTAATGTCAATATATTTTGGTTACACAATGTATTAGTAATAAATGTATTGATAAAATCATTAAAATCCATAGAAATAGAAAAAATGAGTGTATGAGATTATTTTTAATTAACTTTTCAGAATATTTATGATGACTTTATTCTGAACCACCTCAAGAATTATGGATATTTTAGGAATAAAGTATTTTTGAATAAATGTACCCAAAAGAGTTTTAGTGATTCAAAAGTTATAAAAAATGAGAATAAGGATGCACCAAGGAGAAAAATAAGTTCCGACTTAGATTCTTTTGAATATAAATTCAGTGATTTCGCATATCCTGATGGAATTGACTTAACAAAAGGAAGTCCGTCATTAATCATGAAAGACTGTTTTAAAGATTTAAAAGAGCCCTTTTATGAAAAAAGTTTTTTTATAAACTTATTTAAAAGTTGAAAATGGAAATAATCCGTCAATTAAGTCAAATCTATCTAATGAGGTCGTAACCATGGATATTATTTATGATAATATTCCACAAATTGTACATTTTTATAAAATTATTTTCAAATATTGTCAAAATTACTTTTATAGCATGCAAATAAATTAATTGGTACGAAAAATTATTTAAATTGTGGACAAATTAAATATGTCGAGAAAAATGATTTACTACATTTTGACTCGCGTTTTGAAAGCGGAAATTTAAGAAGAGTTGTTTCAACGTAATAAATTTTATAAATCTTAGTGGAAATAATTCTTACGAGTTGTGGATGCGGCCAGATATTTTTAGCAAAAAATATACTCAATGGTTCTATTTTAGTATTAAAAATGTCAATCCAAACGTAAAATATCGATTTACAATTTGCAATTTTTATAAAGTAATAAAAAAATAATTTCCAGAATAAAAGTTTATTTATGAATGGAATGAAACCTTTAATTTATATTCCTTTTAAACCTGTTGGGTGGACAAGATTTGGAACAGATTTTCTTATTATGAGACTGACATAAAGTAATTAAAATCGATTTTATTTTAGATATCGACGAAATAGAAATTATTTTGCTTTAACTTTTTGTTTTCAATTAAAAAATTGTAAGGATCCTAACGCCAAATTTTATGTAGCCTCATGCTATCCATACACATATTCAGATTTAAAAGTTTAGATTGATGTATCTTTATTTTTAGAAAAATATCAAGAGGATTATTAATTGCCCTATTTTGGCAAAAATTTGCAAAGTTCGCCGTCTTTGCAATACATTGGCAGGAAATATAGTATATATTTTGACAATTACGAGTTCCAATGAGGTTATAGCATAAAATTATAAAAGGACTCAAATAAGAAAGGAGTTGTCTTGAGCGCACGTGTTCATCCTGGTGAATCTAACTCCAGTTTTGTTATTCAAGGAATAATTGATTATTTATTGGAGGATTCCATTCAAGCCAAAAAATTAAGAAATTCATTTATTTTTAAAATTATTCCAATGCTTAATCCTGATGGAGTTATTCTCGGAAATTATCGTTGTTCTTTATCAGGAAGAGATCTAAATCGAACATACAATTCTTGTCTTACTGCGTTATTCTATCCAACGATTCAAAATATCAAACAAGTCATTCTTAAGTTTTTTAATTATTTATTAAAAGTCTAAAGCAACAAACAGGGGACATAATGTTCTGCGATATTCATGGTCATAGCAAAAAACATGGAATTTTTATGTTCGGATGTGGGCCGAGAAATAAATTAAATGATCACACGAAAGCATCTAAAGATTCCATTTTTCCATTTTTAATTCATGAATTTTATCCAGAAATATTTACTTTTAAAAATTGTCGATTCCACATGGAAGGAAGAAAAAACGGAACAGGAAGACAAAACACTTGGTATAATGGTGTAGATTATAGTTATACAATGGAAGTAAGTTTTATAATTTATTTGTAGATCAGTCTAGGTGGGGGATATGATAATACATCCAGCAAGTATATACATTTTTCTTTGACTACACTGAAAACTGTTGGACGACATTTTTTAGATACATGGTTATACTTTAAACAGCAGAATAATGTTGGTGTTTAAATAACTTATTTATGATTAGAATTCCCAATTATTTATTGAAATAGAAAATAGATGTAATCGTAATTATTTGAATGAAGAAATGATTGAAGGGTGAGGAAATTATTTTAATAATCTTAGTGATGAAAATACAGATTCTGATAGTTCTGTCTCCGATGGTCCTCCAATTCAGTATGAACAATTTTTCAAGAAGAAAAAACGGGTAATTTTATTTATATATTAAAACTAAGAAACGGAAGAAAAGTAACACCAATGATATTCTATGGAAAAAATCTATTAAAATGCTCAAAAAAATAAAGATCAATAAGCATTTTATTTTAGAATTTAAATCAATTGAGGTTATTGTTGTTGATTACAAATAGCCTGCTAAAGAATCGATAAAGAAAAGTACAAAGTTACAGGAAATTAATCAAAAATTTTACATCGATAGTTTATTAAAATTTTATGTTTTAGAATTAAAAAATAAAAATTCAAAAGTGGACAAATTTCCAAATATAATTACTATGCCAAATAAATCACATTTTCCGACACATAATAAATTTGTCAAAAGATGTGAGGAAAATAAAATTATTATGAATCCATTACCATCTGAATATCCATTAAAACATTTTTTAAATATGGAAGAATTGGTGTCAGCTTCTCAGTTGTTAAAATATAAATCTCATGTAAAGGATAGTTTGAATTTTACTAACAAAAATACTCAAAGTAAAAAACCCGATAAATCCAATAATTATTTAAAACTTAGAAGGCCAATCACTGTCCAATTAAAATTTTCAGACAATAATCTTTCTCTTGTTCCAAGCGAATAAAACAATTTCTTAATTTTTAAGTATTAATGAAAATTTCTTATGTTTGGTAACATTTGTTAGTCGATGATATTGTCATAACATAATTTAATTAAACTATAACAATCTCTATTTTATATTTTTTTCATGTCGAATTTATTATGCTGACTGATATTATTATTAGCAACATACATAGAATCATAATAACTACCATCTTATACGTGCAACTTTTGACAGGCGATCCTCGAAGTTCTTTAAATTTTGGGTTGGACAAGATTGAATCTGAATCCTACATGCACTCGAAATTTCATTTGCTCAAAACTTTCAAATGTCTCCTAAATGTGTCACCTCGGCCATGCTCATAGGTAAAAGAAACACAAAACCGCTAGTGATATTAGCGATGATAAATTTTTAATTTTATGTGACTTTATATTCAAGTAAATTATTAATTTAAATGTTCTGACAATTTCACGTAAGCATCATATTATTATTATTATTCCCAGGATCACTGGGTCAAAGAAAGAGAAAGAAATAAAAGTTCTCATCTAACTAAGTGATCCCAGACCGACAAAGGAGAGGACGAGTCCGGCAGGGTCGAGAATTCTGAACAGCTCTTCTCATTGGACATGGCATCGGCTCAAAATTTCTGTATGATGGTAGATATTTCGATAGTGTATGGAATAGAGGGCTGCTCGGTAAACTAGCCTTCTTTAAGAGTTTCCGTTGTAATTCGATTAAGAAATTTTCAATGGGCTGGATTTCGTGTTCTGGTCCAATTAACCTTATTGCAGTCTCCTCGATTGCGGATAGTTTCAATGAGGAAGATCGTGAAATCTGCATTGCCCATGAAGGACTTGCATAAGTCATCGTTGGTTGGATAAATTGTTCATAAATTGTGGCAAGGCGACCAGTTTGGTCTCTAAGTGTTTTTGAGAGCACTTTTAAAATTCTCATTTTCTTCAGAGCAGAAGTTACTTAGTTCTCAACATGTCGGATAAAGGTGAGTCCCTGATCAAAGGTTACTCCCAGAATCTTCGGTGTTTTGTTAATAGGAATAGCCTTGTTCTTCATAAAGATTTTTGGTTCGATACAAAGCTGTCTTTTGTAAGTGGTAAACAGCGTAACAGAGGACTTTGTTGCTGATGTGTCGAGTCTCCGCTTCGAGAGCCATAGTTCCAGCTTGTCAAGCATTTGTTGAGCAGACTGAGTCGCTGATTGAATGCTTCTGTCCTTGGAGGCAAGAATGATATCGTCGGCATAGGAGAGTATTAGACAGTTTTCATTACAGGTTTGTGGCATGTCGTTTATGTAGAGATTGAAGAGTTGGGGTGATAGTGGGGAGCCTTGAGGGACTCCATTTGGGAAATAGCGAGATCTTGATTTGATGTTATATCATATACTACCATTGCATTTTCTGAAATTCTAAAAAATAATTTTCGTGTTTAGATAAAATTATCTAATTATTTTATTTTGTTTAAATTTTGTTTCTACGCGATAAATGGCTTATTTGATTTCATTTTATAATGAAACTGAAAATATTAAAAACGTAATATTTGAACGAACTAAGTAAATTACTTTTTTACTAAATAAATAGAGAGGCTTATTCTAATATCGAAATTGAATATAAAGCTGTTATAAGTATTCAAGCATGGTATCGTGGCTATAGGTTTCGTAAATGCTTAATGTATTTAAAAACATATTTACGTTTAGATTTTTTAATAAAAATGCTGTTATAATTCAAAGATGGCTTAGAATGATAACAGATAAAAAGAAATATTTAAGAAAGTTGCAAGTAATTTAATTATACTAAATAAATAGGAAAAAGTGTTCAACATGCAGTATGAATACTACAATCAATGTGCTATTTTAGTAATACAAAAATAATTATTTATAGATTCAAAGACATTGGCGTGGATTCTTTACAAGAAAAAATATTTTTGATTTTTATGCACGAAAACAATACTTTGCAGCTTTAGTTGATCATAATGAATTTGTGAGGTATAAAGAAAATTCACTATTTATTAGGAAAAATATTGATGAACAAATTAACTTATAAAAATAGAAAACGAATCATTAGAAATTTGTCAAAAGCATTTGAAAAAAGTTGAATGGGCAAGAAATCATCATCATCTTCTAGTACAAAGTGTCAACCTGGAATTTATGTTTCGCAAGAAATTAGTAATGGTAAAAAATCAAAGTATGGCATGAATTATCATTTTTTCTAGATTTAATAGAGCTGAAATTGATAACTATATTAGTGAACAATTTATTAAAGAATCTTTTAACACTAAAAAACATATTAATAAAGTTAAAAACACACAGATTCAACAAGAAATAATTTCAAGTTCTGTTAAATTACCGCCAATTCAAGTTTAATTAAATATCACCAAATTAGGGACCTTTTAAAAATCCGTATGATGTTTACCAAATTCGAAATAAACCTTTAAAACCATCTCTTAGATGTCAAACTGATTATTTTTCTTTGGATAGTGCAAGAAGGGAAGAAAAAACGAAAGAATGGATTAAAGTCATAACTGAAGAAAAGTAAACAAATAATTTTAGATATCTTAAGATTTTATTTCGGTAAAATTCCAAAACCTCAATACGAAAGAAGCCTCCATTTTGATGGTATTTATGGACATATTGATTATGGGAATAAATATTTTAGAGAAGAAAATAAAGCAAAATTTATTGGCAAAGTTTTTTTTTCATTTGTTAAATTAAAAGAATTTTAAACTCAGTTATCGCCCAATAGGATGTACTTTTGGTGATTTTAACGACAAAATATGAACTATACTAATTTTCTAACTCTTAACAAACTATTCCTTTCTTAAATAATTTTTTATGATTTTTTAAAATTTTTATATGATATTAATGTATATAAATTCTACTTTATTTACCTGTGATCACTTGAAGTGAAGAAAAGTGACGGTTTACTGGATATTAAAACCAAAGATATATTCCAGTGATCAGTCGAATAGATCAGATTATTATTATAGGCACGTACGCGATGCCAAGATCATGACAAAGCATGTGCAACACGAAAAGTTAACAATCTATTTAACGTCGCCCATCTTTTTCGATTTGTTGCCATGTTCCGTAGCATATCTAGATCGTCCCCAACTTTAAAGCACTTTCCAATCCTCCTGAGATCTTCATCTAGAATAACCGGCAGTGTTGTCCTCGGCCGGCCGCGGAAACGAGAAGCTTCTAAGACAAAATACTCCTCCATTGCTATGTTGGCAGGGGTCCCCATATCGTGGCGGAGTATGTGTCCAAAAAGCCTCCATCTTGAATCAGTAATATCACATGATATTGGCTCAGTTCCTGTTCTCTTGTATAAGATTACGGACGGCATTTTGAAAAAGCTTCGGGAAAAAGGAGTGCTCGGAGATGATTTCTGTGAAAAGAATTCAACAATTCAACTGTCCATTGTACTTTCTTTTCATCCCTTGCAAACCCATAAGTTTTTTATGGACATTTTGGCAATAACCATCTTGTGATCGCTGTCAATTATAGACCCTCCATAAACACGGGCGTCAGTGACAATACTGCGGTCTTTTTGTCTGCAAATAATGTAGTCTATTTGATTGTAGATTTTCGCAATGCTTCCGTCAGACTTAGTTCTATTGCCTGACCAAGTTGTCCTGTGTCTTGCAGAGTGCATAAAGGTCGTGTTACAAAGGAAAAGGTTAGTTGCTTGACAAAAGTTGGCCAACAATGTTTTTTCAATGTTCCTTTTTCCCCTTCCATGTCTTTTAATGAATGATTCCTCTATAGTGATTCGATTTCCAACTTTTTCATTAAGATCACCGGCAATCAATATTAATGTGGAATAAACATAAGATAGATTCGCATAAAAGTCGTCAATCTCCTCAGGTTTCTTATTGATCCATTAACTATGTGGAGCATATGCGTTAATAATAGTAAGATAACTTTTCAGAGTTATGATCGTCTAATGTTATTTGTAAATCCCAATTGTTTCATTGATAGTCCAATAACGGTATATGCACCGGAGTAGGTCCTTTCTTACAGCAAATCCTAGTCCGTAATGTTTTGATCCCTCAGAGAGAAAGATTAACTGAAACTTTCCGTGTTGTTCTTCAAACTCCTTCGATATTTTTGTCTCTTGGAGACATCTGACTGATATCTTGTATTTTGAGAGGTTTTCACAAAGTTCTTTTCTTTTCCATGCACTAGAGAGTCCTCTGACATTAAACGTTAAAAGTGAAAAGTCATTTAGGTTACAATTTTTGTGTTTTTCAGACATACTTTTTCGAGAGGGACGTCACCACCTCAACCAAAAAAGAGGTAGAAGAGGTACAGTGACGAAATCGATTGTCAGATTTTCTTCATTAGTCTTGTAGCACTGTATAGTGACCACAGGTAAGGCGCATCATGAACTTCTTGGAATATGTGTCACCGTACGTACGTGGAACTATGCCGTACGTGGAACTACATCGATTTTTTTCGCATTTTTATAACACCATTCAACTCAGAAAAATCTGAATTATCTAGGGTACTAATTTTTATTTTGATTGGTTCTAGTGGAGTTCCACGTAGGAGGGTAACAATATAGAAGTTTCACTTTTATCAATATCCAACAGGAGATGCTCCAGAAGCTTGTAGATGCCAAACTTTTATGGGATAAGTGGAAATTAAGTTGTGAATAATTTTGAAGCATTACAGGATTCAGCCTCGAACAGAAAGTTTTTTGTGAGCGTTTATATTAGTCGTTTTCATAAAGATGAGGAGATGACACTACGTGAATACATTTGTAGTGATTATGTCATCTGAATAGGATAGCATTACTGAGTTTTGTCGGAATTGATAGGCAAGTCTATAAAAGGATTAAAAAGCGAAAGCGACAAAAGGGATCCTTATGGTACACTGAAAAACTTCTAGATAGATTTAAAAATTTTTGTGACAACTCTTCCTTCATCTATGTTCGCTAAGAAAGATGGCATGCCATTACTTGACTTGTGGCTAAATTTTGAATGTTAAATCTTTTTCGTTGAGATTTTTCCTGGGCCTTTTGAATGTCGATTGAACTCATTAAGGTTTCAGATGTCTAAACTTTGATGGGAGACCGTTTAAGATAATATCTGGAAATGTTCTAAGTTGTTTGACTAAGATGATTAAATCTTCATTAAAATTATCGTTTAAATATACTTGGGATTTCAAAAGGTACAGTAAAATCTCTCGAATCCGCCAATTTCGGGGATCGGCAAAATCTGGCGGATTCGAGAGACTCATTGATTTTTTAATCCATTAAAAAAATCCATTAATAATGTAAATCAAAAAAATTATTGTAAGCAAAAAATCAGTAAGTATTGATTTGTTTCTTTTTATAGTTCGGATCATTGAAGATCCAAGCTATTCAATAGACTTAAAATTATCGACATTAAGGAATTCTTCTTGATTATAGAATCCTTTTAATTTATTTAAAACTAGAAAAGCTCGCTTATAGTTACACCTTTCTGACTTTCTTCAATGGGTTCTTAACTATCAATTTCTTGTTCTATTTTCTCCGAATCATTCAAATCAAGTTCTTCATTTTCATTGTAGTTAATTTCGAAATAAAGTCTCTCTTCTAAAAGATCACTTATGTTCATTTTGTCTAGAAAATAATCTTAATTTTCAATAACAGGGTTTTCATAATTTATACTTTTAATGTTTTGAATTTATTTTGCGTGTGTAAAGCATTTGAATGTTAAAGAAATCTATCTTGTTCCGAGCATAATGTGTGAATAATATTGCATCTTTTAAGTTTAATTTTTTGTATGCAAAATAGGGATTCATCCCAGCTTCAATTTTCTGAATAATATTAGAAAATATAAGAGAATTGAAATTGCATTTTTACGAATTGATTATACCCTGATTCAGTGGTTGCAAAACAACGTTGTATTCGCTGGTAGAAATATTGTTTCAATTTGGTTTAATTCAATCAATACCTAATGTAAATGTTATGAAATTCACTTTATGTGCAGGACATATATCTACAACAAGCAAAATTTTTCTATTATGCTTCCCCAATTCTAATTCCCATTTCAAAAGAAATTGATTAAAAATTCGGCTATCTATCCATGATTTTTGAATTAGAATATGTGACATATTTTTTAATATAAAATTTTTGAAACATCTAGGATTTTTAAACATCCCGAGTAGTAAAGGTGTTCGTTTATCTGTAACATGACAGAAACTAAACTTTAAATATTCTTTGCGAGAAATGTCAGATCGTAAGTTATTCAACATTTATTCAGATCCTCTATTACTTCTCAGATCATCAATAAATTTACGAAAAATAAAGGCATTATATTTTTTGGAAAAAATTTCTGAAATTTTTATCGGTAATTCAATTTTCAATTCAATAAACTTTAAAATGGCAATTTTTTGTTTGTTTTTAATCGTGTACAGTTACGTTTCATGAAAACAACAATAAACAATGACAACGTGTTAATAAGTTATTTAAAATATTGTTTGGCGGATTCATTTAAAAAATCTGGCGGATTCGATAAAATTTTTTTAGAAAAAATAGCGGATTCGAGAGACTTTACTGTACTTCTTTCTGGTTAAAAATTTAAATAGTTAAAATATCCATTTTATTTATTTTTTAATAAAAATGTAGCATATTTTTAATATTCTTGAAGAATCGATTTTTTATAATCAAAATGAATCACTCTGATTTGTTGTAATTTTTGCTTGTGATTAAAACCATGTGATTCTCACATGCCATCGAACCGTTGATAGTAAAAAAGAGAATAAACAGTAAAGTAGAGAAGAAGGATGGCTGATTGTCCGCATTTCCATACAAATCTTAAGAGGAAATGCGTTTTCAATCATGAAAGCTGTTACCAAGCAATAATAATTTGTTAATTTCTATAATAAAAATCATATCAAAATTGACACACATGCCATAAAAATAATATTTTTTTAAATATATTTTTTAAATAATAAATTATATTATTTAAATTTTAGCTTATCTCGATGGAAATTTTATAATGTCGCAATATGATTATATAATCGAAAATATTCATAAATTAAAGGATCGCTTATGCAATAAAAGAAATTTTGATTTGGTCAAAAAAACTGAAGATATTCTCTATTTATTGAAATGTCCACTTTTTCTAAAACTTTCAAACATTAATGTATAATTAGTAGTTAGAAATTCTAGAAGCCAAAATCCATTATGAATACACACGACTTTTTAAAAGATGGTATTTAAAATTAACTAAAATTAATTAGAAACACTCGAAATGCTAAAAAATCGAAACTCTGAATTAGAATTCCATTATATTGAATTGCTGCAGCCACTTAATCAATGTGTTGAATTTTTCATAAATTCTTTGCATAATGTAATTGTAACCGCAGTTAAATGTCAAAGTTTTTCATTAGAGTATTCTAATTCGAAAATATTTTCTACTTTAGAAAAGGATTTGAAATTGGAGATGAAATTTTGGTAATCGATCAAAATTTGCTTTTTCAATTGGAATCATTCAATCGATTAGTTCAATTGCTTTATGGCCGTAAAAGTCCAAGTTTCATAGTTGTTGGAAGACATTCTAATTTGAAAAATAAATTTCCTTCTGAAAGCAATGTTTCTACGTCAAATTATTCGGTAATCAGTTAAATTATCGTTTAGACATGTGCTAATAATATTAAAGAAATTGAAATCATCGATCTAAAAAAAGTAAATTCAAGTGTTGGTTTTGGGATTGTTGAAAAGCATCAATTGGGTTTATTTATAAAAACAATTATATCTGATGGAGCAGCTGAGCAAGTATTGGAATATAATTTTATCCACCATATTTAGAATGGAAGACTTTTTTCAGGAGATCAATTATTAAAAATTGACGAATACACAGTTAAGGGAATGCGAATTAATGAAATATCAGAAATTCTGAAAAAGTGCACAGATGAAAGTATTCGAATTATCGTATCTCGCAATTTTCGAAGTGATTTATGTTGCTTCAATAATCCGAATATTTATTACTTATTAAAAAATGAGATCGGTGAATTTTTAAAGCAAAATAATGCACTATCAACTTCACCAGTTTAAAATAATTTATTTTTATTATTAGGTTCGAAATGATTCTTGCATGATCGATTCAAATGAGAATTCTTTAAGTAAATTAAATAATTCTTCTGTAAATTCAGTTTATATATATACTACAATTCTCCGAAAACGTAGATTAAATTCATTTGGTATGATATTCCATACAGATTTATCAAAGACGGGTAATTTTTAAAATAATCTTAGGTATTTTCATCGTAGAAATTGGAGACTGACTCACCAGCAGATTTATGCAAACAAATTAAACTGGGAGATCAACTTTTAAGGGTTAAACTATATATATTATTGAAATATTTTAGATCAACAATATTAATATAATTACAATGTCAAACGAAATGGCAATTAAAGAAATTGAAAAAGCTAACAAACTGGATATTGTTTATTTTGTTTTTTGGACGCATTGGCGAAACTTTTATCAGTTATAATAGTAATCAAATTTTAAAACTATATTTAGATTCAGCAACTAATCTCGATAATAAGACCAAAATACTAGTGAAATGGTCCAATATTATCAAAAGAATATAATAATATAATTGTAATTTGTTATTTTCATTTTTAAAGATCGGTCATTGCGATGCTGGAGGATGGTTTTCGTTTGAAAATTAAGTGGAAGAAGTTAATGAAACGGAGATACAAAAATATATTATAACTGATGTTGCAAAAGAAAGTTATTCTTTAAAATTTTTATCCTGGAGATGAACTTTTAGAAGTTTATTTATAACTTTTTGTGAATAGGTAAATGGAGTAGAATTGCAATTCTATGATTTGAAGAATATTATTAAATTATTATCAGAAAGTAAAAATTATATTACGCTTATCTGCTCACGGCCGAATAAGTTTACTAAAATTTTTGAAAATGTGGTATAATGATTTATATTTTAATATAAATTTTTTTAATTCGAGTAATATATTTTTAGAAAATGAAATTTCTACCTCTTATAATTCGAATATCGATATTAATTCTTGTTCATTCGATATTCAAAGTGAGACGCAGTCATCTAAAATTAATACAAATTTATTGAGTGTACTTATAATGAAGAATTTATTACCCACTCTATTTGCGAAAAACAAACAATTTATTAGATTTTTCATTTCGATTTACAAAACTTGTAATACACTTTTTTAATTTAATAGGAAAATAATTCAAAAGTTTGCCAATTATTGATAAAATAATGATTGATAAAACTAATTATAATTCGATTGAAGGAAATGTAAATAATTGCGATTAATAATATTACTCTTAAAGGAAAAACAAAAATCAGAAATTATTGAAGCATTAAAAAATCTTCCCGACGGTCAAATTCATTTAGAAACCATTCCTATTAAATTAATTAATGATAATAAAATAGAAACAACCGAATTATCGAAAAAATAAAATTGAAGATAACATAGCTTCGGTGATAAAATTATTTTTGGACAAAAAAATTTAAAATTTAATTATTTTTAAAAGAAAACTTTCTTTTTGTTTTTCTAAATTCACTAAATAATATAAATATAGTTAATAAATATATTATTATTTTTTTGTAATTTTATGTTTTATTATCAATGAATAAAAATTAAATTAAGGCATCTGAATGGCCATGCTATTTCCCTAACAATAAGCCAACGAGATACGTTCTCGGAACCAACCAGTCTCTCGCGGATCCTTGGTCAACAGCTTGAATCATGAGCCGATCTTACGAACCAACTCATCTGCTTGGGGCAAGGATTCCTGACGTTTCCACCCAATGGAACAAAAAGATACTCCTCCGAAATTCTCTGGTACCTTACTCTTCTTTCGTTCCTCAGCCTGCTTGAAGCATGTCTGGGTCTGAGCAGAAGCAACCAAATTAAGACGGGGAATAAGTATCAACACACGTCGCGTCCCCAGATCAGGTTTCGTCTTTTGGCGAATGGAAAAGTCGTCATCCCATCAGGGCGTTTTCCATCGTTTCGGGAAAGACTAGCAGGTTCTAACAGGCAATGGTGTCCAGCAGAGGCAAGGGAATTTAATGTCATGTTAAGACAGGAGTGCCTGGGGAAACGACCCGCACTCATCTTGCATGACAAGGGATGATAACCAAAAGGATCGATCCAACGTCCACAGCGGCATTTTCTTTCGGCACACAATTTAAGACCAAGACGAAGCAAGGTAGCTATTCTCACTGCCTCATCATCCAACAGTTTCCAATTTCGGCAGATGGATAAGCGTTCATCCAGGCCCCCGTCGAGTGACAACTGGCCGTTTTGAGGCAGGCAAGCCTTCTTACATCTTCCGTCTTTTCAAGGGACTCTTTCTTCTTTTCGAAGACACAAAACAAATAGGACTTTTGCTTATCACAATTGGCCGGAGCATTCAGGTACAAATTCATCCATTCATCCCAGGCTCCTGACGGAGTCAGCGGTATTTTGAATTATCGTCGTTGTCGTCGTCGTTAATATATACAGTTCTCTCTCCTATTATCTATTCATGTCTGTTTTTTATGATGTACTACACGAAGACACCTCATGCAAAGGGTGCAGAGTATCCAATTCTCGCAAGTGCGGGATTCGATGTTCTGTATGTGTTGGTTACTACCACATAGGTTGTGAAAAACTATCCAAGAAAATTGCTCGATCACTTCCCTGTAGTCGTGCCGGTCGTGCCGTCTGGAACTCACTAAAATTGAACCTCGTGAACATTTTGTGTCATCATCATCTGTATCAGACCTTCTGGAAGCCATGTCTCCGGAAAATTTTCTGGTTTTATTATCAAACACGCGACAAAGGAAGATTATCTCTGTCAGGATCCTCAAGGCTTTCCGGATCTTAATTGCTTCTGCCCTTTTTTCTTGCATTGAGAAAGCTGTGTCCAATGGCTCGAAAAAGGATTGGATGGTTTTTTTCTCTTTCCCTGTCCTGGCTATGGTGTTAGAGCGTAAGCCTGCCCATCTTCTCGGAAACCCTCTCTATCCCATGTCCTGAAGAAGCGCGTGAGTGCCTTTATGAATTCATGAGAGTCCCTGGCTGAAGAATTATTTGTTTCCCCAGTTGATTACTTCCCAAAGTCCAATTCCAAACGATCCAGTATGGCTCCTGAGAGGCTTCGCTCTCGTGTCAGGAGGAAATTGATGGAGGGATCTTACTGCTGCAGTTCGAACTGTTTGTACGGATTCTGACCCGGTGAAAGCCACTCAGGAGACACTCTGTATGTTGGGAGAGAAACATCCTCCAGAACCAGAAGACTTTTGTAAACCTGTTCGTCCAGAACAATCTATGCATGATATTTCCACTTCAGCCATTTACAACGCTCTTTTCTTTCCGAAGAAGTAGCAGTGGAGGAGTTGACGGTCTCAAACCTGGCCATCTGTCAGACTTGGTGTCCCATTCTGTCGGCAGGCCTGGATCGCTACTCTTGGAGCGAACCCGGGATCTCGTAGCTCGCATGCTTTCCGGAAACGTTTCCGATTTTGGTCGGAATCTCCTCTTTTCGGCGAATCTAACGGGCCTTGGAAAGAAAGATGGTGGTATTCGCCCCATTGCAATTGGAAACGTATTTCGACGTTTATCCGCAAAAATGGCTTGTCGTTTTGTTATCTCCCGAATTTCAGCCGAATTTTGTCCTTCGCAGCTTGGTGTCGGAATCAATGGCGGCTGTGAAGCTGGGATCCACGCAGTGAGAGAATTTGCGTCACAATCAGCTGAATTGAATGTTGAGGACAGAGTTTTATTCAAATTGGACCTCCGGAATGCCTTCAATTCAGTCAGAAGGGACACCGTCCTTGATACCTGTAGGAGGAGGATTCCTCAGATTTATCCCTTTGTATATCTCGCGTATTCGGATCCATCCCCTCTTGTTTTTGGCAGTGGAATTATTTCGTCCGGATCCGGAGTTCAACAGGGGACCCACTCGGTCCTCTTCTATTTTTCTTGTCTATCGACCATATTGCCCAGGACCGTTGCACTCCACTAACGTCTGGTATCTGGACGATTGTATTCTCGGTGGAAGTCCCGATGATATTCTCTCCAAAGTTGCATCGATCAGAAGTTTGTGTGGAAAAATCGGTCTGGAATTTAACAATGAAAAGTGCGAAGCAATTAATCTGAATTTGAGTTCCGATTCATTCTACCTTTTTCATAGAAAACTCTGCGAATCATACCAGGGGTTAGGGAGACTCATATTGATTCTCTCGACTTCCTTGGGTGTGGGATTTTGGTAAACCGGGTGAGGGAGTTATTGGAAGGCAAGAAGACTAATTTACGTCAGTATGCCGACAGGATGAGTTTTTTGGATCGTCATGTCGCCTTTTTTATGCTGAAGAATTGTCTCCTTCTCCAAAACTCCTTTTTATTCTACGGGGATACCCAGGCTACGCCGAAAAAGACCTTCTATCGTTAATTGATATGGATATCCGGTCGACGATGGGGTCCATTCTTAATGTTTGTTTTGATGATTTCGGATGGTTACAGGCCTCACTCCCTGTAGCCTGCGGTGGTTTGGGTCTTTCTCTTCCTTCGGACGTTGCTATTTATCTTCGTTCGGCTCGTTAAGGCGTTTAGTGGATACGGTCCTTCACTCTACTTCCGGACTAAATATATTATTAGATGAAATTTTAGCCAATTGACTCGGTTCAAACGAACGACGGGATGATGAAATTCATTTTTTCTAATGATCCGTCGGATGGGATCAATGATCCAAAGGGTCACCAAGGATCCACGTGAGACTGTATGGTTTCGAGAGCGAATCTCAATAGCTATTTTCAGAAGTAACAGCCTTGCAATTCAAGCTCCCTAGTCAATTTAATTATTTTTGATATGATTATTTTTCTATTAAAAAAAATAACTAGTTGTTCAATTTTTTTTATAAATATGGATGATTTTTATTTGAAATCGGAAATATAAACAAAAATTTACTAACAAATTATGAGATTTTGGGAAAGAGGACATTAATCATATACATGCGCTGTGAAAACATCTACATTCACAGGGGTCTCTGAATCGCAATCGAATTCCCCATTTTGTTGTTGACCTATTCTTTTTAACAGCTTTAAATGTTTCAAAGGTTATTGGGGTGGTGGTTAATTGGTCGAATTTCAAGGTGAATATGTACCTCTATTGCGTGAAATATCTATGTCGCTTCATAATGGTGACTAATCGATGAAATGAAGCCAAGGAATGTTATTTAATTTCGTTTTTTTGCTGTTCGAGAGTCTTGAGCCAAGGAATGTTACGATCAACGTCATTTGTTAATACCAAAAAATTTTATGTTCTTTAGAATTCTTTAAAAAATCTGAAAAAAAGTAATTTTTAATCAAAAAATATCATATAAAATGAATAAAAATTAAATTAAGGCATCTGAATGGCCATGCTATTTCCCCTAACAATAGCCAACGAGATACGTTCTCGGAACCAACCAGTCTCTCGCGGATCCTTGGTCACAGCTTGAATCATGGAGCCGATCTTACGAACCAACTCATCTGCTTGGGGCCAAGGATTCCTGACGTTTCCACGCGAATGGAACAAAAGATACTCCTCCGAAATTCTCTGGTACTTACTGTCTTTCGTTCCTCGGCCTGCTTTGAAGCATGTCCTGGGTCTGAAGCAGAAGCAACCAAATTAGACGGGGAATAAGTATCAACACACGTCGCGTCCCAGATCAGGTTTCGTCCGTTGGCGAATGGAAAAGTCGTCATCCCATCAGGGCGTTTTCCATCGTTTCGGGAAAGACCAGCAGGTTCTAACAGGCAATGGTGTCCAGCAGAGGCAAGGGAATTCTTTAATGTCATGTTAAGACAGGAGTGCCTGGGGAAACGACCCGCACTCATCTTGCATGACAAGGGATGATAAATCAACTTTATATCAACGATAAATAAGATGATTATTGGCAAACCATTCATCTTTACATTTCATAGTCAGTTGTTGATGGTTCCAGTTAAGCAAGCTAGTTAACGATTCAGGATGAATAACAAAGCGTAGTGGTGGCATGCTATTCCATATAAAATCCTTATCTTAGGTTTGGACGCATCTATTCATATGATCAAAATGAATATTTTTTGTGCAAGCAGATTTCAAAGAATTGTTATATACAGTAAATTTGGGAGAATTTATATTCTTTATTTTCTTGTTAATTTATAAATTAGACAGCTCAATTTTTTTAATTAAAATACTAATTAGTCTTAAACTTCAAGAAAAATCGCGAAAGCATTATCGAAAAAAGGCAAAAAATTATGTGAACAATCAAAAAGTTAAATCAACTGGGAATCAAATAAACATACACATTTTGATAGTAAAATAGAATTCTTCCGTGATATGAGCACGATAAATCCCAGACTAAAAATGTGACGAAATACAAACTTTTTCGTCGCTCATGAGACCGAAATATTCCGCAATTGAAACAAAAGTTTCCGTTGAATACTTGATTTTAATCTTTTTAAAATGAGATATGTCCACTTTTTTGATAAACTCAAAAGTAACTAAAATTGCATCTTCCATTTGGGAATCAAAATTTTTAGAATATTCCTCCTATTTATAAAAAAATAAAACAATACATTGTAAAGATAACTGATATCGGTTCTTGCCAATTTATATATTACAAATTTCATTCAGACTATTTTTCGAATATTTATCCAAAAATTGCCCTCTAAGTAAATCATGCTAAATAAACTTGCTAGTACGAGAAATATTCATGTGTCGGGTACGAGAGATATCTGGATAAATGCATTGTCTCCCTTTCCGTATATTTGGTGTACGCATATAATCGTCCCAATAACTGCACATAATTTAAATTATAGTAACGATTGTGGCCAATTTAACTTAATTTCGAGCCAGATATTTTTTGTCAGCATCCATCCTAACCCCGGCATAAAATCGGTTCTTCTTAGCAAATCTAGTCATAAAAAGTATATTTTTAAACCTGATTTCTTTGTTATGAGATCAAAACTTCCATTGTCGTTCCAAGCAGAAATACACCAAACCGTCGAATCATTTAGTAATATTTTAACCAGGCGTTTAAAATAGTCGAAAAAGTCACATGAAATAATTAAATCATCAATAAAAATAATTTAGTATATAAACCCTCAAGAATAATAGCGATATCATATTCTAGAAATATCCTATTCAAGGCCCAATAATAGTGTTCAGATATACGAGAATATGGAGCTGTTGTTTTGGAATCAAAATCCTGAATTAAAATTTTTATAAAATAATACCCACCAAATTTTATCAAATCATTCCTATGTTCTTCGATGGCTTTTTCAAGAATGTCACTATGACCGTCAACAGAAACAATAATTGGAAATTTCTCTCTTGAAGGGGTTATATCTACCAGTTAATTATTTTGAAAAACTTTATAATATTTTTGATAGAATTTGATATGCAATCGTCTCTGGAGGCGAATATTATAACTGGAATAATTAAATTAAGATTTTCAAAATTTTTATTAGGGCCATTAATTTTGATTAAATATTTTGGAATATTTAACATGATGAAACAGTAAAAAAGCATGATGACACAGCAAATAAGAAAAAAAAGAAATTTAGGTTTACGAAATACTCTATTCTAAAGCTCACGATGTTATAAATACTTTTATTATCCTCGGAAATAAAAGGAACATTAAAAAAAACTAAATTTGTTGCTGAAAAAATGCACCACACGGAGGATTAAATGCCGTTTAAATAATTAATATTTTTATGAAATTAATTTTAGCAAAATAAAAGCAAATTAATTTTTATTTTCATTAAATTAATCGAACAATCTCCTTTAAATTAAAAAATGGATGCTTAGGATGGATGTTGACAAAAAATATCAGAAAAAAATTTTTAGCGTGGCGGCATGCAGTTCACCTGTTGTTGTGATGGCGCCCGGTGCAAGATATGCACTAAAGAGAACCGTTCGAACTTCTCCACCCCTCTACGTTTTTTGGAAGGGTGGCCTACCAATTTCAATTTGCTACTCCAGGCTGGTGACATCGAACTTAACCCGAGTCCTGATTCCACCCTGGTCATTCTCCAAATCAATGTCAATGGAATCCGTAATAAAGTGCTGGAGGTACGTTCCCTCTTGGCCCGTTTGAAAGTGGACATTGCCATTATTCAGGAGTCTAAACTCTACTCGTCAGCCGCCACCCCACGCTTTTCTGGCTACAATATACTCCGAAAAGACCAGACAAGAAATCTCGTGGATGATTATTGACGTTGGTTAGGGAGGGTTTTTTGTTCACCGATCTCACCCCGTTTGTATTTTCTCTTTGCGAAGGAGACCCTATTCTGGAACAAATCTCTATCGAAGTTCCTTTCTCACCCTCAAGATGTTTTACACTGTAATATTTATATTCCACCTCAGAGTTTGTCGACTTCCCTTATTCTAAAGTATATTACAAACTTATTGAAACTTTGAATTGAAAGATTTGGTATTATGCAGCGACCTAAATTCCAAACATCCACTCTGGTTCCGGACACAATCGCGGCGAGTACATCCTTTCCTTCCTTAATGATTTGACTATCCTCAATAACCCGGACACTCACACAAGGACCCCGATCCGCAGAAGGGACAGTCCAACATCCCCGGACCTGTCTCTTTGCTCTCCTTCTATGGCTTGATGTATTTCATGGAATGTCCGTTATGGTTTCTCAAGCGACCATAACCCCATTGTGTTGCGACTTAAAAGGCCTATTTGTTTACTGTGTTGTTCTACAAAGTTCAAAAATAATTTGAAGGCTGATTGGCAAGGTTTCAGGGCGCATGTGGACTATAGTTTGCTTGACCTTACAATGGTTAATTGTACAGTAGAGAAGAAGGCCAAGATTTTATCTACTATCATTTTGAAAGCTGATAAACTATTTATACCTGTCGTCTCCTACAAGAAGTTCAATCCAAGATTATCATCGCAAATTGTGACACTCATCAAGAAACGAGATGGGCTGAAGAGAAAAAGAACAAAGATCAATAACTCCTTCTACTCTATACGTTCACTGAATACCAAATTATCTGAGCTTATCCGAACTAACAACAGACTCAAATGGAGCCGTTTAGTTGGACGACTATGTCGCAAAAACTCTTGTGCCACATTTTGGAAAACGCTAAGAAAGATCAATAGCCTTATCAATGAGGAGGACTGCTGAACTGAGGTCGTTACCCGCAACGCTTCAAAACACGCTCGCAAACTTTCAAACAAGATTATGAAGTACTACGTATCGATCAGCCATAAAGATTTTTCCCGTTCTACACATGTTGAACGGCGCCGGCCGCAACAAGAACCGTATTCCACCTTCTTCACCCCCATGATGTTGACAAAGCTATTAAATTGCTACTTCCCACTTGTGCTTGTGGTCCGGACGGTATTTGCACTATTTACCTCAAAACCTTGGACCTCAGGCACGGGCCATACTATCAAGACTGTACAACGACTCTATCAACTACCATGTTATGTTATGTTGTCCAATTAAGTCGTGTCCGACCCTTGGAGATCTCATGAACGAGTTTCCCCCACTCTCCCCGATCCGTTGCAATTTGGGGTAGCCTTGATATAGGCATTCCCGTGACGTCTTCCACCGTGGATAGCCACCGAGTCCTTGGTCGGCCAGGTCTTTTCCTCCCAGTAATATTGCTCAGCATAATTGTTCTTTCCAGTGAATCAGAGCGGACAACATGCCCAAAGAACGCCAATCTGTGTTTTACGATTCTTCCTTCTAGCGAAATGTCAGTCTCTACCCGTTTGAGTACATCGATGTTTGTTATTTTGGAAGTCCAAGGAATTCTTAGTAACCTCCTCCAGCACCACAGCTCAAAAGTATCAATTTTTCGTCTATCCGCCTTTTTCAATATCCATGATTCTCCGCCGTATAGAACAACCGGGAACACGATTGCATTAACTAGTCTGCATTTGGTCCTTAAGGAAATATCTTTGTTTTTCCAAATTCTATTCATTCTCTGGAAGGTGTCTCGTCACATGGCAATTCGCTTCTTGATTTCCAAGCCTCCGTCACCATTCCGATTAATTAGACATCCCAGAAAGACAACATTATCGCAACTCTCTATTTTCTCATTCCCTATTTTTAGTTCCATTATTAGCAGTAGTCATAATTTTGGTCTTCTTGATATTTAGCAATAAACCATAGACGGCGCTCTCTTCTCTGAATCTTAGAATCAACTCCCTGAGGCCATCCTCTGTTTCAGCCAGTAAGGTTGTATCGTCAGCATAGCGCAAATTATTGATGTTCCTGCCTCCAATTTTAATCTCGTTATTTGATACAGTATCCAATTTAGTCATGATCATTTCGGCATAAATATTGAATAGGATGGAGATAATAAGCATCCTTGTCTTACTCCTTTACAAATTTTGAACCAATCGGTATCTCCATACACTGTTCTAACAGTAGCTTCTTGATCCTTATAAAGAGATTTGATAAGCAATATCAGATGGGCATCGAATCCAAATTCTTTTAAAGCGGACCACAGCTTGTCACGTATAACGGAATCAAAAGCTTTCCGATAGTCAATGAAGCACATGTATGCACTCTTTTAAGATTCATGGGCTTTTTCCATAATCCACCGGACATTTGCCTCGTCCCTTCCTGAATTCTGCTTGGACATCCGGTAGAATCATTCGGCATTTGGCATTAGACGATGTTGTATTATCTTTAGAAGTATTTTGCTGACGTGGGGAATTAAGGCTATTGTACGATAGTTTCGCATTCTGTCTCAATAAATATAGATCTTTTCCACTCACGTGGCCAAATACCAGTTTCCCAAATTTTTTGACATAGACTGGTGATAGCTGTCACCGGTATAGCCTTCAACAATTCGCTTGAGATGTTGTCAATCCCCGGTGCCTTGTTCCCCGTTAATTGCCGTGTAGCCCACACGCATTCCTTCTCAAGGATTTTATGCCCCTTACCCAACGTTGCTTCATCAACACATATGGGTGGGCACACAGTTTCTTATATTCTCTCCAACGATTTCGGATGTTCTGTTGGCCTAGCAATTCAACACCATCCTTGTCCTTGATTTTGCCCATCATTTTCGTAAAGGGGGTTCGTAATCTTTTTAGTTGTAAATACGCATTCTTAGTGTGACCTCTCTTATAGTCATCTTCCATTTTTTTGCAGTGTAACCTCCAGTAGTCTTCTTTATCCTTCCTGGCTGCCTTTTTGAATTCAGAGTTAAGTTTTCTTATCTCGTCTATATTCCCAAAGACTCAACTACCATACGCTACCTAATATATGGAAAAACTCCCTGATTACGCCAATTCTAAAGCCTGGAAAACCAAAAGACTCTTCTTACCGCCCCGTCTCAATAACTTGTGTTTTATCAAAAGTGTTAGAAAAGTTATATTAATGCGCATCTCTCCTGTTCTACATCTACCAAAGTTTTAACATGGTTTCAGGGCAGAACGTTCTACAACGACTCATTTGGGTTCTATTTCCCAGTTTATTACTGACGGCTTCAACATGAGAACACACTTACGGACGGCATTAGTATCCATCGACATACAGAAGGCCTTTGATTCTGTTCCGAGGAAACTCCTAACGCACAAGATTTTTAATTCGAACTTACATCCGAACATCAAGCTATGGCTAGAAAATTTCTTAACTGGACGACGCGGAAGGGTCCGTATTGACAAAATCACTTCAAAATCAAGACTACTCCCCAATGGAGTCCCGCAAGGCTCTCCTTTATCTCCTCTCCTTTTCAACCTATTTCTACATGACCTACCTACTACCAATGACAGGACACTATGTTTTTATCTTATGCGGACGACCTAATTATCGTTGCAAGAGATAAATCTTCTTCCGTGGCTGTAACAACTGTTCAATCACACCTAAACCGAGTATGTGACTGGCTATCTGCAAATATGTTATGTGTGTCAGCATCTAAATCCCAATTCACCATTTTCACTACTGATAGAAAATTTAAGGATGGACTCGAACTGTTTTTTTTGAGATACTTCTATCCCTTCTACGCAGGACCCAAAAGATCCTTGGTGTATTTTTCGACTCTCTGATGACGTTCTCGAGTCACTTGGAGGAGCTGCTTGCCATAGGTCTTCGGAAATGGAACATTTTAAAAGCGATCATAAAGAAGAGACCTTTCCCTCTGCTGCTTGAGTCAACAAGGTCTACCAACAAGTCATCGTTCCTACCATTGAATCTGCCTGCTCCGCCTGGAGATTTGCGATTCCCTTTTCGAGAGTGGATCGTTTGAACTCTCAGGCGGAAAATTATGCACCACACGGAGATCTTTATTGGCGGCCTCGTTTCTGATGAGGCGACGTTGAAGGTTTTCCTACGTTTCTGCAAGTAACTTGGAAACCCATTCAAGGAAAAGGTGGCCCATACAGAGGAATTTCGGTCGGTTATTAAAAAAAGTGCACGCCGATTGAATTCTTTTCAGAAGAAAAAGAAGGCGCTTCCGAAATGCGGTTGGGTCATCAGAAGATTAGATGAAGAGAGTTCGGATGTTGTTGGAGGGTGGGATCATCTAATTAGTTAGTTTTGACCTATCTTTCTTGGTGGTCTTGGAGTTAAATAAATTAAAAAAATAAACAATCACCGTTAATCGAGCAATCTACGCGCCGGAACACGGTCTGAGCACCAGGAAAAGATGCGAAGACTGCTTAGGGAGGCCGGGATTACCTGAATTTTCTCATTGTGACTATTACGGTGGTTTTTGGTTAATAAATTTAATTTCATTTAAACAAAAGAAAATACATTACTAACAAATCCTGCTCCAACTGTCAAGAAACAGCTGGCATTTCCATATACGTGGCGTAACAAAATGCTGTGAATGCATCTTCATTTATGTTATTTAAATTAACAAAACGCATTTTAAGTTGTTCAAATCTTTCTAGTATAAACTTTTTTCAATCGATATGAGATTTTATTTATTTTTTTAAAACAATTTTTTATGACAAACAATATAATTAAAAATATAAAGGCAAATTAGGACGACAGAATGGCGAAGGCGTTACCTCTGATAATCGCCATTTCGAGCTTCTGCCTCAACCAGAGTCCCTCCCATGGCTCGCACCTTTTTGAGGCGAGTTTGCTTCCAATGCTGTGGAGAAAGGCGTCCGTCTTCGCGCCTACAGTTCAGTTGTCTCTACAGCAATGGGGGTGATATGGTAATGATCTCCGAGGGGTTCGTACTTATAGATCTTCTTGACCTGCCTCTCCAGGAGAGTGCGTCGCCGTCAGCAATCTGGCTCCTGAGGTGTCGACATTTTTTTTTTTTTTTTTTTTTTTAAAGCCTTTTCACGAGAGCCATAATATTTATAGCTCCGCATAGGCAGGACACACACTTTATTTAAGTAAAGAACAGTTAATTTTAACTAATCGTAGAACCAAGGAATGATCTTCACTTCTTTTTTTCTTTTTCTTGTGTGAGTGTCCTTTCTAGACAATCCAGTTCCGCAGTGAGTATTCACTGATGACGGCGTCACTCGTCAAACCTTTTCTGCATCGTGGATGCGTGGAACCTTCCACCAGGTGAGAAGCAGCGAGATTCGAACCCGTAGCCTAAGCCACTTAAGCCCGACACCTAACCACTAAGCCACCCGGCTGAGGTGTCCACAACAAAATTCGCCGTTGCACGATTTGGTCGTTGTGGTGTCAAGAAAAAAAAAAGAAGAGAAAAAGAAAGGAAAATCAGAAAAGAAAATGCAGAAACTAATCAGGCTAAGTCTGACTCTGCTCACTGCCTTGCTATGGATCAAGCTACACTCAAAAAATTACTACTTTTACCTGCGAAGTCAAAAAAGCTGTGCGAGTCTTGCGGATATTGCAACGCGAGAAGTACGGTTGAATTGTACATCTTGCAGGAGATACTTCCACCTCGGGTGTGTCCGAATGCGAAATTGGCTGCGAGATCTCTTTACAAATGGGACTGCGCATACTATATGGATTCCGACCCCGACTGAATTCAGTCCTCCCTCTTACTCTTATTCTGGACAAATCGAACCATTTTGTTACGCCTGTGGAGAGTCGGAAAGGTAGACGGATTCCACTGAGAATACCAAAGGGCGTTCGAATTCCCGCTGCTGAATGCCTCACGTCATTAATTGATAAAGCTATCAGCACCAGCGACCAGACCTCTTGGATACGTCTACTGAGCTTTGCACCTATGACCCTTGGAATTTCTGCCTCAGAGCAAGCTCGCAACGGATCACTGGCCTCAAAAATCAAGAAGAATACTGCTTTTTTGGCTACTTCAACGCAGCAAGACTCTGGAATCGAGCCTGAGCAAGTACTTCGGTGCAAACAGTTGTCTACAGAAGCTGGGAGTAAACAGGAAGATTCTAAAGCACTTCGAGAGAGGGAACCGAAAACTGATAGAAGGGAACGTTTGCGCAGCTGTAAGAGTAGTGTCTTGTGACGAAGCGCTGTTGAAGTTGTGCCGTGAAGTCTTGGAGTTATTGAGAAGGAAGCATCCTGCTCCACCACCGAACCAGCAGAACTTGACAATGCCAGAAGATTTACTCCCATGGAATTTGAAGTAGTGCGTGGAATAAAGTCTTTTGCACTCAGTAGCTGCGGAGGCCTGCACGGACTGCGCCCAAGCCATGTAAAGGATTAACCTCTGAACTGCTGCTGAAGCCGGCCGTGCTTTGTTAACGTCGTCACCTTGCTGCTCACTCGAATAGTTAATGGTGATATTCCAAATTTTGCTAAAGATCTTCTTTTTGGACATCTATTGGCATTCGAAAAGGAGATGGAGATGTCCGCCCAATTGTGATCGGTACATACTTTCGAAGGCTTGCTGCTAAAATCGCTGCACAGGAGAGTCTCCCACAATGTTGTTGAAGAGCTGTTCTTGACTCAACTTGGGATGGGAGTGACCAATGGTTGCGAGGCAGCAGTCCACGCCGCAAGGAGTTACTTCAACAACAATAATTCCAGACCCAGAGGCTAGGCCTGAAGCTTGATATATCAAATGCCTTTAACACGCTGAGGAGAGACTGTATTTTGGAGTCCTGTTGGAAAAGAGCTCCAGAGATTGGCCGACTTGTATAATTATCGTATGGGACGTACTCAGCCTTAGTTTACGGAAACGATACCGTTTATTCACGCACAGGCGTTCAGCAGGGAGACCCTCTAGGGCCTTTGCTTTTTGCAATGACAATTGACAGTGGCACGAAACATAAACTGTGAACTAAACCTATGGTACTTGGACCGCCACTAATAGCTGCCCGTGGAGAATTTATATCAGGATATTTCTTCAACAATTCCAGCTCTAAACGAATTGGGTTTAAGTGTCAACGTTATGAAATCAAAACTGATCAATATTTCCTGCTCATCTCCAAGCTTTTCTACTTCCTGCCAAGAATTCAGATACCTACTTCCAGTATCAACATATCATCCTGGACACAAAGTACACTTCCTGGCTGCCCTCTCGGAAACGACGAGCTGGAAAACTGCCTTACCAGTAAGAATAATGAAGTTGAAGCCTTTACAAAGAGAGTATCATCTTGGATCCACATGTGTCTTTCTTCTTGCTCAAGAAATGTATTTCGTGTCGAAGATGATGTACATTTTGAGATGTTCACCATGTTTTGAACACCGGAATGCACTATTGTTGGCTGATGAGACTCTGAGACGATCGGCGGAGTCAATACTAAATGTCAAATTCGATGATCTGGCTGGACTATGTGCAAACAACCTGCGAGAAATGGGGGCATTGGGTTGAGATCCCCCTTGAAGCCGTCCTGCCTGCCTACTTTTCATCCCTTGAGAGCTGTAGTCCCTTGGCCCAAGCAGTTCCTACGTAACGCAACCGGACATACCTTGGACTTGGAGCTTGACAGAGTTTGCAAGTTGTGGTGATTGGACTCTGAATTCCTGTCGAACTTCGTTTGCCAGAAGAGTTGGGACTCAATTGCATGTATGAGCACTCTGGAGGCTGCGAAGAAAGGCGCCAGCCAACACCGACTAGCAAGCATTAAGTCAGCCGCACATCGCGGAAATGGAGTCTGGCTCGAGGCCATACCTCGCCCACATCTGAGGACCCTCCTTGACAAAAACAGCCTGAGGATCGGGTGGCACTGCGCCTAGGACTGGACATATGCCAGAGACACAAATGCCGTTGAGGCGGGGACGTTGATACGAAAGGCTTACATCCACTCTTTTGCCGACGGAGTGCTGGTCGAGCCCCGCGCCACGCAGCCTCAATGACATCATTTTTCGAGCCCTAAAGGCTGCGGGATTTCCGACCCAATTGGAACCATTGGGCTTAAACAGAGGCGACAGGAAGAGGCCGGATAGAATGACGTTATTCCCATACTCCCACGGAAAATCACTCGTCTGGGACGCAACGTGTGTGGAAACCTTCTCAGGAGTCAAATTGCTGACGGCGACGCACTCTCCTGGAGACGCAGCCGACCAGGCGGAGGTCAAGAAGATCCATAAGTACGAACCCCTCGGAGACCATTACCATTTCGCCCCCATTGCTTGGAGACAACTCATATGAGATATTGTTTAATTTTATTGATCGCTTAATACAACAGTTTCAAGAAAATTGTTCATACGAATTTGAAATCCAATATCAACAAATTATATTTCCTCGGATGCCCACTCAGCGAAGAAGAACTCGAGAACCATCTACTTTCCAAAAATGAAGAATTAACACGCCTTGCGAAAAGATTGTCATGTCTCGACTCTCACACATCTTTCTTCCTGATGAGAAACAACATCGGACTACCCAAGCTTTTATATCTACTCCGATGTTCACCCTGCCACGAACAATATGACATTCTACTTTCAATGGACAAGTCTCTCAAGCAAACAGTTGAGTCACTAATTAACGTCCGCTTCGGCGAACTTGGTTGGAAACAATGTAAGCTTCCCTCTGGATTTGGGGGTGTCGGAATGAGATCGGCGCTGGAGGTTGCGTACCCGGCATACCTATCGTCTCTCTCAAGCTGCAGCCATTTGACACGGCAAGTCCTTCAAAACACAATTGGACTTCGCTGGAATGAGTCATTTGACGAAACTTGTCGGAAATGGAACGAGTCCGGACTCAAAATCCCCGAAGACACAACGAAGCAAAGTAATTGGGATGACATTGTCTGCTCCAAAATTTTGGAAGACCTTAAAAAAGAAGCAAATAAACATCGTCTGGCTTGTTTGGTGTCAGCTTCAAGTAGAGGGAGTTGAGCATGGCTTGGTGCAATACCTTGCCCAAACCTCGGGACCTTTTTGGACGACGATTCTTTGAGGATTGGAATCGGACAAAGGCTGGGACTAGACGTTTGCCAGGAGCACCGATGCCGATGCGGGAAAACAGTCGATGCGAAAGGATTGCACCCGCTGTCCTGCAGAAGAAGCGCCGGAAGGGGACCACGTCATGCTGCTCTGAATGATGTGATCGTCAGAGCTCTGAAGGCTTCAGGCTTCCCAGCACAGCTTGAACCAGTGGGTCTTGATCGAGGAGATGGGAAGAGACCTGACGGGATGACCCATTTCCCCTTCACGTCTGGAAGATCTTTGGTCTGGGACGCAACTTGCATAGACACGTTCTCAAGCACGAACATTTTTAAATCGGTTCAGACACCTGGAGCAGCTGCTTCGACTGCGGAAAACCTAAAAATCAAGAAATATTCTTGCCTCGGGGATCGCTACCGATTTACTCCTGTTGCGACCGAATCATCGGGAGCCGTTGGTCCAATGACGGCTGAATTCTTGCAAGAACTCGGAGAATTGCTTGCCAGGAAGAAAAGGGATCAACGAGAAGGGTTATGGCTAAGACAAAAGATAGGAATAGCCATACTCCGACGGAACTCGTTCGCAATCCACGCAGCAGGCTTCCTCAACTGACATTTGTTTAATTGTTAAGAAAAATTTTTGTTTTAAAAAAAAATATCAACAAATTTGAGAAAAAATGTGCAATTATTGTTTAATTTGAATCTGCTTTTATTTAATTATGTAATGAGCGAAATATACAAAATTGAGTACTCAAATTCGAAAATTATTATATTTATAGTGATGACTATGGCAATTTTTTGCCGATAAAATGCCATTTTCATAAAAATTTCACCTTTTTTATAAGTTAAATCTACCGGATATGTTCATCCTTATTTATACAGCTACTATTGAACCTTTTCTGTTCTAGAGTCTTTCAGTGATGGTGTGGGAGCTAAGAATGAAGCAAATTCGTCGACTCTCTGGATAGATCAAGAAGATATGCCATTAAATTGGCATAGGATTGGATCAAAATCCATTTGAAGGTGGTGTAACTAATGAACAGTCATGTTAGTTGACCCTGCCAGCCACATTTCAAACTCATTAATTAGTTTCCTGGTGCTTTTTTCGACATCACGTTTAGAAAGGCATGTCTTGAGAAACGGTTCCCGTTCAATCTGCACAACAGTGGACGATAGCCATATTGATCGATCAAACTTCTACAACAATATTTTCACTCAGCACACATTTTTAGATCAAAACGAAGAGAGGCGACTAATCTCATTGCTTCATAATCCAGCGGATTGCCAATAATAATGTATATTTAAAATCGCTTTAGGGGTTAACTCAATTTCATCATCAGGGAGATAGGAGATCTCCTTTATCACAATAAAGGAACTTAGGAAGTTGAAAAGAATTTTGGAAAGCAGGAGACAATTTTTGAGCATAAAAAGTCCAACATGGCTGTCCAGAAAGATCAATCTATTGGCAAACTTTCCCATAAGCATCTTTTCTTCACTTAACGACTCCTTTATTCGATCTATATTCCATATTCATGGAAATCAAAAGAGTAGAAGTCCGTAATTCGAATATCTGTGACAAATCTTACGTTTTTTTCCAAGAAAGCAAAAGATTCCGAACTCATGTTGAAGTTTACTTCATTTTTCTTTGTGTTAACTTAAAGCCAAATCTGTGACAATTCTCGGAATGATTAGTTTTGAAAGGACATTTTCAAGACTTTCTCCTGGTATGTAATCGTCCAGAAAAGTACAGATATCCAATGAAAAAAGAAGGGGACCAAGTGGGTCACATTGCTGTACTCCCGTCTTAAAAATGATTTCATTTCCAAAAACGAGAGGAAATGCTCGAATCTATAGGTGTCAAAACGATAAATTTTCGGCTTTTATCTAAAGCAAACGTCAAGGATGATATCTCTTCTGGCCGAGTTGAAAGCGTTACGGAGATCAAACTTTAAAATTGTGTTATCCTCGGCTTCCGGTGATAGCGTGACGAACTCCCTAACCGAATGGACCCACATTTTGAATCCGCCTCTGATTCCCACGCCCACCTCTAATAGACAAAAATCGGCGGAAATACTCGCAATGACCGATCGACAGACAATCTTTTACATTTTAGTCACCAAAATAAATTTAAAATTTAAAATAATTTACTTACAATTTTTTTTTTAAATATATACTAGAACGAGTTTTCTATCATTGTTGGTATCAATTTTTGAATTTATTTAGATAATTATTTCAGATATTAAAGATGATGGGGAAAACAAAGTTTGCTGGAATTTGTGGCAGTATTTATATATTTCAATGCTTTTAAGGTTTATTTAAGAATACGTTTCGAAATTGTTATACAGCAACAAGATCAAATATAGAAATAAATAAAAATACTCGAGTTATTTGTCAAGGCTTTACTGGAAGACAAGGCACTTTTCACTGCAAGGCTTCATTAGATTATGGGACTCAAATTGTTGGGGGTGTCTCCAGGAAAAGGTGGAAGCATGCATATGGGTTTGCCGGTATTTGATACAGTCGCACAAGTATTATAAAAATTGCATTGTAGGCAAAGCAGAGACAGGAGCAACTGCAAGTTTGATTTTTGTGCCTGCCCCAGTTGCTTCTGCGGCAATCGAAGAAGCAATTGATGCTGAATTGCCATTAGTTGTTTGCATAACTGAAGGGATTCCTCAACATGACATGATCCATATTAAAAAGAAATTGATGGCTCAGAAAATTACTCGAATGATAGGACCAAATTGTCCAGGAATAATAAAAGTAACTATAATCATGACATTTTAGCCGGATCAATGCCGCATTGGTATAATGCCTAGTAGTATCCATAAACTTGGTTGTATTGGTTTGTATTTTTTTAATTTTTAGGAATTGTTAGTCGATCTGGTACGTTGACGTATGAAGCCGTTCATCAAACTACAAGAAACGGTTTGGGACAAAATTTGGTAGTCGGAATTGGTGGAGATCCATTTTCCGGAACAAATTTTATTGACTGTCTTGATATATTCTTGAAAAATGATCAAGTGAAAGGAATTTTGTTAATTGGTGAAATTGGTGGTGATGAAGAAGAAAAGGCTGCTGAGTATCTTCTTATCAACAATAAAGTAGTTCAATGAATAACCATAAAGGGTCCAAATGCTAAACCAGTTGCTTCCTTTATCGCTGGTAGAACTGCTCCTCCTGGAAGGAGAATGGGGCATGCCGGAGCTATAATTTCTGGTAATAAAGGAACAGCTGATGCGAAAATATCGGCTTTGAAGGAAGCTGGTGTAAATGTGACATTATCGCCAGCACAAATGGGCAGTGCTATGTTCGAGGCAATGAATGGAGTTAACTAAACATGATTGATCTAACCATTAATATGATTTTTGTCGGTTATAAATTAATTTATTAGTTCAATTTTTTAATTTAATGGAAATAAGGGATGCATTTTTACGCTTTATGCCTATTCAATTGTACTAGAATCTAATTACTGTAAGACTTTGAATTCTACAAGATCTGAAAGCCTCTATGAAACTTTGCGAAGCCATTTTTTTAAATCTTGAATTTTTGTTAAATGTGATTATGTTAGTTTTTAAGTTTGTTTGTGATCGAGTGAGAAAAAATCAAATTTCAAAGTGTCCGAAATAACGTACACCAGAGAAAGCTTCCAATATCACATACAAGTTCATGCTGAATCAGTAAAAAACAAAGTCTAATCTTTGCGGTCATGGCAATTTCTCTAATGAATGATTTTTTTACCCCAAGATCACCGGATTAGAAAAAGTTAACTATCAACTAAGTGATCCCGGTTTTCCGGGTTCTGGCTCTCGTTCGGGGTCCTCGAAGATCAACAGAATTGGTAGAAACGGGGACGGTCTCATTCTCCATAGATTCCCGCATTTTCTAGACAGTCAGATATAGAGAGTGAAAGCGGACAGCCGGTTTTCATTGCCCACTGTAGAAATGATTTCACTCTTCACCTTAGGTGTTCTTTAACATTCAATACGTTATCCACAGTTTTTTATTTATTATTTTCAAGGCAGCAAGTTGTGCGGCTTCTAATTTTTGAGACGACGTTTCAGAAATCATCGAGCTCCAGGAAGGACATGCGTATTCGATTACTGGCAGTATGTATTGTCTGTAAGTTTTCTGTAGTAAGAAGATGTTGCGCCCGATAGGTGATCGGGACAAAATTTTCAATATGTTGGTCCTCCTCCTGACCTTGGTAATAACTTCATTGACGTGTTGGCCGAATGTCAAGAGAGTGTCCAACTTTAATCCTAGTATTGTTGGAGACTTATTCATAGGAATTTCATATCCAAACAATTTGATTTTGGGAGAGTATAATGTTCTTCTATGTGTAGAGAAAATTCTTATAAACGGTAGAAACTTCTAGTCGATTTGATATGAGCCAATGTTCCAACATACCAATATAACTTTGAAGTTTCATCTCTGCCTACTCATAGTTAGAGTCTCTCGTCACAAGAACAATGTCATCTGCATATGAGAGTATCAATGTATCGGGATCGTTATTGGTGGGAAGGTCATTGGTGTACAGGTTAAAGATCAGGGGAGAGAGAGGTGAACCTTGAGGGACACCATTCGGCAATAAACGGGATTTAGATTTTCTGTTGTCTGACATCACTTGTCCTTTTCTTCCATTTAAAAAGTTCGACAGCCATCTTTTAATGTTTGGATTTATAAGAGTGTCAGAAATTTTTCGTCATCAGTCTCGTCATCTATAGTTTCAAGGAGCGCTCGGAAACTCTCAATGACTTTAGGTGCACAAACAAATGCCAGTGCTTGAATACTTTTAATTAAGTTTGCATTTGCTGGGTCATACCATGCCTGCAGTCCTAGATTTTGTATTTTTCGCCATAAACACTGCCCAAAGTGAAAGTAGCAGCCATACACATTTGCATTTGGAAAAATTCTGTTGATACCATTGATCGCTGCTAGCTCATAATCTATGGTAAATGATAGTGGATTCAATTGTGGCCTTTTCTCTTTAAGTGTTGAAAATATTTGTTCATACATTTGTTGAGATTTTTCTCGAGCAATAGCGTACACTAATGGAACCGTACATGTTTTACATAATGTAACATGTATAGTGTATAACTGAAAACCTAATGGAGCTGAATCAAAAGTACCATCACATAACCAATGTTCTTTCATAGACATAAGATCAAGGTTTCTTGCTGTTGTTAATATAAGCAATCCATCACTATCGTGTAGCACAAAATCATCTCCTCTGAGAGTACTTTTAAGTTCATCAGTTAGAACATTACCGTCTTGTATTTGATCTGTATGCTGTCGTCGAACAGTACGTGCAAGGGTTTCTTTTTTGGGTAGCGCACAAGCAGCATCAATGGGGTATGTGCTTAAACAATTTTGGATAACTGTGGATGTATTTCTTCAGAATCTCTCGCTCTCTTCTTTACCGTATTGACGGTTTTCAGCGCATGTAAACGTCCTGCATTTAGTGGATGTTCGTGTGGTGTCATAGTTCCATTAAGTTCTTCGTTATCAGTTCTTACTCTGCCTTTGCATTTTCCTTTCAGCTCACATCTCCAATATATGACATTGTCTCTTTGTCTATCCATAATGTACGCATAGCCATCATGTATAAGTTTTCTCTTTCCACGAGTATTTTGTGAAAATTCCATTTTTACCGTTATTAAAATACATAGTGTATTTATTGATCATTTATGCTTAATTTAATTGTCGGCTAAACGTCTGTCGGCCAAATGTCCTAGTACCTCTCCAGTACGTGCATTAGCTCTTGCGTTTGATGTGTGTCGAAAGCACGGGATAATTCAATTCCAAGATTGAGATTTCTTCTTTGTATTTCTAGCACATATCCATCTGTGGCTCCATACAAAGTCTGCCGTCGACCTTCAAGGTTTGAATCCACTTTGACTTGGATTCAGAAACTCATTTACAGGGCCTGAAATACGATCCAGCACAACAAAGAAGAGTATTTTCCTTATCGAATTCATTAGTGTAATCGGGCGTAGGCTGTTTAGATTTCCTCTTTCCTTTCCAGGTTTCTGAACTAAGATCAAGGTGCCATTCCCCGCATCAAATGGACTGTGACATTTGAACGTTCTGTTCAGGACTGTGCAGATTATTGTATTTCTAAAAGTTTAATAAATTTTAAAATACAATTTTAATAATAATTTTAATTAATTCAATACTTAGTGGTTTGTTTCTTTGTGTTATTTATTTTTATTTAGTTTATTTTGAATTTGAGTACAATGTCGCGAATCTCTTTAACTATTAATTCGTTAAGACGACCATTACTGGTTAATTGTGCGTACAAAAATCAACGAATGTCTTCGCAATTCATGCGTCCGTGGACAGAGGGATTTACAAAGAAAGAAAAATCAATTGTAAGAAGGACGCATTTGGATTATTTGGAAATACCAGTCCTTCCTTTTAATCCAACCATCAAAAAACTTAATAATGAATGGAATATGTTATTATTAGCTTCATCAATATTTCTCTATTTGGATTTTATTTTCTCTATACTACTGATGCTTTGAATTTTCATTTTAAATTTAAATATCAGATTAGAAAACTTAAATTCGATCCTGAGCCTGGACTGGTAAACAATTATTATGAGAAGTATGGAAATAAAAATACTACTTGATTAATTTACTTTAACATTCACTAACCTAATTTTTCAGTTTGGTTTTAATTATTTGTTTTTTCTTGCCTATCACGATTGCAACGGAGATCAACTGGAGAATCTACTGAGTATCATTATTTATTTATTAACCCCAGGCTTACAATCTTTGGTAAGCTTAGCAAAAACAGTCATTAATCTAAGGGAGAATGTCTATTAGTGCCGACCAAATCAATCTTCCAAGTGTGCCGACCAAATCAATCTTCCAATAGCCCACTACAGGCTTCCGTTGCGAAGAGAGGTGGACAGGTAGTTCCACTTTCTTCCATTTTCATCGTATGTCCTACCGTCACTGACATCACTTTATAATGGTTATCTTCACTAGTGGATTTGGCAAGGGAGATGATAGGAAAATCTCTTTCAACTACTATGTCGTGCCAGAAGGACTCTTCGCTTCATGGGTGGGATCTGTTTGACTAAAATTTACCTTCGCTAAAAACTCCATCTTTCGAATTTGAACCACGACCTTCAGATCCGGTGTCATCATACTTTCAGCCAGAAGGCTCATTCTTTGTTTTAAAACAAATATAACTAATTATTAGGGCAACTAATTGTTGTTCAATAAAAATAAACAAAATTTGGTATTTGATAAAAATAAATTTAATAAGAAATTCAGGAATCCTTGGCCCCAAGCAGATGAGTTGGTTCGTAAGATCGGCTCCATGATTCAAGCTGTGACCAAGGATCCGCGAGAAACTGGTTGGTTCCGAGAACGTATCTCGTTGGCTATTGTTAGGGGAAATAGCATGGTCATTCAAATGCCTTAATTTAATTTTTATTCATTTGATAATAAAACCATAGATGGAAAAAAATAAGAAATTTAGTCACATTTTATCCAAAAATAAATTGCTATTCTTTGATATCACTATTTTTATTTACAATTAAGTTGAACTGCGTGGCTATTCCCTCCCAGATGGTTAGCGAGATTCGCTCAAATAATCAGCAGCGCTCACGAGGGTCTCCTAATAGTGTAGAAATCCGATTTCCTAGACGACTCAAAAATTCCAGCGTCGCAGGCGCAAGGGAACCAGACGTCTCAATGGCGATTGGAACGCAGAAAAAATCATTGGGTAGGGCCGTGTACTTTGCCAGTTTCAACCTCTCGGCCCTCTCAGCGGCAGAACATGCTCCAGAGACACTCTGGAGTAGGTTGCAAGGGGCAAACGTGTCGGTGCAGGTAACGCCCCAGACGAGAAGTTTCCTGGCTTCAAAAAAGAAGATTGTCATTCCATCTGGGCGTTTTCCGTCACGCCTGCAAAGACCGACTGGTTCGACATAGAGGGGTGTCCGGCGTCGTCCAAAGCTCGCCTAATTACTTCGTTCAAGGCTATGTGTCTGGGGAATCTGCCTGCACTCTTCCTGCAGGAGAGAGGGTATATGGCAAAACAGTCGATCTGGTTTCCGCATTGGCATGGATGTGGAACACAGACTTTTAATTCCATTCGTAACGAGATCCCAATACGGACGCATTCATCATCCAGAAAAGTACCCAAAACTCCATTGGGAATGACGTTGAACCAGGCACCGCTGTCGGAAGACTCCCCCGATAACAAACAGGCACGGCAATGTTGGCTAGATGACACTAGCAAATCTTCGAAAGAATTTCAGCATATAGCATCGTCCAGGCCCTGCTGAGAGAACGCGGAAGGCAGGGAAAGCTGATAAGTACGGCTTTAGGCCTGCGTCCTGGTCAATAGAGAATTCAAGAAGGGAGTGTAGAATTCTCTTGATAAGGGTGTTACAGGCCATTAGCGACGATAGATATGCAGGGAGAGAAAGGTCTACAGGGTTGCGAATTCCAAACCCTTCGAGTCTCACTAGCAGCGTGGCTTTCTTCCATAAGTATTCCTTGAACTGAACGTTGAAGATAGCTCAGCTGACGTACGGAAGATCCCGTTAATCTGTGCGAGTTGGCCACACTGGGTGAAATAGGGAGCAGTCTTCAAGACATATGCAACCCTCTGTACGTTGAAACTGTTTTTCAGGAAGAATTATTACGTATGCATGTCAAATAGACACAAGCGGTCCACTGAATTACCCTGTCACTTCATTCATTCTTTAAAATGACCTATAGTTGACACGCGCTTTAACACGTGCTTGAATGCAGAGATAAATTTTTCCTCCGAGGTTGTTGCTTGGTTTTTAGAGTCTTTCAGAATAAAAGATCGGATGTATTTATCCTTAATACACTAGAGTCAATAAAATCTCCATAATTGTGAAAATGTCATTGTGGGCCTTGTGGTTCGCTTTTTCTGGTGACGACTATGTGATTTGTCACAGTAAAAAACCTGTAACCCTTATTAATTCAGGAAGATTATTTTGTTTGGATGACATCTCTCTTGGCTCTATTATCTCAATTTGGTAGAATCTCTGTTCATCCTTGCTGGAATGTCGAAATTAATCTCGGTCTCTATGACGGTCTAACCCTCATACAACTGAACACTAACGGAGTAAAAGAAAAGATAACTGAACTCTTTCAATTCCTATTCATACACAAAATTGGTTTTTCACGAGAAAAGAGTTCTACCCACTCTTACCCTCTCCTACTTGCCTGGATTCGACAAGACTGTTCGTCTGGTAGCGGAGATAGAATCATCACCCTTGTCAGGAAAAGGATTACCTATAACGTGAACATATATAAAGATCACTGACCATATTAAACAGATTTGGATCGCTCACCACGAAGAGGAAAAATGATAGATAAGAAAGGAGTTGGCTAATTGACTGGGAATTCATATCAGCCAGAATCAGGATGATGAAGGAAGCAATCAGCAATATATGGAAGGTGGAGACTGACCGTATATGGAGGGTTGAGGCTGCAAAAATTGATATGAAGAATCCCTCTTTTTGGAAATGCTATCAGAAGATAATGTGTCCGAAGTCGGGTGCAGAAAAAATTATACTGGATAAACCAGACGGGGGAGTATGCATAACGGAGGAAACACCTTCGATATTCAGGGACCAGCTCCAAAAAATTCAGGCTGTGGATCCGTGGAGTTTGATCCCTGATGACAAAAAGAAGGTGTCTGCCGATATATTTAAACACTCCGACGAGGAACACCCATTGCTGATAGCACTGTCAGCATCTTTGAAGTGATGACAGCTATCAGGGAATGCTAGGTCAATACTCCAGGATATTACCACATATCAATGAAACTTATTAAAGAGGGTCCGGATATTTTGTTTGACTATCTGCGATGTCTTTATGATGGGTGTTTGACTTGGTCACTTGCCTTTAATATGGAAGAAAGCTGTTGTAAGGATGATTCCAAAACCAGGGAAGCCAAAGAGAGATCCGGCAAGCTACAGACCAATTAGCTTAATATGTTCTTTCGCGAAAGTGATTGAACGTATCATTTTCAAAAGGCTAAGCAGACATATAGAAGAAAACGACTTTCTGATTCCGGAGCAGTGGGGTTTTCGTCCCGGAAGAGGCTGTGCAGACTGTTTCTTTCTACTGAATTCTGAAATCATGAAAGCAAATAATTCCAAGAGACAAATAAACTTATTATGTCTTGATATCTCGAAAGCATTCGACAGTGTATGCCATGAAGCGTTGTTAAAGCAGCTTGTATCAGCATGTGTTCAAAGATACCTATTTGTTTGGCTAAGAAATTATCTTCAGGAAAGACAATCTTTTGTGAAGGTGTGTGGATATATATCTGATGCAATATCATTCAAAGGAGGAGTACCTCTAAGTTCAGTATTGAGCCCTATTTTGTTTAATATATTTATGGCGAGTTTTCCACGTCCGAGAATATTAATACTAGTCTTCTAATTTATGCGGATAACGTAATTGTGGTGGACACATCTCTAAAATCTTCTATATCTGAAGGAAGAATCTGGGAGTATGTCGACCAGATTGAGAATTGGTGCAACTTGAGAGGGCTAAAGCTCTCTGCTGAAAAATCTTGCGCACTCCGAATAAGCAGTTTGAAAAAGCACCTGAAACAAGAATACACACTGTGAGTAAACAATTCACACAGTCTGCGCTACCTGGGGGTCGACTATGGACACACAGGAGATTACATGGACGACATAAAGGGGAGGAGAAAGAGAGCCTTTCAGTCGCTCCTATGTACACGGAAGTTACACGTTAGCCGTGACACTTACCAGTTTATCTTTAAGGGAGTTATTCTCCCTAGCCTACTTTATGGGTGCGAGGGGTGGTTCTTCTCTCCGAAGAGGGACAAGATCTTATCCCTCCTAGAGAAGACTAGAAGAGCTGCAATTAAGCTCTCCTTAAACAAGAAACTGAAAGACTGTCTAAACGAGGACGAAAACAAACGCTTGGAACCGATTAGCAAGATTGTGGAGGATCGGATCAATGGTTTCAGGAGGAGATCAAAGGTCCAGGACACATATATAAAGCTGAGAGAATAAAGATTAAAAAGCTGGGAGAAACGTTCCGAAAAAGATTAATAATAAAAATAAATAAAAAAAGGAGGAAGGGTCCAGGTGTGGAGTCCAAGCCTTATGGTAGGACTCAGATGTAATACCCTCCAGAAATCTCCTTAACTCTATTGTCAATAAATCGTTGTTGTTGTTGTTAATTGATCGTATTTCTTTCCAAATCGCAAAGTAAATGCGTTCTCGATTATAAGAGCAGCCAGTAATTGCTAACTGTTTTTTTCTTTAATTGGCTTGATAAATTTAAAAAAAGAAAAAAAGAGATTAAGTACGTGTAACCGTAATGGCATGTGACATTTATCCACTCCGATATAATTGACGCACTTTTTGCCTCTCACGATCAACTGGAGGTGCCACTGAGTTTCGCGGATGTCATACTTCTGCGTTTCCAGATGGCCCAGGTTCTTGAGGAAAGATAAAGTGATAATAATTAAAGTTTATTCTCAAAAACAAAATTATTTACAAATCGAATTTAAAGTTAAAAAGATTTTGGAACTTTAATAGATTCCTTTGAAATATCTTGACGAATATTTATTCCAAATTCAGATCTAGTCGGTTATTATAAATAATACTTAGGAAAAATTTTTAAATCTTTAATATCGACATAACATTCTCTCCCGACTCGCAATCTTTCTATAGCATTCCTATAAAAATTTCTAATATTTTAAACCATCCAATCATAACAGCATTGTCAGTGCAAAGATGTCTGGGTGGTGCTTCAACATTATATTTAAAGTGTTTTTGACAATAATCTCGCAACCCATTGAGTAAAAATTTATTACTAGCAACACCTCCTGAAACAACCTAATATAAATTTAATAAATCAAATTAAGACTAATGTTCCTCCAGTATCTGGAAGAAATTTTTTAGTGTGGCAAAAAATAATGGCTCTTCCAATTCTTCTGGTAATATGAAACAGCAAGGAGCGTTGAAAACAATCCGCAATTTCAGAGATTTCAAATTCATCAAGTACTGCTGCTGAATTTTCACAACTAAATAAAAATATGAATTTATACTATTCTTTTTTCTTTTGGCAATAATACGATCAAAATGTGAATGCATACCGCTCAATGAAAAATCACAAGATCGGTTGCTTTTATAAGCTTCAATAATTGGTAGGTTTGAGTTGCCAGCAGCTTTTAAAGCCATGTGTTCTATGGCAGACCCTCCTGGAATATTACTAAATTGAGGAAATGAATTCAGACCAAGCGACCTGGCAATCTAATATGAAATTAAGATAATAACCTTATCATAAACATCACCGGGAGATTCATCAATAGTTTTTCCAAGAAGATAAAAATCAGAATCACTTTTGACCAAAACGAGAAGCATATTACCTCCACTAATAAGAAGGCATAGATAAGGGTATTTTACGCTGGAAATAAGTTAAAAACTTTCTGACTTATTTCGACAAAACAGTACAGTTAATGCATGCGCTTCCATGTGATGAACAGGAATAATCGGTATACTACATGAAATTAAAAATGTAACTTGTATTGAAAGCTAATGGATTTTGCGTATTCGACACCTATGGATAATGATGCCTTTAGTCCCGGTCTATTTGTAACAGCTATGGCCATGATTTCCTTAAAATATGTGGACAAAATTTTACAGATAACGTTAGGTTAGCTTTATCTAAGCAAGTTTGAACAACAAAGTTTATGCATTCTGAATGAAGTCTGCAAGCAATTGAAGGAACAATTCCGCCAAGACTATCTCGAAAATACAATATAAAAATAGTACGCATTGCTTGTTCGAGTTTGTGATTGAATGTATTCTGAGATTACATCTCCATTTAATTTTAAAATCGCACAACATGTATCATCACAGCTAGTTTCAATGGCCAACAAATTTTTAAGAGTTGAAAACTTGCGAAATCCACCATACAAACGTATCATTTGAAAAAAGTTAATTTTAATCAACTAAACTAAATGTTATAATTTGTTTTTTGAGATTAAATTATTTAAATTAAATGAATTGATATAGCTTATACTTTGTTGATTGAGTTTTTGACACCTCTCCAATAATGTCTTTATCTTTGTCTTACGGAAACCCCAAATGGTGGGGAAAAGTTGAATGGCTCTTTCCGTTCCTTTCCGGAATGGGTGACACCTTTTTGGGTGATCCACAAGACACAATGTTAAGCACATGATATGTAATAATGTTATTCGGTGAAAACTCGCTTCGAACTCTAAACAGGAGACCTTATGTATGAATTTGGAGATACAAAGTTAACGTAGCATGCCTACAAGAGGTGTAGGTGAAAGTGGATCGGAATTTATGAAACGAAAATTACCGGCTAATACTAATACCGTTCGACTGTGGTCACTATTCAATGGACTTAAGAGTTCATCCATCAATCGCAAATCAGATACTCAAAGTATTGAGAGTTACTGACAGAATCACTATCAATTAGATATTGCATCACGTATAAATAAATCGATTATGTCTGGCATTATTTTATGCTCCTCACATAGGAAGATTAACAACTTCAATAGATGGAACTTGATTATTTTTATTCGAGTCTATCCTAAATATATTCTCAACTCTTCTTGCAGACTAATTTTTGTCTCAGGAAACTGAAATCCCAAACCAGGAATTAGACCTAGTTGTGAAAACTGCATTGGAAACCACAGAAGTAACTCATCTGGAAACTGTCTGATAGACTTCTGCGATGCTTATGATTTGTTTTTGGGCAACATGGTCTTTCAGCATGCTGCTAGACACAAAACTACATGGGTTGGAGTGGATTCCCGTTCATATGGAAGAGGAACATTGATGAATATCGATCACAAGATCGAAGTCAGTAAGCTAAGACTCCGAAGGCTTCATGGAATATCCTATGCGAATAACTCTAGGCCGGAAAGAACACAGGAGATTGCGTCTGAAGAACTGGGATATATTTCTGACAAATATCAGATGAAAATGGATGAATATTTATCTGAAGTCTCCTTTGATAATCAACTTCATATCTTGTCGGAGAGAATCGCTTGAGACATAAAGTCGCCGCCAAAGAAATGGTCGGGAGATGTGAAAGGATTGTAAAAAAATATAAAGGTGCCTACAACTGTACAATCAATGAATTGTCCATCTGTCAACGAGACATTAGGCTGAAAATCGAAACCTCCTGCCCTGAACAAAAAGTTGAACTAAAAAAATTATGGAAATTCTACATGAGATCAAGTACAGAGTAATAGTCAGACTTTCTGAACAAAAGTTTGCAAGAAGTGGAGAAACTACATCCATGTGGAAAATGTTCATGGCCTTACGACTTCTCAGGTGAGGATCAACTAAAACCAATTTAAAAATAAAGGATTAGTGCGGTCACTTTGTATTGGAGACTATAAGGTCTTCAGGCCTCATAGCCGACTAATTAAAAAACAATTTAATCGGAATGACATTTTTCCTCTATCGCATTTCGAAAAAGAGCCTCGCTAACTTAATAATGCTTTCACAGATTCAGAAACTCTGGAGGGTCTCAGCCCTTGAATAATAACAGAGCTGTTGACTTTGACAATATTTGTGGAGAACTACTAAAATGCTGACTAAATTCAACGAAATATTCAAGACTCACTGTCCAGTTGGCATTTATTATATAAGCTTTGCCACATTTGTTTCACCATAATTATTATCAAAAATATTTTGAAGTGAAATATAATTCAAAAAATAATTGTAAGGAATGTTCTCTGTGTTCAGAATTTCGAATTATTACTTCGCGATTTTTAACGTCGTTTTATTTAAGATTGAGTCTTCTCTAATCGATGCAGATTTATGAAAATGGATATTTTGGTAAGTAATATTCAGTGATTTGCTAGGCTTCTAAAATATGTCAGTTTGAATTAGAACATCGTACCATTTTAAAATTCTTGTCGAGTTTTATTTTCAATATGAACAGATAATACATCATTTCCAACATTAAAGACATATATTCCGTGTTGAAATCTTAGTTCCTTATAGCCTTTCACATGTATCATCCATAAAAGAAATTAATTTTAAGTGTTTGTTTTCCAATTAGAACATTGGGATAACAAAAGGTTATCAATTCAAATATAAATAGATAGAAAAAATTACTGAAGTGGAAATGAAGCAAAAATCTCACATTTAGAACAAGTACTATATTGTTTGTTGACCTTATAACGTTATCAATGGTTTATCAATTGAAAACAGACGATTTTCTAACAGAGTTTAAAACATACATGAACTCACATGTTGAATTATGCTAACTAACTCTAATTTAATTTATCAACCCCGAAATCTCGAGAAAGGGGATAATATTTATCGTCTATTTAAGTGATCCAGGTGTCCATATCAGTCCTTTTCCTGTGGTTAGTTTCGGAGTCCTTGATTAATCTCCACATCGAGGAAGGTTTCTTCTCGTATCTTGGGTAGGCGTCCAGATATAGTTTGATGCCCGCCCGAGGGGATGGTCAAGGGACTTTGGCATCTTGAGGAAGTCCCGGTGGCGTTCATTAACTCTAATAAAATAGAAATAGATGAATTAAAACAACTTTTAAAATCTTAAAACCTAAATTTATATAAAAATAAGACAAAATGCATTCGAACCTTTTAGGTGCTCGGAAGCAACCGCTTTGGTTTTACGTGCAATGAAAACTGATGCAATATTAAATTAAAATTACTTCAAAGACCTCCTTGATCCTGATTAACTAACTCCTTAATCCTGCTTCGTTCCAGAACTTGTCTCCGGGTACCGACATTGTCCCCAAGGGAAAGAATCGTTAGATCCTCTTTATGCTGGCCAGGCATTGGATGTCTCCTCAGTAAGGTGGATCCAATGACGCCATCGAGGGAAGGAAAATAATTTTCGACTAACTAGCCACATAGCACCACATGGCGCCACGCGGCCAGGCAAGTATTAATATTAAACATATTTTCTAAATATCAGACTTTGGAATAATATTTTTCCAAGAATGTTTAAGTAGTTTAAACCTCTTACTTTTCCATAAAAATTAACCTTCAATTTATAAGTCGAATCGACGTCATAAGTGTGTCATCTTTATAAGGCCTTAACTTTCAAACCAATTTATATGACATTACAGTGGGTATTCCCAAGAACTTCGTTAACCTTCCCGTTTAAAGCTGTGTCGAAATCGCTTTTCTTATTTTGTTAGTGCTTGTTTTAATAAATTTATTTATTATCCTTAGATACTCGAGAAAAAAAGTTAATTTTAACTTAATTAAATATTTCCAGTTTTCACTGACACAGAATCAGAGTCCTTCCAATATCATATACCAATTTATCCAAAACCAAAAAGGAAGAACCCATCCAGTCCTCACAGTGTGTAAATCCCTCCAATGAAATGGAAGAGAAAAAATGATTTTTTCATACCATCTAGGTTGTCATCCAAGATACATAGATCACATGACGCCACTCCAGTAGAACGAGAAAAGATTAAAAAAAAACAATAGAAAGGAAGATAAATTTTCGTCGATAAAATAGCCAGAGAATCTGACTCATGAATATTTGTTATAGAAAGTCGTCCTAATTACTATCAATATTAAATTAAAAGAACATTTAAATTTATTTAACGTTATTTTTAGTTAATTTATATTAAATGTTAATGTTTCCATCAAAATTGAAATTTTTGTTATATTGGTGCATTAAATTTAATAATTCACTTTTATCTTTTTCATCCTAGAAATTAATAGGAAGTCATACTAATCGACTAATCCTTATTGTATTTAATATGAACTCGCAGAGCCAAGCAATTCTAACCTGAAGGTTTGTTTTTCCTTTTTCTAAAAATTCATATCGATTTTTTAATTCCTGGAATTTTAGATAGTAACTATACAGTTATATAAGATTCTGATAATTCTAATAGTCTGTTCAATGACAATACTCCAGGATATTTGACAGATATAAGAGATTTTAATCGATTTTCATGATATCTAGCAACTGACCTTCTTTAAATTTGGATTTATTTTTATACCTTGTCTTATCAGTAAATCGGGTTTGTTGAAGTTTGGATCTAAGTTTTAAATCTGAAAAAAAAACTTTTTATTCATTTTGAAATTAGTTGAAAGCTTTTCATTAGATATGACATCTTTAAGAATATATTGGTAGTTGATTTTTTATCAGATGAATCATTTTTATTAGATTTTAAAATATCGTCATTAAACATCCTAGATATATATTACGTACTAACATATATCATATTTATATCGAAAATATATATCCGTTCTACGTTAAATTCCAAATATTATATTTTTTACTCACCATCATAATGAAAATTAAAATTTATTTTAAGTGAAAACAGCAAAAGGAGGATAATTAATTTAATCTATAGGAAAATGCTGACTTTGTTCACTCTAAGTGTTGAAAAGAGTTGCAAAATTTCTATCCCGTAATCATAGAAGCGTGGGCGGTGTCGTATCCGGCTCTTTTTATGTGGAGACGTCGAGGAAAATCATAGACCATATCTCATCATAATGAAAGTTAACATTAATGGAATCCGAACGAATATTGCCGAACTACAACGCTTTCCTTAGGACATCGAATGGATATAACTTTTGGATAAAAGAGACAAACTAAACCCACGACTACATATCCCCACTTTTCCTGGATATTCAGTTTTCAGGCGAGACAAAAGTAAAAAAACTCGATAAGGAGGCTCAAGAAGTGCTCTCCACACTTAATTATTCACCGAGAACCAGGTTCATGACGTGAACATCAGTCATAAACCATATTCAAAAACTAGCGCTTCGTAATATTCGTCCTTTTGTAGAACTTCCATCTTTTTCCACGGATTCTGTGAAGAATACTCAATGACAACACATTTACAAAACTTTTTCAATTCATTTCCGAGAGCCTGAATACTTCCAATCCACACAAGAGAACCGTATTAGTTTAGTGGATATAGAGATGGATTTCGATTCAAGATCCTTATCGCAAAAATATTTCATGACCTCGATCCACCTAATACTAAAGTTATGGTTGTCTAACTTCAACGATCGCATGGGCCAAGTAGTGGCAAACAACCATTAATCAAAAGAACGATACCTTCCAAATAGAATGCCAAAAAGATCACCGCTGTCGCCAACATTATTTAATATGTTCCTCAGTGATCTCCCTCCCCAATTACCTTAAAACTTAATTTTCTTATAAAGATCTCGTGATTGCAACGAAACATCGAAGAGTCAGGAGGCAATACAGTCCGTATAGAGGACATTAAACCTTGTGGGTCTTTGGTTTTTGAAAAAACGCATACAAGTATCACCTGGTAAGTCAAAAGTAACGACGTTTATCTCGTCGCGAACAGACTTAAGGATAAAGTCAGTAGTAAAATTATATGATTCCCTGATCCTCACTAAGAAGACTCTTTCAATCATGGGAGTCTTCTTGTATACCCTCCTTTCATTCACACATCAAGTGGAGTTGGTAACCTCGAAGATCCAAAAGAATATTGGAATTCTCAAGGTTTTTACACATCTTCCCTCCCATCATTGTAACTTCATACAAAAGATTTGTTCTACCAAGTATCTAGGATTTCCCCGCTTTCACTATCAGCACAGTGCAAACTGGAAGTGGTAAAAAACCGATCTCTAAGAATATTATTGAGATTGTCGAAAAAGACATCCACGTCGTTACTACGAATAACACTAAACGTTGCCCCATCATGTAATATCTCATGGAACGCCACCAAGACTTTCTCAAAATGGTAAAGTCTCCTGAAATTCCTTTTAGACTGGAAGTCACTCTTATAAGTAAGCATGCCCGAGATAAGAGAAGAAGCCTTCTCCTTTATGGAGATTAATTTAGGATTCCAAAACTAATCGCAGGGGATAACCTGGTATGAACACCGGAATCACTTAACTTAGACGATAACTATTTTCCTCTTTTTTGTGGTTCAGAGGTCAATAAACTAAATTAAATCTAGGGTGCTTAAATGGTCAGATTGACTCCTCTCACAATAGCTATCGAGATACGCTCTCGAAGCCATTCAGTTTCACATATATCATTGAGCCGATCCGACGGACTAGGTCGTCTGTTTGTGCACCAAGGATTCCTGACATCTTAACAACAAAATGACTATGAAACACTTCTCTACTTCTTTCTCTTTTGATCCTAGGCTTGCTTCGAAGAATGTCCAGGGTCTGACGCAGAAGAAGCAAAATTATTTGGAGAGTAAGTGCCAACACAGGTAGCGTCCAAATTTATTAAATCAATTCTCATATTATCGATTCTGGGAGCCTTATTTATGCATTCTTCGCAACGGAATGTATTTCAGACATGGTCATTTTTCATAAGATTAATTGGAAAAATATGACTGTTCTTCTTGACCCATATCTGAGTCTCTTCGAAAAGAGAAAAATTATTTTGTTGTTGGGGAAGTTCAGGTGATCAATTTATTACATACCAGAACAATCAAAATAATCCAGCTGAAAGAATTGAGTGACTGTTTCCCTGACAACTGACAGAGAAATTTTTTGGAGCAGCCAGTCGATTTCCCGACGCTCAATTAAATTACTTTTTTGATTTTTTTATTTTATAATAGTGAAAATTTGTCTTAACTATCTTTTCTAAAACTTTAGTTAAAATCGGTCATCCATTAATGTCAACCCATTTTCAGAACATTAAATATCAATTTATTTTTTTATTTAATAATTTAAATTTTTTTAACAATTAAACAAATGTCAGTTGAGGAAGCCTGCTGAGTGGATTGCGAACGAGTTCCCTCGGAGTATGGCTATTCCAATCTTTTGTCTTAGCCATAGCCCTTCTCGTTGATCCCTTTTCTTTCTGCAAGCAATCCTCCGAGTTCTTGCAAGAATTCAGCCGTCATTGGACCAACGGCTCCCGATGATTCGGTCGCAACAGGAGTAAATCGGTAGCGATCCCCGAGGCAAGAATATTTCTTGATTTTTAGGTTTTCCGCGGTCGAAGCAGCTGCTCCAGGTGTCTGAACAGATTTAAAAATGTTCGTGCTTGAGAACGTGTCCGTGCAAGTTGCGTCCCAGACCAAAGATCTTCCAGACGTGAAGGGGAAAAGGGTCATCCCGTCAGGTCTCTTCCCATCTCCTCGATCAAGACCCACTGGTTCAAGCTGTGCTGGGAAGCCTGAAGCCTTCAGAGCTCTGACGATCACATCATTCAGAGCAGCATGACGTGGTCCCCTTCCGGCGCTTCTTCTGCAGGACAGCGGGTGCAATCCTTTCACATCGACTGTTTTCCCGCATCGGCATCGGTGCTCCTGGCAAACGTCTAGTCCCAGCCTTTGTCCGATTCCAATCCTCAAAGAATCGTCGTCCAAAAAGGTCCCGAGGTTTGGGCAAGGTATTGCACCAAGCCATGCTCCACTCCCTCGACTTGAAGCTGACACCAAACAAGCCAGACGATGTTGATTTGCTTCTTTCTTAAGGTCCTTCAAAATTTTGGAGCAGACAATGTCATCCCAATTTCTTTGCTTCGTTGTGTCTTCTGGGATTTTGAGTCCGGACCCGTTCATTAAATATTAAAAATTAAATAATAAAATGACCCCAATATATTTAAACGCTGACTCTGATGTTAGACTAATTTTCCCGCCGTTTTTTGCATCTATATACACCTCTTTCAGAAAAAATTGTAAAGGTATGGTGTCTTCTTAGACTGTGGGTTTTAATTTAGCCAATATATAGTTGAAAATTTTAATCTACTTTTCTTGCTAGGAGAGAGGAAAGTTTATTAAATCATTTCCTCGAAGATTCTATTCTCTACTGTTTAAAATAGATAGTGCTTAAATATTTGACCTGAACATTGATGCGACTTATGCGTGAATATTGCTTTCAGTATAATTGCTCATAATTTTTTTCTAAACAATCGTTTTCGTCATTAATTTTTTCAGAATTTGATAAATCTGTTGGAGTATTACGTTATTTAAAACTATTTTTTTTTAAAGTTGAAAATCTTTAAAATAGATATTTTTATTAGTTTTTTTATATATGAGCAAACTCATTAAATTAAAAATAATTATGAATTATATGGTTTATAACTTCATTGAAGGGGAAATTTATTCTGAAAAATAATTGATTCAATATAATGTGAAAAATTCTTTAAATTGATTCAAAATATGCTTAAATATTAAAAATTTAAAGGTTAATGCTAAATAAAGTGTACTTATTTAATCTTAATCGATCATCATTATTTTCTCCAAGCAACAATAAGTAAAAACCGCATGACGTTATAATAGATCTTTAAAAATAGCAAAAATATTATCAACATATCGTTCAATTACAAGTAATTATTTGATCAAAAAATTAATTTATTTAGTTATTTTCTTATTGTTTTTTATTATTTAAAATCATAAACTTTTACCTAGCATATTTCAAACTTTGAAAATAAACTTTGTGAGTGAATGGAAACATTAAGGTATTTTTTATTAGCAGTTCTAAACAGTATTAGAAAAAATAATTCAATTTACGAAAAAGATCGCATAGAATCAATAAAAATGTAAAAAACTATTTTATATATTTTTAGTAGAAGAAAAAACCGTTCAATCCCTTCATCGCTAATGACTTCAGTAAAATCATTTCCAAATTTATTGTAAATAATCATTTCAATATGGCTATAGTATCAATAAAAAGGTTGATATTCTACCTCAAGACAAAAATGTTATTGATTTAAATAACAGAGGATATTTAATTTTTGAAGAAAAAATCTCTGAAAAAATTGAAAAACTTCAGATTACGGAGCTAAATTCTTTTGGAGAAAAAATTTGTTTACCGGAATCAGACCTACTAGTCACCAACATTTTCTTCATTTCTTCAAAAAGGCAAAATTTTCCAAAGTTTACAATATCTTTTTTTGTTCCTCCTATTAAATCTAAATACGAAGAATTTTATATTTTGAATAAACCTACAAAAAATTCTGATTGGGAAACTAAATCGATATCTAATATTGTCGAAGTATCGTAAATATTAACGATTAGGCAGACAATGGCTTGTTATCAGTCGAATTTAATTGCAGAAATTTAGGTTATTTTGCTGTTAAAACACAACTCAAGTGTGAAAATATACTTATAGATAAAAATGGATGTTTATATCTTTCTAAACTGTCGAGATATTTAACAATAAGGATTCCTCGGAAAGCAATTGACAATTCAGTCTTATTAACAGTAAAGGTATACTAATATGCCTAAATATTAGATTTTCCCTTTGGATATTACAGCTGCCAAGAAAAACATTATTACCAATCGCGCAGCAGATTTTATAGATACAATTGGCGACTTGTTTGAATTAGAAACAAATAATGAAATAACTTTGAGCAAAACTGTATCTCTTAAGCTCCCACTACCTGATTCTATTATTAAATCGGAAACTGATAATTCAAAATTCAATGTTATGATGTTTATCGATAATCAATGGAACTTTTGTTCTACTATTACAAAATTAACTAAAACATCGGTCACAATCAACACTAATTGTTTTGGAAAGTATGTTTTAAAGTATAAATGTTAAAGATTCTGTGTTGTTAAGATTAAAAAATACAAAAATAACTTTGAAATTGGAAGTTTGATCAATCAGACGAAACTTTTATCTTTAGCTTATCCATTGGAAATTTTAGTTTTACTCAATTTAACAAAACAAAAATGGATGATGCGAATTTTAATAAAAAATAAAGATATTGAGAACGAATTAACTGATTCTGAATGTCTTCGAATTTTTGTCCACCAAGTTAATTGTCCTACTTTTTTACTGCCTAATACAGAAATTAAATTTTCAGTCGAAGGAAATGTAAAAAATGGTAAAATAAAGTGTCCGACTTGTATAGATGATTTTAAAGGATGCATGTTGACATTCAATCCTTTGATCGACAATAATTATTTTGACCTCGTTATAAAACCAGAAGAAGACAGATGCGAACAAGTATCTATCATAAAAATTGAAATTTTTGAGCATGCTAATTCAACACAACTTATCGAGCGTGAAATTACTATTGCTGAAAAATATGTTAATGAATATTTGGATAATCTAGCTGAAAATGTTTTTAATTGACATAATTAAACTTTAGAAAAACCTTAAGGAGAAGAAACAAAAAGAAAAAGAATTGGCAGAAAATAGGAAAAAACAACTGGAAGAAGAAAAAAGAAGAGCAGAGGTAGCGCGTAGAATTCGCCGAGAAAATCTTTTGAATGGCCCACGCATTTCGAATTATACGAAAATTTCCCATTTCAATGTTTCATCAAAATTAAAAGAATACATCGAAGGGAAAAAAAGTAAATTAAATAATTATACAATTATTATTAATTTGTGCTATTATTAGCTCTTCATGAAATCCTACATACAATGGAAGCGAGAGTTTTGCATCATTCTTCATTGCGTGTAATTGCGATAAATACAAGCAATATTGTTAACCTGGTGAAAGAACTTGGAGTTGAGACTGCAAAAATACAATCTCTATACTTTGATCTTTATACTATTGAAGGTTTAAAAATTAATCTATTTAAAGACATTCAAAATTTTTCGTACAAACTGTTATTGAAGTGGAAATATCAAAAAATTGAAGACGACGACGATAAAATAATCACGTTGGTTAAAGCACTCAGAAAAATAAATGATAATGAACTTGCGAACGCAGTAGAATTATGTAGGAAAAAAAATATTGAGCTAACGAATGAAATTTTGAAAGAAATGCTTAAGTAATTGCTCTTTTGATATTTAAATATCGGGTTGAATAGAATTTCTTTAATATGTTTATAAATTTTTGATATCTATATGAAATGCTAAGTTTTTGTGTCTGTCACAATAATTCCAAAATTTAATTCTAACAAATAAAAATATAGTTAAAAATTATTTTAATTGATCAAGTTATCACGGTCATAGAAACAGACACCTTCCAATATCACACGATTGCATTCAGAACTAGCAGAATTGGAAGAAAATGTCTTTCAATGGATAGGGGAGAGCAAATTATTTTTTTGTGTTCTATCCTGACAGTTGGCATCATCTGAAACAAGTGGATCATATGACGTCTTTATAGTAGAATAAAGGAAAATAAAGAACAGAAAAAACAAAAGTTCCTCGACCAAATAATCAGCAGAGGGCACCGAAATCAGTATCATCGTTATAATATTATAAATAAATAAATAATATGTCGCGAACCGAGGGCAGGATCGAGCCGCAGACGTAAATCGTCACTATCAATCAATGCCAAAAATATTATTAATCAATTATTATATCAAAGAAAAAGTACTATTGTTAAATAAAGTTTTTATGACAGGTCTTCATTATGGCCTGCAGGCATTAAGCACTCTATGGGAGTTATGGTGTGAGGAGGGAATCTCCCGAAGCTCCGTCTGACAGCTGATCTAGTCTTTTCCTGTCAACCATCCCACCACATCATCGTCGTTTTTCAAAGCAGTTGTCAAGGCCTAGCAGAAGAGCACTTCAACGCGAATTGTATTTACATCAAACAGAGTATCAACTGCCCCTACTGGGAAGGCATTGAGCCAGGACCCCATTTCTTAAAAGAAACTGCATTCAGACATGAGCGGCGATGTATCAGCGGACTTCCAAGTTCATTTATCTTTTTTCACAAAGGAATTCATCCCAGTCCTTTTGAGAGGTAAAGTTATTGCTGTCCACTGCTGCACAACAGAGTCAAGCACAGGGTCCAGACTCAATCCGTGGCAGGAACATAAAATTGAGTTGGCCAAGTCACGGAAGCTTGCGAGTGACGACAGGTAGCATGGAATGGCCAAATCGGAAGGGGACCTCAAACCAAATTCCCCCAAACTTTATCGAGCTTTCTTTAGGGCCAGCTAGTCTGTCCAATCTGATATTGAGGATTCTTCAGTCGTCTGTCTGATAAGCAAGGGGAAATCTCTAATGAGAAGATTATCTTGTGAACAAAACTGTTATTTTTTATTATGAAGGCGGTATGTGCTTCAAGAGCCTTTCCGTCAAGCCAGAACGATTCGACCTTTCTCATAAACTTTTTCATCCCGAACAAGGATAGAGGGAATCCAAGAAGAACAGTACAAGAAGACTATCCTTGCATCAGGAACTAGGTCTCAAAGGCGGATTTTGACAATGAAAACTCGTCAGGCGGAATGCTAACATTTATGATTTCTGTTTTCAGCATATTCACTGCAGATGGGAAAATTAAAACAAATTAGTTAGTTAGTTAAAAACACTCAGGTGTTACTCATAAGCAGATAAATACTTAAGGTTCCGCTTGTGTTGTACTTTTTTTCACCAGTTTTCTCCATATAAATATTCTCCTCGCCCGTATCCGCTGTTTTCAATCTCCCACCAATATGAGCAGAATCTTGATCCAGACAAAGAGGAAGCTTAGTTCTCTGCGTCCACGAAAGCTCCCAGTTACATTTTGATTGAAAAAATCATCTATAATGAGGTTACATAGTGTCATCAATATCCATATGGAGAATATGCAAAAAAAGTCGCCAGAGAGATTTTATCACTTCCTTGCCTATCGGCCCACGTTTACGTAGCTCTTAAAGAGTCCTGTTGTTTAATTTCTTATGACAATAGATGCCTACTATTTTTCTTAGTTGATTTATGTGATATCCGTCAAGTCTGCTAAGATCTGCTTTCGAAGGTTCCCAAGTTCCTGAGTTTTACAGTAACATCGGTTTTATAAACTCATTAAATATCATTATCCGCAAATTCTAAGAGACGTGGTTTCTACGGGTCCAAATATTCCACATCTTTTTCATTGCACAAGATGCAGCATTTTTCTGCTAGCAATGTCCTCAGCATCTCATAGAAGCGAGCCGAACTCCTTAATTATTTTATTTATTATTTATTTAATAACCCCGAAAAAAGAACACCAAGAAAGAAGGAGTAAATCAACTAATTAAGTGATCCCGGTACGCCTCAACAGGATCGAGAGGTTTTTCCTATGTTCCTCCAGAGTACCCACGGCTTTCCTGAATAGACGACGATCATCTTTCATTAGAGTTTGAAGAGGGGTGGGTTTTTTCCCCAATGTTTGTCTCAATTGTGTAAAGGGATAAATTTAAATCATTAAAATTTTAGTTATTACTTTAAAATTAAAAATAAACATTTAATTTGAATATAGAACGTTTTTAAATTATATTTTGAATTTTATCATAGTGGTTCAGTCACATTCAAATGTTGCGTTTTTCAAAGTTAACATTGTTACCCAACTGCTACATTAACTTACATCGAAACCGTTTCAAAACAACGTTAGTAGATATTTCACGTCTTCCCATGAAGTTTAAAAAACAAACTCCCCCAAGACTTACTGGTTATGAGAACGTCGATGAGCTTAGAAAAATCTTTGGAAAATTTGGAATGGCATCAGGAGTTAATCCTGCAAAATTATGGCCTTCGATTGAGGAGATAATAGAATTAACAGATGAAGATAACCAATTTGAACCAAATCTGGATTTTTTGAAACAAGAAATTAAAGAAAATCAGGAAAATAAAGTAAAAGAAATGCTGAATAGGTTATATTTTTAAATAAATTAAAGACGTGCCGAAATTTCAGAAAATTTGAAGAAAATGCCTCAGCTTATTAAAGCACATCGGCAACAACGACGTAAATTAAAAGAAGCTAAATCAAAATCAGAAAAAAAATAAATAATTTGCTAATGGAAGCTCAAGAAGAATTTGGTTATTTACTTAAACCAAGTGATCAGAAATTCAAACAATTTGCAGTTGAAAAGTCTCAGAAATTAAAAGAAGAGATGAGATTAAAGAGAAAGGAAGAAAAGAAGAGAAAACTAAACCCACTAACAAACGTTTGATTTATTTTAATTTAAATGTTTTTTTATATTTAATGCTTTAATGTAGCTTAAGAATTTTTTAAGCATTTTTACTATTTTAATTTTCACTGGTTATTGAATGACGGGAGGGTTGTTCTCGGTCTTTCACAGAAGCGTTTTACATTGAAAGAGGAGTAGTAATCTTCCATTGCGATGTTCTGAGGGGATATCGGGTCCAACCTCAGGACGTGTCCAAAAAGTCTCCAACGAGAACTAATGATCTCGTGGCTTAATGGTTTACAGTCACATTTATTGTACAGTCCATTCTGCGAGATCTTGTGATCCAGGATATTCTAGTTATGTTTCTTAGATGATTCCGGTTAAACGAGTTTAGCCTCTCCAATTCCTCTTTTGAGGTGACCCAGGTCCCAGTGTTGTATAGGAGGATTGGTTTGATGAAGGTGTCATATAACATTATCCTTTGTTTTATGTTATTCCCTTTTTGTTTTAGTTATAGGTTTTTCAGCTTGTGTAATGCCGCGTTTGCCATGGTTTTTCTCCCTATGATATTTTTACTATCTCCTAATAGGGTACCAAGTTTCTTTGTGTGTCTCTATTTCTTTTCGAGTGAGTTATTCATTCGTCTTATTTCTGTCCGTTCTGTTTTTTTCCTGTTCAGGGTGAGAAACCATTTCCCAAGTATATCTGGTGCTTTTTCTAGTACATATTCCAGGAGTTCTTTGGTTTCAGAGATTAGGTCGACATCATCAGCATAAATCACTTCTTCTATTTTTCCTTGGTATAATGGTTTCAGTTCCCTCATAGCGGCCTCCAAGTATTGTGAATAGTAGCGGAGAAAGGAAGTCTCCTTGAGGAGTGCCGTGTTTGTTTCAAATTTTCTTGAGTAGGTTTTTCCAACTCTCACAAAGAGCTCTGTGTTAGATAGAAGGATTTGAGTCATTCTTAGTCTCGACTCGTCAATAAACCCTTCCAGCACTGTCATCAATTTGTTCCTGTTAACCGAGTCAAAGGCTTTTGATAGATCTATTCTCAGAATGTGGTTGCATTGCAATACCTTTGATGTGTTGCAAATCTCCATCTGTGACTCCAGACTGAATCAGCTGTTGATCTTTTTTCTCAGAACCCGTAGAGAATTTGATAATATAATTGGTCGTAAGTTTTCAGCCGGTCCTTTGAGTTTATTAGGTTTTTGTATAGGTATTAGTAATCCCGTTCCCATGGTTGAGTTAGTTGAAAACATTTCATTTAGTAGTGCAGCGATTTTTTCAAAAGGGGGTCAGGGCCGTATTTCAGTAATTCTGGGTTAATCGTATCTGGTCCGGGGCTTCTATATTTTTTAGTTTTTGACATGCTGTTTTTACTTCCAAAATTGTAATTGGTTTTCAGGTGTCTTGGCTTTCTTTTGAATGGGAGGATTGCTGTAGTCACATTGAAAAGTTTTTCAAAATGTGTTGCAATTGCCTCCGCTTGCTCTTCAGTATTAAGTATTGTCTTGCCATTTTTGTCTTTGATGATTATTCGTTCCTTCCGGTTTGTGTGGCGTAGTAGACGAACGGTCATTACATTTAAGAATTGTCTTTTAGTTTTGTTACTTCGTTGATTTTACGAAGCTGTTCTTCTTGGTGGAGTGTCTTGTTCAGTCTCCTTATTTTTCTACGGATTTGGTCCCTCTGCCCCTGAAGGGCTTTTCTCTTGTTATAGTCTTTTTCGTTTAGTTTCTTTTGTATGGATTTCTTTTAACTACTTTGCTAGTTTTGTATGTATCGTCCGACCCATACTGGCCATCTCCCGCGTGCCGAGACTGGGTTGCTGCTTAGTTCATTATATTCTTTGTGCGATCCCACGAAATTCATTCTGTTAAGTCCTTCAGATGAGAGCAGATGTATTTTGTAATTTTTGACTGTATCTGGATGAGAGATCAGTTTTTCCGTTCTTTTTTGTTCCAATTTTCAATAAATATAAGTGAGGACGACTCATATTCATTATACGTCTTTGATAATTATGAGTATAATTCCTCCAGTTCGATCGGGTTTTTTGCCGCTCTTCCACAGTGTGGTGGATATACATTTATAATTGTTAGTGTATTTTTAGTGGAACATTGGTTGTTCAGACGGATCTGTATTACGAAAATCCTGTCATTCAGCATTCACCCGCCAAATGCGACTGATATCAGATGATAGTTTTCTGTGAATGGCGAATCCAAGACCACAGTGTTTTGAGTCACTGGGTAGGCATATTAGTCGATATTCTTTATGGTCTTCACCTAGATAGTACGTAATTTTCGTCTCTTGTATACAGCCAATAGAAACGTTATATCTTTCTGGGTCATCACAGAGAGCATTTCTTGACTGAGGCTTAGATATTCCTCAAGCATTGAACGTAAGAAGCTTTAGGGCAAACATATTCTCTTGTATATTCTGCTTTTTAGACATTTTTTTAACCGCTGTACAGAGAAGAAACGAAGCACGTCACCACCTCACAATTTTTGTCTACATGGCAATTTAAAAAATTAAGTAAAGTGGTTTTTCTAAGATAATTCATGAGAAATCTCTCATTATTCTTTTAATAGCATTAACATTTAATTATGTTGAATCTATTCTTTACTTGAAAGTTCAAAATCTAACGAATGTGGTCATGTCTTGATTTTATTTTTAAGACCCACATGATTGCATCCTTTCAAAAAACAAAACTTCTAGATTCATAATACATTAAGCCGAAATATACAGCAGCGAAATTCTAACCTGTGACAATTAGTATTTCGTTCGGCATAGCCATCCTGTATTCCATTCTTTCAGAAAGAAATATTAAATCTAAATTATTTTAGACTCATTAAACTGATAAACAATTTATTTCGTCATAAACATTTTTTAGTGAATAAATAAATTAACAAAAAAAATAAATCGTTATTGAAAATTGTTAGATTAGTACACTAAATTTTTTAATTAGGAAAATGACTCTTCCAACAAAGTCTCGAGTTCTTTGATGTGGGCAAGCTTATGTCCAGCGGCAGGGGAAGCTGAAATTGGTCTTCCAGAAAAGCTTAGATATTAAAAAAATAATTAAACCGTACAGAATAATCCTTAAAACCACATTCTTTAAGAGTATTGTTTATTCTAGGTGCAACAAAAGTCCACGCTCCCATATTTTTAGGCTCTTCTTGCACCCATAAAATGTCTTTAAAATTTGGATATGATGCAAGTTCAGATGAAATTAAGTCAAATGGAAAAGGAGACAACTATAACAAAAACTTATGGTAAATAATACTTGCTCAACTCTAATAATTGCTGTATTTGAAGTCTGATTATATTTTTCACGTGATTTGATCAAATCATAATAAATTTTTCCACTCGTTAGAATAATACGCTTAACAGTTGATTTCGCCTTCATCAGGGATAATCTAAATGTTTTAAAAAGATACTCTATGAAATCGAGTTCCAGGTAATATTTCGGTCAACTGTGATTGCGCTTCAGGAAGACGAAGTAGATTTTTTGGAGACATCACAACGAGCTAAGATAATAATTATTTGTAATAACTGGTTTTCTAAATGGTAAGCTAATTTGTCTTCTTAAAACGTGAAAAAATTAGCTGGTGTACTGCAGTTAACAACAAACCAAGAGGATTCTTTCAATTGCCTATTTTCAAAATCTTCACTATCAATATTCTAAAGTAGAATGTATATAAAAACTTTGGCTTCTTCAGCTTCACAACATAATTGAAGAAATCTTTCAAGACGTGCACTTGAGTGTTCAGGACCCTTTGAGTAAAAACTCTAAACAAACCATTCCTTCGTAACCATGCGGAAGCAATAGTACGATACCAGATTGGTGACCCCATTTGGTTTCTCCTGATGACAAAAACTGATCAATTATTATTTGTCCGCCATTAGCAAAATCTCCAAATTGTGCTTCCCAGATTATCAGTGAATTTGGATTTTGAAGAGAATAACCATGCTCAAATCCTACAATTAAAAATCACTAATTCACCAAGAACAGCGTATTCTGATAATGAACTGTTACAAACATGATATAATGCTTGCGAAGAGGACAAATTGTTTAAAGGAATGAATGTTTTAAAGTCTTTTGTCTGATCGTGAATAACATGATGCCGATGACTTTATATAAGAATAAAATATTCTACCTGAAGGTTCCTCTTTGTACATCTTGTCCACTAAGACGTACGTGGAATCCATCCAAAAGAGTAGATCCAAAAGCAAAACATTCGGCCAGCGCCCAGTCAAATACACCAGATTTTACCATGGTTTCTCTCTTTTTTAGTGTTCTGAGTAAAACTATTCAACAATTTCTATATAGTTAAACCAGGATGTATAGAGAAATCCTCCCCTGGTTTAGAACTAACGATATTGGCAATGTGATTTATTGTATCAGATGAAATTCCGTTCTGATTAATTTGACGTAATTCGTAATTTCCTGTCCATTTTGAGTCAACCCAGTCAGATGTTTTTATCATTATATTACTGGATTCCTTTAAGGCTTTTTCACAAGTCGCAAAATATGATGTACATTCATCCTATAAAAATAAATTAAATAGGTAACATCGATTTGTTTCTGAGTAACAAGTCCTTCATTAACCAATTTTTTTGAATATTTTTCAAAGACGTTAGGAATACTTCTAATTTTTGAGTACATTAACGGCTGAGTAAACATCGGTTCGTCTGTTTCGTTATGTCCATTTCGACGATATCCGATCTAAATTGAAATAAAAACCAAATAAACGAAGTTGTAAATAAACTTAACAATACCAAGTCAATTACGACATCTGTTTTAAAAGTCGCTCTAAAATCGGCAGCAAGTTTAGCGGCACGAATAACTGAATCCACGTCGTCGCCATTGACATGTAATATTGGAGATGCTACTACTTTTGCAACTTCAGTGCAAAATTCAGAAGATCTTGAAAATCGTGGATCTGTAGTAAACCCAATCTAAAATAAATAACTACTTAATCTACTTGATTGTTAACAACAACATGAATAGTCCCATGAGTAGTATAATCCGGCAAATGGGAGAGGTGAAAAGTTTCATAGACGACTCCCTGTCCAGCAAATGAGGCATCTCCATGCATAATAATACTCATTGTCTTTTAAATACAATAAATTAAAATACGCGGTCTCCATTGTTATCTCCAGTATAAAATTGAGTTGCTTTAGTCTTTCCTTGAACGACTGGATTCACAGCTTCAAGATGCGAAGGGTTGGCTACAAGTGATACTTTGATTTCTTTTTTAGTTTTCGAGTTGATAATGTCCTGAGTGACGCCAATGTGATATTTTACGTCTCCTGATCCTTCATCCGAGGGATCCAGAAATGAATTAAAGCAGCAAAATATTTGTTCCAATGATTTATTGCAAACAGCCGATAAAACATTTAATCTCCCCCTTAGAGATTTCTACAAATCAGACCTATGTGGCATTCCAAACAAAAAATCGTTAACACCCTTTGCAGTAGAAGCATCCACAATAGTTTTTAACAGTGGAATAGAGAATCACATCCTTCAACTCCAAATCGCTTCTCCGCTGGCCAAGTTTTTGATAAAAATTCCTCAAATCTAAAATTATTCAATCTGAAATATTTCAAATACTTTGTAGTTCTTAGTAGTCTTAGAAGTGTGTTCTGTCTTTCTTCAACAGAAAGAATCTCTGGATTTTCAATTCTTTCACGGATAAAATTTCTTTGTTCTTTTGATAAAATATATTTGTATTCAACTCCAATATTTCCACAATATTTTTCCTAATGTTACAAAATTTAGTTTTTAATGAAATATTGTCAAGTCATAATAGAATTATTATAATTTGATTACTTATCATAGTTTCATTATCAAAAATTCCAAAAATACCAAAACACTACACCCTAAATACTTAAGATTAGCCATAAAGAGTGAATCTACCTTTAATTTAGAGATAATTTCGGTAAGAGTCATTTCAGTTGAATTCCCTCCTATATTTGTAGCAAATACCGGAATAGTAAAAGTTTTGTTTAAGTCGGATGAATCTAAATCATTAAACCTCAAAAACACCCAATCCGTTAATCTTCAAAATTGACAAATCATCAATATTTGTTCCATGAGTTAAATTTAAAGGATCTAACGATGCTTGTCTGAATCCTTGAGCCTACAAAATAATTCAAGGAGTGACCTGAAAATATCGAATAAGATTTAAAACTTGTCCAGAAATTTTATTATCTTCCTTCAAATTTGAAAGAGGTGTGCTTTCTGTTGGTGGTCTTGAAAACGCCTCGCCTGGCAATTTTCCTGCTGTGATGTTAGTAAAATATGCGTTCCACGACTAGAAATAAAAATCAAATTTAATACAGAATGTACCGAATTTGGATTCTTTAACCAAGCCTCATACATTTGTTCTAAATATAAACTTGAATTTCCGTTAATAAAGGGTTCCGACTGAACGTAGGATGAACATCTTAAGGGTTTCGTAATTAAATGATGTTTTTTACATTAAGAATGTTTTTGGTGATAACAGCAGTAATTACCATCTAATTATCGACGCAGTAGCAGACAAGTTTATCAAATATTTTATTTTAAATTTTAATATAAAAATATTATATTAAAATAATAAATTAAGATAATATCCATTACAACTATATACTGATGTTATTTCCTTAATTTATTTTTCAAATAACCTAAGAAAGTGTATTAAAAATTTAATTGAGTTTTAAATAAAGCATTAATTTTTATTTTTTTAACCAAAATTCAGTTAAACTTTTATGTGGCGATGATTTTTGAAAATTTCGTCATATTTTTATCATTAACCTTTAATATATCCATCATTGGGTGCTTAACTGACGCATTAAAGAAATTAACGTCAATAACCACGGAATTTTTTTTATTTTCCTTGTTATTTGTGTTCTTTGAAAAGGGAATCCTTTAGACTCATGAAATGGAAAGAATTCCATATTCACAAAGGAGAAGTGGAAGTCAATAAAATTTACTGCTCCTATTAGAAATGCAGTCTGATTCTACATTCAGAGCAAAATACCTTGATGTGGACATACCTGGTTTCTATTTATACTTCTTGAAAAGTTTACAAACTTCAGAAAGTTTTCAACGAGGATTATGGCAAAGTTCGGTTCCACCTATGAGTGTGAACAGTTGTTTTCCTTATGAAATCAACAAAATTTTCTCAGAGAACAAGGCTTACTGATGAACACTTGTCATCCCTAATCAAGGTTAGAAATGCTAACACATTTCAGATGCACCTCAGGACAAAACAAAGACAAAAGATTGATTTGATAATTTTTGAAAAATGATTACAATTGTTGCATTTGGCGTTTTGGAACGTTAGCGTATTATAGCCGTTGTAGTAGGCTTGTAAATTATTAAAAATACTCAATAAGATTAGGTGTTTTTCAGATTTGTTAGTGTGGCCAACTAGTATACTCAAATTATCTTATGCGGCACCAGGAGCTTTTTGAGTTTAATATATCTGTTGTAGACTCTTGATACTGCCAAGAGTTCACGTGAGGTGAAATGTGAATCAGTTCTCCAAACTTTTTTTTCATTTTCGTGCGCATGTGTCCTATTCAGACGATCCGGTTCTACGATGAAGCATTCATTAATGACGGTGTCACTCGTCATATCCAAAGCCTCATAAATGTGTGGAACTTTGTCCCGGAATGTACAGTAGCGCGATCCGATTCTGGACTTTGCTGCGGCATACCAAAGTTTATTTTATGATATTATAAATTTTTTCGAGATGATAAATAAAATTATTCCAAAGATCAAGGGTGAAACCAAACTAACTAATTCCTTGATTCTGACAGGTTTCAGTAGAACCGTGGTTGATTTTGACATTCGTATAATTAAGTGGTCCCGGTGTCCATACCAGTCTTTTCATACGGTTAGTTTGGAATTCTGGATTAATCTCCACAACGGGGAAGGTTTCTTCTCGTATCTCGGGCAGGCGTCCAGATATAGTTTGATGTCCGGCCTGAGAGGATGGTCAGGAAATTTTTCCATCTTGAGGAAGTCCCGATAAGGTATTCCATGATTGGGGGGACGTTTAGTATAAATTTAATTATTATTAAGGCACTTCCACTAAAGCCACAATGCTTATATCCCGCATGTGCAACACTCAAAACAATATTTAGCGTTAATCTTTTCCATATTCCTCTGTCGAATGCAAGCGATCTTAATTCGTCTAGGTCTTCTCCCGTTTTGAGCTTTTTTTCACTTGGTTTAGATCTTTGTTTAAGACAATCGGCAGTGTCCTTCTTGGTCGTCCGCAACTGTCAAAGTAATCTTCCATCGCTTTGTTAGCGGGTGCGTCCGGATTCATTTGTAATACATGTCCAAATAGCCTCCACCGGGAATCTATCACATCCTTGCTGATCTACGAACACATACACTTGTTGTAAAATACCACTGCTGTTTCAATCGTTGTTTTGAAACTGTGGGAAGTTGCTACTTCTTCATCAGTTTCTGTCTTTTTGAGTCAAAAGCTCTGGAGAGATCTATTCCCAGCACGGTCGTTGCACTCTTGAATCTTTGGTGCGTTGCACAGCGCCATCTATGGCTCCAAAAAATGTCCGCCGTAGACCTCCCTTCTCGGAACCCACTTTGACTTGCTGGTAGGTATAGATCCGCCACAATCTTTATCCGGCTCAGTGCAATGTTTGCCAGCACTTTGCGTATCGAGTTCAGAAGTATGATCGGGCGGAGATTTTCTACTGGTCTTTTTGCTTTGTTCGGTTTTGTATGGGTATTATTAATTCATTTTCAAGTCCTAGATCGGTATTGGTTTCAAAGATGTCATTTAGGGTTTTTGCAATTGTTTCACAAAGTTTTTTGGCTCATATTTTAAAAGCTCAGAGACTTATGTTGTCTGGCCCAGCACTCTTGTTATTCTTCAGTTTTTTTTCTACTGTGATGGCATTCATTAATGTCTCGGTTCTTCCTTGGAATGGAGTAAATTCTTCATTGTCTGTATTCACCAACATTTCAAAGTGACATACAATTAATTCGACGTTTTCCTCTGGGTTACCCACGAATTTTCCTTCTTTTTCTTTGATTTGGAAGACGTTTTGTCCTTTCTTTGTTCGCAGCAGCCCTAAAGTCGCAAACATCCTTGAATTGTCCTTTAGGCTTGTTAATCTTTTTGATTTTCCATTTTAGTTCCCTTTGTTGGATTTTAAGCTCTTTTTATACTCTCGTCCGACATGTTTGCAGCTTTTAGCTTAGCTCTCTGCAATGCTTTGCCATATCTGGAACGTTTTGATGGTGATCCAATTTTAGGGCGTGATGATTTCGAACTTTAAGGCATATATCAGCAGATCTGCTTTGTTTGACCCCACAGAGTTCGTACTGATGATTTCGGTACGGTTTTCTCCATTAGAGTCTCGATTTGTTCATGATATTTAGCCCTACAGGTAGGCTCTAATTGAAAATATATATTGGGCCTTTGTCTCGCCTTCTTCGCGTTTTCAATGTATTTTTCCCCCAGTCAAGTGCTTTTTTACAGACAGTTCTGCAATAACGATCTATGATCGCTGTCAGTTGTTGTCTCCTAGTAGGAACGTGCATCATTTAGCAAATGTTTACCAAACTTTCGGCAGATAATGTAGTCGATTTGATTATATATTCACGGTCTCCCCAACATAATTTTTACTTTGTCCGTGCCATGTCGTCTTGTTGCGAGCTGAGTGCGTGAAGGCCGTGTTGCACAGGAATAGGCTATTTACCTCGCAGAAGTTCACCAGAGAGGCTCCCGATGCATTTCTCCTTCGGCGCCCGTGTCTTCCAATAAAGGATTCTTCGTGTCCCATTTGCATTCCGGCCTTTGCATTCACATCTCCCACAACAAAGACAAGGGACGAGGACGAATTATTTGAATATCTGAGTAGAATTCCTCGAGCTCACCAGGGTTCTTGATTACTCGCCCGCAGTGTGGTGCATAAACATTCATGATAGTAGGGGGACGTTTAGTATAAATTAATAATAATAATAATCACACCAGAGACCACGGTTGCACAAACTAACTAATCACGTGATCTCACCACGCTCTAGCAGGGACCTCATCTTGACTCGATGCTCCTCCCTCGTCCTCACTCAAGGACGTATTGGTCGAGTGGCTGGACCTTCGCAGTCACGACGGCGCCTTCCGTGGTTCATTCCTATCAAAGCTTCAAGAGGCATTAGTGGCTGGAGTTCTTCCAGAAATCCAGCGTTCCGTGATTTTGGAGGCTCTTCTCCGGCTGGCCTCGATCTTCAAGGCATTCGTCCAAGAGATCAGTGACCCCATATACCACATGCATAAGAGATGCATGGTTCAATGAATTGTTTATTTACAGTGCTTAATTAAATTAAATTATTAACCCCGGCTTCGCCAGCAAGTGGGAAGCCGGCGACCATCAAAGAGCGTGCAGTCCGGACAGGCCGCTCCCAGAGATCCTCGACTTTTGCATCCGGTGGTCCAGGGCAGGGAAAAAGGTCTCGAACTACTCTGCCAGCCAGAAAAGGGTGGTGTCCACACGTAGGCGAGCCAGTCCGATTCTGATCTTCCTCGGGAGCGATTGTTCCGTTGGACTGATATCCGGGGGGAAGCGCTCCAAGACTTTGTTATATTGAAGTGTCCTAATGGCCCGTGTTGAGATAAAATCATGGATTCGGCGGGTCCAAGTTGAGTCTTCTTGAGGGGGGGTGATCTTCGACAAGGCTCTTTGTAGGTCAAAGAGGGTCCTGCGTATGTATCTGCGGTTATTGTTACTTAGCAAAGCGTGAACTGGGTGATTCGGGTCGAACGACTGCCGTAGGAATTGTAAATTACGCATTTCCAGGTGGTCATAGAGCGGGAGGATTTTCGACTCCCAATGTAAATGGTCGGTGGGGTTGACTTTAAACAGCCAGTTATTATTCTGAGCGCCGAGTTTTGCACTTTCTGCAATTCTTGAGAAAGGGACAAGGAGATTGAGGGGGCCCAACTTGGTGAGGCGTAGTTGAGTGTAGTCCTGATGAACTGTTTGTAGAGAAGAGTTAAGTTTTCTTTTTGCTGACCGTTTGAGTGGCCAGCTACTGCCCGTAATATGTTAAGTTTCCGCTTGGCTTTTGTCATTACTTCCTCCACTTGTCTGTTGAAACAGAGTGAAGGATCGAAGACAACTCCAAGGATCTTCGGGTATTTATTTAAGGGGAGTGGTTCGTCACCCAACGAGAGTGTGGGGTTTAGGTTGAATTGTCTTCGATCGGTTGTGAACAGGGTAGCTGATGACTTCGAGGTGGAAACACTCATCCAGTTTAAGTTCATCCAGTCGGATAGCAAGTTCAGGTGGTACTGCACTTTTTCGGTGGCCAGTCGAACATCGCCACTCCTGGATGCGATTACTAGATCATCGGCATATGTCAATAGTAACGTATTTTGGGTTGTTGGGATGTCTTTGACGTAAAGGTTGAAAAGTGAGGGTGAAAGGACTGATCCCTGGGGAACACCGTTTGGTAGGAGTCGATATCTTGATAGATTTGAATATAGACACGTATGACCCAGTCTTCCCGAGAGGAAATTTGTGAGCCATGACTTCCATACAGAGGGAATATTTGAAGAATAGATCTTGTTGCAGAGGACCACACGGGAGATTCTGTCGAAAGCTTTAGTTAGGTCAATAGAGGCCAAGACAGTTCGTTCCGGGGGTTTGCAGTTGTTGAAACCGTTGGAGATGTATTGGGTTAGTGTCAGTAAGTGCGTGGTGGTCGAGTGTAAAGGACGGAAACCATGTTGTGAGTCGGAGAGGTCGAGGTAGGGGGTGATTTCGTTAAGAATGATCCTTTCGAGGATTTTTGAGACAACAGATGTTAAGGAAATTGGCCTGAACGAAGAGGGCAAGGAGGAGGCTTTGTTGTTCTTGAGTATTGGGATAATGTTCGACTTCTTCCATAACATCGGGATGAAACACCTGTTGATGGAGAATTCGTAGATATCTTTAAGTGCCAAGAGCCCGTTTGGACCGAGGTGCTTTAGGTGGAATATGCTGATCCGATCGGGTCCCGTGGCTGGTGAGTTTCTTGAGTTTGTAATGAGGTTTTGAACATGACTTACTGATACTTCGAATCGTGCCTTTGTTACCCTTGGGGGTTTAGTAATATGAGGTCGATTTTCTTTATTCATTGGAATATGACTCATTTTGCAATAGTGAGTCATCAAGTCATTTGCCTGGCAGTGGAAATCTTTCGTTTGGTTGTCCTTTCCAAGTCTACCTCCATGGGTTGTGCTCGATTCGGTTTGATTTGATTGTATTTCTCTGATAAATCTCCAGAAACTTTGGGGTTTTGATTTTGGATTCAATCGAGAGACGAAAGTGGACCACTTCTCCTTTTTGAGCTCCGTAATGAGGTGGGTTATCTTCTTGTTTAGGGAAGAAATTTCATCTTGGAGTTGCTGGTTGGTTGTTCGGGAACGTTTTAGGCGTCTTCTCTCACAGATGAGATCCAATATTTCTTTGTTGAAAAATAGTTTGTAATCATGGATGAATCCTTTAGGGACGTGCTTTCTATCCGCCGAAAGGATGGCTGAGTTGAAATGTGCAATGGCTTTGTCTGGAGAGGTAAAATTATTCACAGAGAAGTTTTCCAGCGACGTTTCGACGTCAACCGTGAAGTCGATCCATCTCGCCCTTTTGTAGTTCACATAGGTTCGCCTCGACATAGTTCGTCCGAAATGCAAGAAGATGTCGATCAGAATAGGGTTATGATCTGAGGGTAAGTCATATCTGACATCCCAGTAGATCGATTTTGCAAGGGGAGCTGAGCATATGGAGAGGTCGGGAGACGTGTTAGGATCCCCAGGGCGTGTTCCACATCTCGTGTGTTGGCGGGGGTTATTCAATATCACTAGGTGTTCCAGTTCAGAGATCACTTGTTTCCCTCTGTGGTCCGAATTCTGGTTTCGGAACCATAGTGGATCTTTAGCGTTTAGATCGCCGCAAATAACTATGTTTTCGTATAGTTGAAGGAATTCTAGGTTTGGTCGGTAACTCTTCTGGCAGCAAGACGAAGGGGGAATGTAGATATTCAGAATTGTGTAAGGAGTTGACATAATATTGATGGTGATGGATAGCAATTCCATATGTTTATCAGAAGCCGCTGTCAATGTGTGGTCAGTGGTATCCGTGAATGGGATGGAGTTGTGAATGAGGGTGACCAGGCCACCACCGTGAGATCCATTTGATCGCTCAGAACGGAGCAAAGAGTAGTTTTTGAATTTTGGTGTTTGGGAGAAGGCAGACAAACGTGACTCCTGTAGAAGGGCAATGTCAATACGGTGTTTAACCAAGTACTCAGCCAATTCGGTATGTTTCGAGGTGATTCCATTGATGTTAAGTTGTAAGATTCTGATGGGTCTATTCTGCGGCCCTGGGTTTAGTTCAATGTCACCGGATGTCAGGAGGGATTCTTGGGAGCGAAAGCTTCGTGCCCGCTCAATGGTCGCCATCGAGATCTCCTTGAAGAGAGACGATAGGGAAAAGATGTGGTTCTTTTTCATGTGTGCTGTGTAGGGCACAGGCACAACCAAATGACACCTCTTGGTGAACCACAACGTCATAATTGACTAATATAGTTTTTTTTGCTTAATTAATTAATTAAATTTTGACATTCGTGGTTGATTTTCTGTTGTTTTTTTAATAGAAATTAATAAAATAAATTTTAATAATTAAATTAATTTTAAGGATTTTTAAATTTATAAAATAACAACATAACGTAGTGATTATGGTTGTCATCTTAGATGTTAAATACTCAACAGATCTTTGAGGATATTAAATCAGCTGGAACGTTTGAAGTTATTAGAAAGGAGTGTTTAGAATCATTATCTTCAACAGTTAATATTTTAGTTTAAATCAAGCCATTTGATGATTTGAAAATTTTGATTGACGAAATTGTTGGGGATTACTATCATTGGAATTTAATTTTGAAACAAGACGGTCTTTTATCATAGATTTGATTGCTGAACAAATTAGCAGGTTAAATTTTTGCAAAAAAATAAATTTTTTAGAGCAGATCACTTTACGAGCAAATTGATAATATTGCTACTCAACTAATTAAACGTAACATGGATGAAAAATTGTTCCCCGTATAATGAAATTATCGATCGACATTTAAAATTTAATTCAAAATAAAATTAAATTTTTTAATTTTTTTCTTAAGGAACTGATCCAGAGGGAGTTACCGTCAGTTCAAGGTGGAGGGAGGATATCACCCAAACAGGTGGCGCCCCAGGCGAGGTATCTACCGCTTGCCGTATGAAAAGAGTTGTCCATCTGGTCTTTTGTTAGCTGAGGCCTGTCCGAGAGGCTCAAAACTTTTTATTATTCAGTTAGAATCTCGAGATCACCGAGAAAGACAGAAAAAAACGTCAAACAGTTATGTGATACCAGTTCCCACAATCAACTGCGCCATCCAACGTCTTGGTCTTCCATTGTTCCCACTACTGTACGAAAGAGCCTTCTCGCATTCCTGCAAATGGAATCCACAAAAGAACGATATACTAACCTAGGTCACGATTGTGCCACACGTTTCGAATTTTTTTAACTAGACGTCTCCATCAGCCTCTGCTGTGTACATCTGTTAGTAGATCTTCTAGGTCTTCCGCACATTTAAGTTTTCTTCCAATTCCATTAAGACCCTTGTTTAAAGCCACAGAGTGTGACTCTAGGCCTTCCTCTGAACGATGTTTTGTTCTTATTGTTCAAGTAATTGTCCGTTATTATATTTGCAGGGGGCGTTTATGTGCATTCTAAGCACGTGTTAAACAGTCTCCACCATGATTCAATAATATCGATGTTTATTGCCATAGATTCTGCCAGAGTATAATTTCTTATTTAATTATTCTATTTTGGTTGAGCTGGTGACGTGGCTCTATTGCACACATGTCTTTTTCGTGCTTTTCTTCGGATCTTTCACTATTAGCTCGTTCAATGTAAGAGGATTAAAGTCGGATACTAAAAGAAGAAATTTATGTTTGGATCGTACAAGGTAACCATGGCGTGCTTACAGGAAACGAAAGTAAAAGGCGGACTAGATGAAATCAACAATGATTTCCGCCTGATAATGCACCCTTTGAATTGCCCACACTACGGCATGGGATTTGCAATACGAAAAAACTGAACAATCGAATCCACAAGACGTGGAGGGTGAGCGATAGAATGTGTGTTTTACAATTAAAATACGATGAAAGGAACAATTCTATAATCTCCATTATTAATGTATGTGCACCAACTTCGGTGAGAGTATCAATCAATGGAGACGAACTAGACGACTTCTATTCCTCCTTGTCCCAAGTATATATATCTTTGGAAACATCGTTCATAATATACATTGCCGGAGATTGGAACGCAAAGGCAGGACGTGGGAGTAGTCACGAAGAATTCATGGGAAGCCATGGAAGGGGATCAGGAACCATTCAGGAGAATCGCTTATCGAATTTTGCAATACATTCAAACTATTTCTATGCAATACTGCTTTCAGGCACTCAGCAAGACATAAGACGACATGGAGCTGCTACCGAAAGGACAAATCTGGGACTATCAAGCCTATATATAACCAAATAGATTACATTATCTGCAAACAAGCCTACAAGGCACTGCTAACAGATTCTCGGAGCTACAGTGGGACACTAGTAGATAGTGATCACAGATTGGTTGTGGCACGTTTCCTTTTCAAACGATATTTTGGGGTTTCCAAAGCGGCTGGCATGAGGATATCTGAGGGGAGGTTCGCAGTAGAGCAACTCTGCATGGTGGGACCGACTCGGGAAAGCTATCAAAATACATTGAGAGAAAAGATCAGACAGTGGAATAAAGAAAAAATGCCTGGGGAGCTGTGGCAAGACACCATCGATGCAATAAAGTGCGCGGCCCATTCAACAGTTGGAGTAAAACCGAAGCATTTCAACGGGCACTATGACCACGAGCTTGAAGAACTATCCAAATTGCAGAGGAACCTACGTTTACAGGTCGAAACCTGTCAGGACCAGGCAAAGGAACACACTCTAAGAGTCATGCGGAACCAAACCTGTATAAAATAAAGAAAAGAACGAGGGAAATAAAGGAAAATAAACTTGCTGGAATGGCTAAAGAAGTAGAAAGACTCAAAAACGGAGCGCAGATGTTCAAGGCTGTTCACCTACTACATAGAGACACGCAGTCATCAAAAATCACAATACATTGACAGTTTGGAAAGACTATGTTAAACAAAAATGAAATTCTATCGGCCATATCCAGCCATTATCAGCAGGCCTTCAATCAAAACCACGGGGAAAAATCAAACAATTCGATGGTGAAGCACGAGAACTAAATATTCCGATAACGATTCTGGAAACAAAAAAAGCCCTGGACAAACTGAACAACAATAGAGCTGCTGGCCCTGACAACATAAATGCAGAACTTCTCAAATATGCACCGACCGAGATCTCTGAACTATTAACTGAGATATACAACAAAACATTCAAATACAACTCACCACTGGATGTGGGTAATGGCACACTAATTGCACTACAAAAACCGGGCAAAGCTAAAGGCCCCTTAACGAATTTAAGACCCATCGTACTATTGACGACTCTACGCAAGACACTATCACTTATAGTGCTGAACAGGATTGGATCTGACATCGAGAACTTTCTCTCTCACGGTCAAAGCGGATTCAGGTCAGGGAGATCTACAGCTGATGTGGTCTAGGGACATCGATGGCTCTGTGCAACATATTAAAAGTACAAGGGGCTACTGACATCCTTGGCATGGACATGTCCAAAGCCTTTGACTCTATACACAGAGGGAGATTTTTCGATATCTTAGAGAAGTTGGTTGACAATGACAGTGTCAGAATGATCCGTATATTACTTGGAACAACGCACTAAGTGTACGTTTTGGAAATTTGGAGTCTGTCCCATTCGAGACAACGTTCGGGGTACCGCAGGGAGATTCCTTGTCACTGGTGCTTTTTGTCACATATCTGGAGGCGGCAATCAGAGACTTCAGACTATTAATTGGCGACTTACCTCAAACTGAAGTGATTTATGCAGATGATATCGACTATATATCCAGCGACGAGAAAACATTAAACTATATACGGACAAGGATGCCAGATGTGCTAGAAAAATGGTTTATCAAAATCAATAAGAAAAAGACGGAGACAGCAACCATACGCCGTGAATTAACCCGAACTGATGAAAAATAGAGATACTGTAAAAAATTGGGGTCGTTGCTTGGAGACGCTGAGAATATCACTAACAGGAAGATATTGGCTGTCGCGGCCTTTAGAAAAATGGGAGTAATCTGGAATCATCGTAAACAAATTAGCACACAATTACGTGTAAAACTATACAATGCCTTCGTGAAACCGGTCTCAATGTACAACGCTGCAACATGGGGTGTCTCAGAAGCGGTAATGGACAAACTAGATGCCTTCCATCGTAAACAACTCCGACTGTTGCTTGGCATCAACTGGCCAAAAAAATTACAAACAAGAATCTATACAAAGTATGTAATACAAGACCATTGAGTCTGGATATCCTTAAATCAAGATGGCGTCTGTTTGGCCACATCCTTCGAATGAGTCAGATGACGCTTGCTAAAAAAGCAATGGAGAACTATTTCTGCCCAGAAGTGAATACCTCGTTCCGTGGAAGACCTGTAGAAAATACGGCACAAAGCGGAACCTTATTTAAATAAATTACATTTTTGGTTCTTCGAAAGTTACTATTAATAATAATAATTCTTTGACAAACTACGTAAATTTCTAGGCCCAGTAAATTACGTAATTTTTTCGATGAAATATTATCCATTTTCTTTGAGCTCTAGCCTATGTGTTCAGTCTTTTCCTGATTAACCCGAAGAGACCAATTCTTAAATTCTTCATAGATTTTTTTCTAAAACAAGTCCAATTACCTGACACAAAATTTATGTTATCTGCATATGTAATCTCCATCGGCATGCATCCTTCACATTTTGTTCCAAGAGCTCTCAGTGCTGCCTCCAGGTATACGACGAATAGAACCGGAGATAGAGTCCCCTTGAAGTATTCCAACTGTTGTTCGAAAAACATCGATATCGTGTTCCCAACCCGTACAGTTAATTCAGTATAAGACAATAGGAAACAAATAAGTCTTGTGTTATCCTCATCAAGGAAACTTCCAACAATATTTTTCTGGACATGTCCACTACCAGAATTTTAAAATCATTTAAAAAGGTGTGGTATTTTAATTAATTTTATAAGGTGTGAAAACCACTTTTTGATATTTTTATTAAACGTTAGCAATTTCTGAATTTAAAAAAAACATCTTAGTGAAATTAGAGGTGGGGATGTCTTCTCTTTTTGCCTACAATTTTAAAATGGTCGCTTTTATTGAATAAAACATTAATTTTTAGTAACTAATCTAGTTAGTATCAAAGTTGAGTTAATTATTATTATAGATTTAATTTATGATAAAATGAATAAAGTTTAATTAACATAGGTTCTGCATCGAAAGGCCTGGACTCTTCACTGAGGTCAATCTTCAATCGTTAATAAGCTGGATATACGATTGCAGATTACAGCTCTCCATACGGAAGACCACTATTCTCTCTTTTACAGTCATCTTCACTATTCTCAGGAATCTCTACTGGTCCCCATTTAGCTTCACATCGGACATCAACTATAGAGAAAACTATAGCCAATCTCTGTTTTTTCCAGCATCAAAATAAAATTTTTCTTGGAGATAAAAATCCTTTGCTCCCATCTAATATAAAAAAAAGTTTTTTTTCATGGAAATTAAATATCATATTTCATTAATAGCTTTTTAATAACCAAAAATTAGGTTTTATTTTTTAATGAAAATACAGATTCTATTTTTAAAACCTGGGAAATGTGGCTTGGTGTTTGTCCATTACCACCAAACTATTTGACAGTTGTTTTGAAGTAAAGTTCTTCCAATAATGGATCAATCTCTCATGCTTTCCTTATAATTCCTCGATAAATGTAAAAAAACCCAGCCATCTCAACCACAGCCTTTAGCATTTCACAAATATCAGAATCACACAAACCATCGGATACGAAATTTGCATTTTCGAATTTTTTCAAAATAGAGGCCACTCATTCACGCTTCAAAATGATCCACGACTAAGTTTCTACTATTTCTGTCAAAAGCATTTGTATCAACAAGCTTTTGTGCTTTCAGCTATTGATCACTGATGAAAGCGATATTTCCCTACATCTGGAGTTCGAGTCCTTTTGCTACACTTTCGTTGTGGCTACCATTCATCTTCACAAGACTATGTGAACAAAATTGGGAATTGGATTTATAATTGTGCCTTCTTGTCTCATTGGCTTCCTGTGCCATTTTTTTGTCATAGCTCATTTTCAATTTTCTGACAAATCAGATAATTCTCATTTATCTCTAAAAGCGTCTGCTTTGCAGCTGTTATTTTTATGTTGGCAACCAGTTGAAAGGATAAGGTAAATAAGTAGATTCTGACTCAAAAATCCGATTTTTATTTAATTTATTGTGTTTGTTTTTAATTTAATGACATTGAACAAAGGAAACACTTTGCAATAAAAAAAATCAATTCTTAAAAATTTTAGCAGTATATTTAAATCAAGGACTTAATATAATTTTAATCCTAATCATTTTTCGTCTATGATTTTCTTTAATACGACTTAAAGCATATTTCTATATCATGTTCATACTAAATTAAAATAGCTGAATAGCTTCTAATCAAAATAAATTTTAATTAATGTTGCAATAATTAAACCACAAAAGCATGATGATGCAATTTTAATTATAAATATACGCTTCGAGGAACAGTAGAAATGGAAAAAAATGTTGTTCTATATCTTATAATATTTAGCTTTGGAAAGAGGCATCTGATCAGGGAAGATTGCACGAATTTTTTCTTGAACATACTGGAATCTCAATTGAAGACTGGAATAATGCATCTGATAATACTTTTTTTGCTCATGAAAAATTTAGAATGTCGAAAGAAGCGTGTGACTTTTTTCATAGTAGGTAAGTAAAGATGATTGTCATTAATACTTAGATTTGCTCCTTTAAAAGATGATTAATTGTATAAAAATATTCTCTATAATGCCTGCATTAGATATAAATTACTGTAACTCAAATTAAATATAAATAATTTGTACATTTTCGACTTGTTCTGTAGTTTAACTTTTCGTTGATCTAATGTTGAAAATTAATCTAAATATCGATATATCCGAAGTCCTCTTATAGGACTAACTCTTCTTGCTTGATTAAGTAAACTCAAAACTCAGTGAACTCAAAACCCTCGTCCACCGAACTATCAGAACTGACAACTTTTTATTTCGAGTGTGATCTACTTGTCATTGTCAACTCCTACATCACACACTTCAGTTTTTTAAATCAAGAATAAGGTCCAAAAGCATTTTCTCCTCATAAAAGAGAAGGATCGTAGACCTCTTCGAGGTTATCACAAGGAAGATATAATCTTTGTTTATTTGCTGGTTTAAGATTTATTCGATGTTTAGTTAGCTGAATCAACCAATTTATAATCGTGGATCAAGAACTTCAATACAAATCTAACGAACTTCTTCATTATTTAATTTAAGTATCACTTTGGAGACGGACATTTCGCTAGAAGGAAGAATCGTAAAACAGATTGGCGTTCTTTGGGGATGTTGTCCGTTCTGATTCCCTGGAAAGGACCATTATGCTGAGCAATATTACTGGGAAGAAGAAGACCTTGTAGACCGAGGACTTGGTGGCTATCCACAGTAGAAGACGTCACGGGAATGCCTACATCAAGGCTACTCCAAATTGCGACGGATCGAGGAGAGTGGAGAAAATTGATTTATGAAATCTCCAAGGGTCGGACATGACTTTATTTGGATAACATAACAACACTTTTCAACGTGAAATAAGAAATCTTATGACAAAAACAATCAATTCAGTAATTACTGATTTATAAAGGACCTCCATTTTTAGTTTCTGTAACCGTGGAATCTGGTGTTATTATTATTATTAGAAAATTCTGATCTACAATGTTTTTCTGATATCAACTCATGCAGCAAACAGTCTGTTTTTGTTAATTTTATTAATTGATCTGTAATGAAAGATTTTTCTTAGCCCACTGAACCCATTTCCTTAAGGATTTGTTGTTGTGCCCTTAAAATAAATAATAAAATTTCCTTTTACCCATCTTGTTTTCAGAGAGGAGACTAAAAGCCCCATATATTCCCCGAGTTTTCGATCAATACATTTTATCGTCACGTGATAATTAGTTTTGTTTTACCGTGGTCTTGGATTAAATAAATAAAATTAAAAATCGTAAATTTATACAGTGACGCCATGCATGTTGTAGACCTTAGATCCTTGTGAGAACACATATTTTCACATTTAGAGATCAAATAAGTAATCCCTATTTAGAACTAGTCACTGTGAATGGATTCTCAATTTATAATTTTCACTATTTCGTTGAAAATTAAAACGTGGAATAAGTTAAATTTCTTCACAGAAGTTATAACTTAGCTTTCAATAATCAGACTTAGTTATTTCGTTTCCAAAACGGGACTTGAAACCTAACATAATAGCCCATCTTCCTATAGGAACACGAGTAAATTTCCTTCGAATGGCTTCCAATAAATCGGTTTCCCACATCTTTTTATCTTTGATAATACAACTGGTAATAATTACTGAATCTTGGATTATCAATTAAAGAAGGCTCCGTAGACCCGTCGACACGAAATTGAGGCTGAACAGGTTCCATACCCTTTTGCTGTGAAACTTTCGGTGCAGTAGTGACTATTATTATTATTACTAACCCCAGGCTTACAATGGTAAGCCCAGCACAAACAGTCATAACTAATTAATCCAAGGAAGGACATCTGCTTTGCCGACCAAATCCATCTTCCGATACTTCATTACATGCTTTCCGCTTCAGAAGAGAGGTAGAGAAGTAGGTTCGCCCTCTTCCATTTCGTTGCTCGTCCTACCGTAGCGGACATCACTTCATTCTTCGGCGGAATAGTTTTCATAATGTAATCTTCATCAGATGATTTGGTTAAGGAGAAGGTAGGAAGATCTTTTTTAACTACTTTGTCGTGCCAGAAGGACTCGTCGCCTCATGGGTGGGATCTGTTTGACAAGAATTGACCTTTGCGAAAACTCCATCTTTCGGATTCGAACCCACGACTATCAGATCCGATGTCATCAGACGTGCAGTAGTCTAGGTTTGTTAATGAAAAAAGATTTTACGCAAAAACCATATTTAAATCCTTTTTTGTTTAATTTAAATTATAGATATTTTAATTGACACCAGCTGCCAAGAGACAATGAGCATTGCCGTGAACGATAGCAATTTGAGGAGTTTTAGTTTAAAATATTTTTTTATTAACCCAAAATCACCAACAGTTAATTAAAGGAATCAATTAATTAGGTGATTTCGACAACTCTGAAGAAGCTCCTTAACTATTCCCGATGTTGGACTTTTGATCCAGCACAGCTACTGATTGGGCGGGAGGCAGTGTTTCTCATATTTCTTCGGTGTGATGTATTTTTTATTTCTGCTTTTAGGGGTGGAATGGTCTTTCTGTGGTAGGCACTTCAGTTTTCGAAGGGCTACGAAACCCTTTCCATTTTCGTGAATAAGATGGTCGAGAGTGGATGAAGATAATTCTTCCAGTTTTGTCAAGTGTTTTATTGACTTAGCCGCCTGGCGTAGACAGGCTTCGATTTTCAGATAGTTCGTCCATGAGAGGTTTGTTCCCCATGAAACGCAGGTATAGACAATAGTCGGCTTGATGAACTGTTTGTATAAGGATCCAAGGGGTGGAAAAGTATTCTGTTTAGACCTCCAAATAGCGATTTGATCAGTCCAATTTTCCTCTGGCAGGTCCCGATAGTCTTTTCAATATGGGGGAAACACATATGGGTATCGAATGTGATACCATAATCTTTGGGTTCTTTGTGAAAGGGATTTTCGTGTAGCCAATGTATAAGTAAATAGATCGGATTCCGAGTCTTTTATCCGATGTGAACAGAGTGGACGATTACTTCTCAGGGAAAACGTCCAGACGATTGTTTTTAGCCAGTTTTGCATTTTCAAGGAGTTCTTGGGTTTTCTCTGTTGCACGTATCACATCTTGAACGCGTGCTCCAAAGAGCAGATCGCCTGCATATGCAAGGGCAATTGTATTTTTGGCTTCCGGATTAGGCAGATCTGACAGGAACAGGTTGAATGGACCCGGAGACAACAGAGAGCTTTGGGGAACTCCATTTGGTAAAAGTCTTGATACCGACCTCGATCCATTCATACAGACCCGTCCTCTCCTTCCGCTGAGAAAGTTGGAAAGCCACATTTTTATGTTGGAATTGACTGGTAGACCAAATATTTTTTGAGTATGGATCTTTCTTGAGACTGAGCCGAATGCCTACTGAAGGTCGAGAGAGCATATGACTGATTTGAAGTGGGGTTAAGTGTCAAATCCTTCATGATGAACTGAGTTAATGAGGTAAGGTGTGTCGAAGTAGAGTGGTTGCTCCTGAAACCATGTTGTAGGTGAGTAAGAGGGAGAGCAGGGGTGATTAAACGTAGTATGAGCTTTTCAAGGACCTTCGAGGTCGAGCATAGTAAGGAGATGGGTTTATAAGAGGAGTGGGTGTTTTTTGGACTGCCCGGCTTGAGAATCGGGCATATGTGGGAATGTTTCCAGATATTTGGCATTTGATTTTGGTTAACGGAATAGTTAAAAATGTTCGTGACTGCTTCGATTCCGATGGGACCCAGGTGTTTTAGCATGATTGCTAGTATCCAATCCGGTCCACACGATAAATATGATTTTTGTATTGGCAATCTCCGTCGCAACTTTAGTGTGGGTTATGTTGATAGGTGAGCTTGATTTCTTTGCTCTTGTGGAGGCAAAATACGGGCTTATCCTCAGATATTTTCTGTGGCTGATCCCTGCATAATATTTCATAAGTATGTTCAATTCGTGTTGATTTTTCTGTTCTGAGTTTGTGCACTGCTTGAAGGTCCGAATTTTTTGACAGCATTCTACATGCGTTGGGTAAATTTTTCTTTTCCAAGCATTTTGATTAGTTTTACCCATCTATTTCTTGAGATTTAGCTAAGAAAATGAACCATAAGTTATGTATGCATTTAAATATTCTCGGGAATTTTTTAAAATACTAAATTATATGTAAAGGAATGCATAAATCACTTTATTAATAATCGTTAACTAATAAATCCAAGGGTCATACTGTAGACGCCTTGATTGGGTGGGTATTCCCTCTCAAGATTCCGAACGAGGTAGCCAGCAGCGGAATTGTTTGGAAACTCATTTTTATCTAAATCATTATAAAATTTCATGTTCAAGCTCATCATAGCTGAAACCTGGGGATTCTAGGACCCAAATCGTTTTTCCTCTTAACTGCCATCAGATTGTTGATAGCAAAAAGAAGAGGGACAACCGAGAAGATTGAGCGTAAGAAGAAAGATTATAAAAATCGTAAAAGGGAACTTATCTCAGTCGTGAGAGCTGCTTATTATCTTATAACTTTTTTGAAATTTAATAAATCCTTATTATCTTAATCAATCGATTTTACTCTTCTGGTCTATTAAGATGTATCGTCAAATTAATCATATGGGAACTCCACAAGTTGATTATATAAGAAATTAAATCTTCGCCAAACTTCTTAACTCCATTTATAAAGTATTGATAGTTTCGATAAATACGATGTACATGCAAGTAATTTTGCATTTCAGTACAAAGTTTTTATTATGTCAAACATATCGAAAAAATATGTGAAACTGATGTCTATTCGACCTTCTCCTCTACGTTATTTTTTATTTTTGAAAAAAAATATGATGACCCGTAATGACCCATAATGACCCGTGACCCATGAAAAACCAAAATATCGACATAATTACCGCAAACTAACATGTTATCGAAATTCAGATTATAAATCAATATTTGAAAACTAATATGACATTGATTTCCCGAAATTTTTCATTATGTTTCCGAAATGATCTATTCTTGGATAAAATTTCTTATTAAAGGCAACTACAATAGCGAATTAACAAAAGAAATTTTATTAAAACAAGCAGAATGTAGTAATTATGAGAAATATTTAAAATTATTTATATAAAAATTGGTTCATTTCAGTTTGCAAATAATTAGGATTAGTTATTGAAATAGAGAATTGGGGATCAGAATTGTTCAAAAAATAACGAGGTGGTATAACTTGAGGGTTCATAGGATGAAAAACTTGTGGAAACGAATTTTGAAAATTGTTTTGTTGATAATATTTTATATGAGCATAAGGATCAAGCATGTTCATTTGATTAAGCATTTCAATTTGTTGAAATTGGTTTTTTTGCATCGCTTCCTGATAACTCATTGGATAATAAGGAAAATTTCCAATATAATTGTCATTTCTTTGATGATAGGATTGCTGATGATTTGATTGGAATTCTTAATAAAATTATAAAAACTTTGCAAACCATTTTTCGGTTTATTTATTGACATATCATTTTGAGATGATTTATGATACTGCCCTTTAACCATTCTTGGCAGTTCTCGTCTTCTTGCATTAATAAACCTTAAATAATGCATATTTTAATACCAATTGTTCACTTGTAATAATGTAAGGTTTGTTTCCTGCGCTAATTGTCTTTTTTCATTTTCGGTTGGGTAAGGGTGCTATGTATTTAAAATATTTAATACGTCCAAATGATATTCAAGCCAATTTCTTAACTTTAGAATCACTTCTTTAGCAAACATTCCTCTTTTCTTTCTATTTTTTCGTACGGGAGATTTCGATGAGGTTTTAACAATATTTTGTTTTGGAGATGATTCCAAAGATTCCACTAAAACATTAGTTGATACACATGGTAAATTAAAATCGAAGTAAAATATTGAATAAAATGTCATTTTAAGTTGAATAACTCAAACTTTTCAAATGACAAATGATGACATAAAAATACTAAAACATCAAAAAAGATATAAAGATCCACTTCATATATCATTTCATCTTATATTTAATTTAATAAGTGACAGTGACATGCAGAACAACCACGTACAGTGAATAAACAGATTTAATTACCTTTAATTGGTTTCATATATGACTGGGAGTTCATTGGATATGAATTATCATAAAAAATTGGATGAACTTTGCCAAAAGAATTAGGTTCGTTTTGGGGGTAATTTTCTTGATAATAATTTCCGGAATAACTATTATTAAAAATTATTATACAAATTAGAATTTCTTTCAGTCCAATTTGATCCGTTTTTCTCATCTTTATTCAATGGATGTAAAGCCTACAGTAAAATATACCACAAAAATGTTTGTTCAAGGACTACAGATGACAAGAATAAAAATATTAACCACATAATGCCCTTCATATATTTAGCCCTTCATTAATGTTTTTAAGCGACTATACTAAGCAAATTAAATTCAAGTAAAATATTGCACAAAACAGTAACTAATGTCTACCAAATATTGTTAAACTAGAACAAAATATCTGCTAAAATAACTAGAAGGCGCAATACAGTAAACACGAATACCTCAGAATTGAATAGTGATTGTCCATTGTGATCAAAATTAGACATTTTTCTACAGAATTTGACGCTTATTGCTTCGACGTTAATTTAAAGTCGACAAATATTCGATCGTAACATCGGCTAATATAATTCCGATCGAATTTTCCTATGTTAACTTGACTAGGTTAAGTAAATATGCAAATATGATTACTAAAAGGTCAGCAAATATTAGCATTTTAATATATTTTGATAATAAACATTTACTCTAAATTGAACAATAATGAGTACTATAAATGAAGAGTCGAGACTTTAGTTTTGACATTTACATAGAAACATGCATATATAATTAATAATTTTGAGATATTTCATGACATGTAAATCGACAAAGCATCCATCACAAGTCAAAAATATTTAATTTCTTTCGCATTTTTATAAATTATTTGAGATAAAAAAGATTTATACAAGTCATCACGAAAACTAAAGTGAATAAGATAATTAATGTCGTGCGAATTTAAAATTATTGTGACTTGAGCGTGATAATAAATTAATACAATTAGAGATATATTTTGTAACTTATTCCGAAAAATGTTTGTAGTTAGTATATTTTGTTGATTGGGTGATGTATAGTTAGCATAGATATATGTTTTCTAGTTAGCATAGATATAATAATAATAATAATAATAATAATAATAAATATACAAATTTTGTATCTTATCAGCAAGTTAGATTATTTTTAATATAAATACGACTTTATAGTCTTCATAGTAAGACTGGGGATGATGTTTGGGTTCCAGAGAGTTCGTTTTGAATGGTACAGAAAACCGGTAACTAGGTGCTTCCAATGTCAAAAAGAGAAGGCGTTCTGAGATTGTGTATATGCTATCCCACTAATTCCGTTGATATACTAGTTGTTAATGAAACGAAGTTAAAAAGTGAAGATAATTTTTAACTTTACCTCAGACAGCCGTTCAAAAAAGATCCAAGAATATTCAGTTCTTTTTAGAAACCAGTAACAAGGCCTCCCTTAATTCTTGGATTAATGTTCGACAGGCTGTTGAATTTCAACTCCCACGCGAAAAAAAAGTCCTTACTAAAGACCTGCCGAAGTTGAACGTTGTACGTACACTTGTTCAGAGGACCCCTTTAAAATCAGATGGTTCAATTGTGACACTCTACAGGCAAACCATCGCGAGCTAGTTGTAGAGTATGCTTCTGTTGGGTGTAGATTCGAGTTATTAGAGACTACGCTCCACAGACTCAATTCAAAATACCGAAAAACTATTCATATGATGGCCCCACGTACTGTATAAATGATTAATCTCACGGAAGCTACGACCCGTAGCACGGATCCGGATTCCTTTCATCGGATTCCGAAAGGAATCCGATCTGTAAGGTGGATGGAAACCGCTTGGCCTGTCCTTTTCCAAGGCAAAAGAATTTCAATTAATTGAGAAGTTCCCCTCCCCGATCGGATTTCTCTGAAGGGATGAGAGAAGCTTTTTCGTATGGTAGTGGGAACAATGGGAGACCACAAACGTTGGATAGCTCGATTGATTACAGAAACTGGGATTACCTAACTGTCTGACGTTTTTTTCTGTTTTTCTTTCTCGGTGATCCCGGGGTTCTAAATAAATAAATCGAAAAGATAAGGAGATTTACCAGTTCTGAATAAAAATATTCTCTATAATGTCTAGATCTGATGCCTGGACGATCAGTTTTTGGAGGACTCACAAAAACCGTATTTCGAGATATTAAATTATTGGTTTCTGCTTTGTCAAAAGTTGATATGGAAATAAAAATGGATAAATGCAAAATTACCAATTATGGACTATCAAATACGGAATTCATCCAAGCACGTCGACCTTCAAGTCTATTTTGCTTGAAAGCATTTATCTGCTCGAAAATATTAAAGAAAATCTTATATTCTTTTGTTTATTGATGACCAAAAGTGGATATGCTGTAGTGAAGATCTTAAATTAATGACCGACAGACATTTTCTTATTGAAAAGGATCTCAATCGACTCATACCCTGGACTATCATACCTCCCCTTTCCTTCTAAAGAACAATTTATCCATCTGAAGAATAAGTACGGTCTCATATTTCTCTCTTCCGGATCAACTCTCTATTCCGTGAAGCGGCCGAATCCATTTGTAACGCTCACTTCGAAGATGTCTCTTGGAAACAGGCAACACTGTTTGTTAGATTTGGTGACTTTAGGATTCAGTCCACTATCAATGTTTCTTTTCCTACAGGCCTTTCATCTCTTGTGGCCTCTGATTCCATGGTCAGGAAGATTTTATACTATTTTCCCTTTTTTTCTGACCAGGAAGTCGATCATCTATATGAGATGTGGATTCATGCATACTTGTTCCTTCTCCAATCTATAGAATTGCAGCGGAATTTGGATGATGTTGTTTGCCGAAAATAGTTGGAAAAATTTCTGGAGTCCTTGAACCAACACCGCCGTACTTGTCTGTTGTCCGGAGCTTCTCTTGAAAGTGAGGATTGGCTAAACGCTATTCAAGCGGAATGCTCGGGGGGGGGGTTTGACGACTCGATCCCAGTCAGTCTCACTGCAACATGAACAAATGATCTTTGCGTCACACCAATACAGATACGGTAAACATATTTTTGACTAAATCTACTCGCTTGGGAAGCCTTTTGTCTAAAACGACACGTGCACGGACACCTCTTCAAACAATCTTTCTCAGAGAGCTGTTAATATCTGTTCGCGAACTAAACGTTGAAACGCTGGAAGTACGCTGACCTCCCCAGTGATTAACATTTTTTCCTCTTGCTATGAAAACCTCTGGAGTCCCCTATGATTTCTTCAATAAGCTCGGAAACCTAATCTGAGCACGCTCAGGGGTTCTAAGCGAACTAGACTGGCTATTCGAGCGGATTTCCTTTGCAATCCTGCAGGCTGTGGCTGCTATATAGCTCTTTTTTTGTTTTAACTAACGGAAATAATTTTTGATTGATTTTTTGGATAAAATAATTTGTTTAACATACACACTTGAATTAATGAATGACTCGAAGTTATTGATTTTATGTCAAACCAAAACTTTATTTCCCCACTATTATTGTTGAGACAACTGGAGGCATAAGCGGGAAATCAGTAAGTTTTTTAAGAGACTGGGATAACTGGCTACACTCAGAAATCATGACGTCCGTGAAACTCAGTGGTTCCTTCAGTTTACCTTTGTTGCTACCTTGAAAGGCAACGTTGTAATAGGACCGTATCACAACGAAGTTCCACATATTCAAACATATATTCAAAAGAATTTCAAACAAAAATTGGTTATAGATATTCTTGATTAAATACTAACATGAATTTAAAAACCCAAGAGAACGTTTTCATCGATTCGTGTAGGTAGAGCCTTTTTACACAATCGTGAGTATAAAAAAAACTTAATTCTACATGGCGCCAACGTTATTGTGATGCTATATGGCTACTTAAATTTAAGATTTTTTGTTTGTTTATTCTGTTCCTACTCTTCACTTTTGGCTCCAGGAAGCTTGAATCGTTAGCGCGTGTCATATGGTTCACCATTTCTGATGGCGCTAGATATAATCCTAAATTATATCTAAAAAGGAAAATTAGTCAACAACCATCCAGAGGAGTTCCTCCTGGATGGCACTTTCTTCAAGTTCGCGCATGCGAAGATTTGTGAAAGAAGTCAGGATCACCTGAATTTTTTTATTCTTTCTATAACAGTATTTTTCTGGTTCAATAAATTTAATTTAATGAGGAATTGAAGGAATTTATCACTCAACGCCTATTTAGAGACACTTAAAAAACTATTTAATTTTTTTTATATGCGGAGTCTTAAATGCAAACGTCTAAGCTTTGGTCACAATAAGCTACGGAGAGTACATCCTATCTATACTAGACGAATTAACTATTCTCAATAATCCAGATTTCTATACTAAGACCCAATCCAAAGAGGGGACAGTTCAACCTCCCCGGACTTGTTATATATTTTCTCTCTTGCTGGATATCTTTTGTGGGATGTTCGTTATGGTTTTAAAGCAACCATAACCAAAAAGTTTTGAGACTCAAAAAATCAATTTTTTATATGCCAAAATGTTCTACGAAATTCAAGAAATATTTGAAGGCAAACTGTTTTCGTGTAGGCGACGGTAAAACAATCTGCGATTAAACTCACAGATTATTTTTTCTCCTTCTCTTACACCGACTTTCATGTGTATAGAGTTTCCTCTTATACACCATTATTGCCCCCTCTAACTCCACCTTTGCCCTCCTCAACTCTTTGAGGTCCCATTTGGAACACGGAGTTTACTAATTAGCCCCTTTACTACGCACTCTCAATTACAGAATTTCCTAAGTTATTCGTGGTAACCACAGACATAAGTGGAGCCGACTTGTTGGTCGACTATGCCACAAAATCTCCTATGGTACCTTCTGGAAGACACTAGCAAATAATCTTATGAATATTATGTGTCAATCAGCTACAAGAATTTTTCTCGCTCTCTCCATGTCAAACGATGTGGTTCACAACAAGCGCAATATAAATAATAATAATAATAATAACAGGCGCAATATAAAGATCAAAATGTAATTAGTAAAATTACTACCTTCTTCACTCCCTATGATGTGGACAAGGCTATCAAATTTCTATGCCTCACTTGAGCCTGTGGCCCCACCTCAAGAACTTAGGACCTCAGGAACATGTCGTGTTATCGAAGCTATACAAGTATTCTATCAATTCTCATACAATACCAAATAGATGGATGAATTCACTGATTACACCAATTCTTAAGCCTGAAAAATAAAAAGACATTACAACTTGTTACCACCCTGTTTCCATAACTTGCGTCTTGTCAAAAGTGTTGGAGAAGCTTGTATTAATGTTAATCTCCCCAGTTCTAAACCAATTTTCAATTTGGTTTTCCAAATGGGGTCCCACAAGGTACCACAATTCTGTCTCTTCTCCTATTTTATTTATTTCTACCAAAGATCAGCACACTGTTTTTATCTTACGGGGACGACCTGATTATCGCTGCAAGGGACAAATCTCCTTCCAGGGCTGTGGTGATAGTTCAGTCACACCTCAACCAGGTGTGTGACTGGCTATCCGTGAATTTGTTGTCTGTGACTGCATCCAAATTTCAGTTCACCCTATTACTTACGGACAGAAGATTTAAAGATGGACTTGAGATATTCCTCGGAAGCATTCCCATACTTTATACGCGAATCCAGAAGATCCTTTGAGTGATATTCGACTCTCTTATGACAATCTCCAGCCACATGGAGGAAGTGTTAATCAAAGGTCTTCGAAAATGAAACGTCCTAAAAGCTATCATTAAGAAGAGCCCCTCCTCACATACTGCTTGTATCAGTAAACTATATTTTCAAGTTATTGTGTCGACGATTTAATATTCCTGTTCTGTTTGGAGATTCGCTCTTCCCTCTTCGAGGATCGAGCGCATGAACTCTCAGGCGGAAGATCAAGAAATGGCCGGGGCTTCCTACGTATCTGCGAGGAGCTAGGAAACTCATTCAGAGAAAGGGCAGCCCATATGGAGGAATTCAGATCGACAATAAAAAAGTGAACTCAGATAGAATTCCTCTGCAGACATAAAAGAAGACACTTCCGGAATGCAGTTGGATCGCTGCCGTAGCATTCGAAACGAATTCGAGAGTTGTTGGAGGCTGGGATCACTTAAGTAGTGAGTTAATACTTTCTTTCTTGGCGGTCTTACGGTTTTAAAATAAACGCAGAAACTACAATTCGATTAGTTACTACTGTATGATTAATAAAGATCAAAATGTTATTAGTAAAATTAAACCTATGAGGAATTGACAGACAAGCCCAGACCACCCAGTAAACGGAGGGAGCAGATCTGTGCCAAGATTGCTTGGAGAGAGACTGAGCTGGAAGCACTGGAGGGCCACATAAGTAGTGTGGCGAAAGGGGTTAGAGGAAAAGCACCGCCTATAGTAAAGGGGCTAATTAGTAAACTCCTTGTTCCCAAATGGGACCTCAAAGAGTTGAGGAGGGCAAAGGTGGAGTTAGAGGGGGCAATAATGGTGTATAAGAGGAAAGTCTATACACATGAAAGTCGGTGTAAGAGAAGGAGAAAAAATGATCTGTGAGTTTAATCGCAGATTGTTTTATCGTCGCCTACACGAAAATGGCCATAGTGTATGTTTCCAGCAGGACGCGGAAATGCTTTCCACATGGGTAGTATGTGGGAGGCTAAACAACGCAGAGGAAATGCGTGGAATGTCCCGTACAGCGCCGCTCTTTATTATTATTATTATAAAGCACAACGTCTTGCCATTAGAAATGACAAAACCAGTGCAGTACCAACATGTCCCGTACAGCGCCGCTCCTTTCTTGGCGGAATTTTCGATTTCCGCAAGAAATTTGAGGCGGTAGTGGGACATCTCCCTGATTGGAAAACGACCGGGGTCGATAAAGTTTATAATTTCTTTATCAAAAGATGCACTTCATTGCAAGAGTATATGTGTCGTGTATTACAGAAAAGCATCACTAACCCGGAAACGATTCATGCACAGGGACAACTGATTTGATCCCAAAGCTGGACAACTCCCAGTTTGCTGCAGAATATCGACCGATAACCTGCATGCCAACCCTGTATAAACTGATGACCAAATTGGTGGCTAATGAGGTCAGGAGCTTGGTAGAAGCAAATGGGATTCTCTCCGAGAATCAGTTGGGTAATGTGCGAAATTGTTAGGGGGCAAAAGAGCAGGCTTTGATCAACAACTGCCTTTCTGTGTCTCACGGAAACTCACTTTTGTCTATATGGGTGGATGTGAAGAAGGCTTACGATTCAATTGATCATTCTTCCCTTGTTGAGTGCCTACACAGTCTGTGTATGCCTTTGTGGTTCATCAGCTTTGTAGCGGCTGTGATGAATAGGTGGAGTATTCATCTGAACTATAATAGGCACCGGATAGGCGAGGTAAAATACGAAGGATATAAGTATCTGGGTGTTACCGAACTCCAAAGTCCTTTATAATGCCGAGACAAACGACAAATTACTGAAGGCATCCGTAAAAGAGCAGCGTTATTGTGTAAGACGTCTCGAAATGCAAGGAATTTGTTCCTAGCATTAAATGAGTATGCTGTCTTGCTGCTAAACTACTACATAGGTGTTGTGGAGTTTGTTCCCAAAGAGTATGATGAGATGAATGTTATGATCCGTGGAGTACTCAGAGAGAACCATGTCCATGTGCTGGCAGCCAATAAGGAGAGACTATATTTACCCGTGATAAATTCGGCCGTGGATTGTGTGGAGTAGTCCAATTAAGTGAGCGTATCCTAATGCGAATGCACGAACCCTGATAGCTGAGTAAGTGTGTCTGCTAGAAAGCACGCCATAATAACGACCGAGAAAACACGGGCAACCTACCTAGGCACTATCAGACCTTTTTTGTCTGCTAAGTATGGTGTTGATGATGGTGGGCTAGTAAATGTGAAAGCGTTGATCGAATTACAATATAATAATTTGATGGAAAAGATCAACTTAAAAAGCCTTCATAAGGTCCTCTTCTGGGCATTGGACGACCCACATGTCGACCTCAAGTTGTCGACAATATGGCTAAAATGCAGTGACAACTCACCTCGATCGGAGGCGCTTTACACTTTTATGCAAGATCGCAATAATTTTTGGGGTCGATCAACAAATACATGTCTCCACCGTAAGTCAATGAGCATGTCGGTTGATCATTTAGCCACTCGATACGGATCCATGCTCTACCACGACTATATGTAAAGGCATTACGAGGTGGTGAGGAATCTTCATCTCATACTATGCAATAAGTATGGTATTCCCCACACCAGAAAGTTGCGGACTCATAAGGTGCAATATGTAGTAGAAAACACTAGGGTCCAAATTAAGGTAGACAGTGTTATCCGTACCTCGGTGCTAGTCAAGCACAATAAACCGGACATTGTGGTACACGATAAGGAGTCTGGCCAAGTCCTTATCATAGAGGTTGGCATCACGTCTCAAGATCGTTTGCAGTCTGTGGAAGTGGAGAAAAAAAGGAAGTATGACTTTCTTGCAAACGAGATGGGGCAGATGCTTGGTTGCAAGGTCCTCGTTAATCCTATAGTAATGACATGGGAAAGAATTGCAACAAAGTACCACAAGGGTTATCTGAAGCAGTTGAGGGTAGATAGGAAGCTCCAGGCCTATCTACAGTCCACTGTGTTAAAGCGGACCCTAGAGAGCCTGACACTGGAGTATAGGAGGCAGAGCCCTGAGATGCCATATGGGCAGAGGGTTCAATTGGACAAGGCGCTCTCGGAGTTGTTTCAGCAACCAGAATCGAACCTGCCTGAGGAGGCGCTGGCGAACAGGCAGGCGAGGAAGGTTGTTGATTATTAAATATATTAACTTTTTGGTTAAATAAAGTGGGTTTCTTATGTAAAATTAATTATTTATAAATAAAAAAATTTTAAATTTTAGGTAATTTAATTACCACTGTCTCACTGATGCCTGGTGATAATTCTATTGATAATTATAATAGACTCCCAAAAACTCTTAAGAGGTAATAAATGTTGTTGAATGATAGAATCTAAGATATCCCTTCCTAAAGTACACATTGATAATTTATCTATTACTGATGCTATCAACAAAATGAATTATAAGGAAGCACCCACAATAAAACCATTCGATAAAATTTTTCTAAAAATTGATCCAAAAACCCAAAATTCTGAATTAAAAGTCATAAATAAAACAAATTCAAATAAATTGAAAAACTTTAAAGAAGGCCTTTATAACAAAATAGTGAAAAATAGAGAAGAGGCAGTTATTAAAAGACAAGAATTATACAAAATTGACAATAAAAACAAATTAAAAAACTATTATTATGAAGAGGTAGACGAAAAGGCTAGTGAAAAGGATGTCCCTGATGAAGAATTCGAATATTCAGACGACGACTCTTTAAAGTGCCGCAGCGAAGATCTTGAGACTAAAGTTGAAGATGATTCTGAAAAGGATGATGAAAGTGAAGATGAAATGGAAGTTTTAGAAAAAACTGATAATGATGAATATACGGAGGAGAACGAAGATGAAATGGAAATTTTAGAAAAAACTGATAATGATGAACATACACAGGAAAACGAAGATGAAATGGAAATTTTAGAAAAAACTGATAATGATGAATATACACAGAGGAAAATGAAGATGAAATGGATGATTTAGAATCTGAAAATATTGAGGAGTTAATTGAAGGAATGGAAAAAAGTGACGAAGATGATAAAGACCAAATAAAATTCGTTAATGATTACAACTTTGATAGTAAAAATAAAAAAATTAACGATCAAAAATTAAAATTAATGGATTTTGTTGATAATGAAGTTGAAGTATCGGGTTCTGACAGTGGAGATGAAGTTTTTGATGAACTTGATGAATATAACCCGGATTGGATTGACGATAAAGAAATAGGGATGATGAGCACCAAAGATTAGCTAAAATTAATAGGTCTGACTTTAAAGATTATTTTAAGTAAATTGGTTGCGGATGAAGATGAGGAAGTTCTAATCAGAATTAAGGAGCAATTTTTGCCTGATGGTGATACTGAGGGGGATATTGAAAGACATCAGAGTTTTAGATGGAAGGAATGTGGTTTTAAGTTATTAAATTTATAGAAGATTTAACGCAATTCGATGGAGACAATGCAGTTTTCGGTGATTCTGAAGAGGAAGAAGATAACTCCACACAATGGAGAATTAAGAGATTTGCAAGAGAATCCTTTATTAAAGTTTTTTTTTATTTTTTACATTAGTCACAAAACTCAAATAAAGATGATGAAATAAATGAAAATTCTGGTTTATTTTGCTTTAATTATTAGCATTTTTAAATTCAAATTCTCAGTCAGTCTCTGGTCTATCATCAATGGTGAATAATTGCAATTATTTGATTAGAAAAGGATGCGTGGGTCATTTATTGGAAGGATATCTGACTCGTGGTTAGATGGGATGTGTGAAAACAGTAATTCTGGAACTTTGACCAATCCCACTTTGAATGATGATAAAAATTGTGATGAAGATGTTAAAAGAGTTCGTAAAATACAAGATGAGAGTTCAACGGGATTTTTTGGGCGTTTTTCAAAGAAATAAGTTTTTTTGTAGTTATTGATTATGTATTTTTTTGTAATTAAAAACTATAAGAACCTTTTTTAATTCAATATATTTTATTAAATCAAGCGAATTTATTAATTTACTATTGAATCCAGTCGACATAACCTAAGTTCTAAGGATAGTTTCCCTCAGTGATTCTGCGGTGGTCCAGGCACACCAGGTGAATAATTGGCTATCCACAAACATGTTATCTGTATTAACAGATGGGTCTTCTTCCCTCAACGAAAGAGGATCGATTGGCTTTCTTTTCAGAGAAGTCTACCAGAAATAATGACCGAGGTTTCTTGCATTTTTACAAGGAACCCGGAAACCCACTTAAAGAACAAATTATATATGCGGAGGTTTTTGAAGAAACACACTCCGATCGAATTCCTCTGTAGAAATTCGAAAAGACACTTCCGGAAAATAGTAGGATCGACGGGAATCACTAGATGTGTGTCTGAGAATTACTCGAAGCTGAGATCATTTATTTAGTTGACTTTGATACCCTCTTAAGGTTTTTTAAAAATAATTGACTCGGCTTGGTCTATCACGATAGAAACTAAGATCAACTTGATAAGTCACTGAGTTTAACGGACGTTATGGCTTTTCAGTGTAGCCAGACATTCCAGCCTCTTTAGAAAAAGTAGTGATTCCCTCATATGCCTTATATTGTCTCGGCAATTGAGTAAAACTTGAATTTGTTCAGTCGACATTCGTGCGTTTCTTATATTTGAATCCAGTTTAAAGACGCTTTTTAAACATATGCAAGTAACTTAATTTAGTACGACATGGTAAGAAATTGAGTATTATTTTTCTGTTATCTTAATGGCTCGCTCATCATTTTAAATCTGATAAATGTAAAACAACAATATTGCTACAACACTAGATGGATTTATGACCTTCAATATGATACTAATTTTTATATCAAGACTATAAATCGACTAATTTTTATATCAAGACAGAATTGATAAATTATCGGAGCATAAGAACATATTGATGCATTGCTCAGCAATAGCGTTAGCAAAAGGCGTACATATGGAAATACTTTTTTCTCGCAAACTAATTGGTATAATGCACCGGTGTAAAGTCATTATGTGATGAAATGAGATGGCATCTTAACTAAGTTTTATAGATGTAACTTGAGAAGTGGAAAGTGATCAAAAGACTTTCAATTGGACCTGCAGGTATGCCAGGTTTTTGTAAAGGAATTAGAATAAGGATTTGACTGAAATATTCGCTAGAGAAGGAAGCGAAGTCACGTTAGAAGAAATATTAATTTAAGGGTCAACATTTTGACAGAAAAATTCTGGAAAGTTTCGGCTCTGACTGATGGCTATTTCCTTCATGGACTATGTTCAAGCAGCCATCGGCGTTCTCGAAAATATCCGAGATTAGATTTTCGTCTCGTCCGAGAAAGGCATGGAAAGAACAACCGAAGGCTCGGACGTTTCAACAGCAAGATGAACGAACGTCACGTTACAGGGGAGGTCGACATATTTCAGCTGCTTTAGTTTTTTGGTTTTCCCTGCGACAGAACCGGCAGAACAAGATTGTTTGTTGAGAACTTGTCCATGCAGGTGACGTTCCAGGCTACTGGCTTTCCATCTTCAAATGGAAAGTCATTCCATCAGGATGTTCTCTGTCTCTTCGGCACAAACCGACAAGCTAAGAGTAGACAGGAAACCAGCATTATCCATTGCCCATTTAACAACATCGTTCAGGGCTTTTACCTGGGCGTCCTTCTATCTCACTTCCTGCAATTTTATTAGTTTGATTAAGAAAGAAGTTGAAAGTATAGTCATTTTTTGTTTTTTACCTTTAAAAATTTATCCAAAGTTATTGATTGGGAAGGAAAGTGACACTATTTATTGAGAAATCCTATAATTTCTTTTTTTTGAAAATAAAGTGTTTTTTTAGAATTGACCTAAGTCAATTTTAACTTAATAAAAATATTATCAAATGAGAGTATATCTCAATTGAGATCAGCTGAAATAAGTGGATGCACATAGGATCAGTGTTCGAAATAAAAAAACTAGGTAAATAAAACTATCAGAATCTGCGTATTATGTTTGTCAATATTTTCCTATACATGCTGCTAATAATAATTATACTATTATTATAGGGAACTATCGTAGAAACATAATTGTTATATTTCCACACGTGCGATTTTTCGGATCAATCGCGTCCATCCTCCCCTGTTACACCCAAACTTCTCATAGCATCTAGATCTTCCCCACTTACGATCCTCCGGTTGATTGTTTTGAGATCCTCATCCAGCACCTCCGGTAGTGTAGTACACGGGTACCCCCGATATTTCTTTCCACTTGCAGCGAAATATTCCTCCATTGCCAAATTTGCAGGTGATGTGGGGTCCATCCGTAGGACATGTCTTAACAGTCTCCATCGGGCCTCCACCACAGGTCGCGTTGAGTATATTCAGTACAGTGCCTTATTGTTGATCCGTGTCGACCATTGTACCCCGCATAGTATTCGTAATTGCCTTCGGTGGAAGGAGTTAAGATTTTTGGTTTCTGAGACCGAGATCTCCAGCAGGAAGAGTTATATAGCAGGACCGGCTTCACGAAAGCATCGTAGAGGCGCAAACGAAGCGCGATCGTTACCAGTCTGTTAGCCAACCAATCCGTTTTCATCCTGTTCAGTGCGACCGTCGATAGTACTTTCCTCCGGGTGATGTCCTCACTGTCTCCGAGGAGGGAGCCGAGCTTTCTGGAACGTCTCCATCCTTCTTCCAATCTACGATTTTCATAATTTCAGTTTTAGTTGTATTAACTGTAAGAAACCATTTCCCAAGTTCTGCAGGGGCAACGTAAAGTAACCGCCTCAAGGCTGCTTTATCTTCCGATACCAAGTCAACATCATCAGCATATATAATTTCGGTGATTTGGCCATTATAAAAACTTCTAAAACCACGCAATGCTACTTCCAAGTATACCACAATCAGCAATGGGGAAAGGAAATCCTCTAGGGAGTACCCACAGTCGTCGACAAATTTCTAAACGACGTACTTTCAACTCGTAACGTCTGTTCTGTGTTCGACAATAAAACTTCTATCATCCTGACAGAATCCCTATTAAGGAATCCCCGCAAAACATCAATAAGCCTACCTCGGCGAATTGTGTCGAAAACTTTCATGTCAATCCCCAAAATTGTAGTCGTACTCTCAAATCTTTGGTAAGTGACACAACGCCACCTATGCCCCAGACCACATCAGCGGTAGATCTGCCTGTCCTGAATCCACTGTGGCTCGATGACAGGAATTCATTCACAGGATCTTGCACACGATCCAGCACCACCAGAGCAAGGACCTATCTTAGCGTATTGAGTAGGATGACTGGCGCAGGTTTTCCACAGGCCCGCCTCTTATTCGGTTTTTGAATCGGCACCAGAATTGCTTTGCCTAACGGAAGAAGGTCGTTAGTTGCAAACATTTCGTTTAATACTTCGGCCACGATTTCCATCAGGGTTTTTGGGCCGTACTTCAGTAACTCAGCACTTATGCCATCCGGTCCTGACGAGCGATTGCACTTAGTCTCTATTGCTTTCATAACTTCTCCCACCGTGATTTCATTTACAAGATTTCCTGCATTACCAGTGATTCAAAGAGTCGTTCAAAATAAGAAGCAATAAGTTCGGTTTGTTCCGTAGCGTCAAAAATCATATTCCCTTTGTTATCCTGAATTTTTAGTTTGCCCTTATAGTTCCTCCTCTTAAGCAGACGCATAATAATTATATGCTGTATCGCATTTAATTTCATCTCGACTTTTTTGGCTTAATTATTTAATGCAAAAACTAACAGTCAATAACTTTTAAAAGAAGTGTCATGCATAATAGTATCTATTTTCTTCTAACTAATATGAATGCATCTTATTGTGATAAACCAGTAGATATCGATTTTATGGAAATACTTCATTCGCAAATTATTTTAAAGTCTTTCAGTAGCACAAGTGTCAGATTTTAATATCTTAACGACTTAAAAATATTTGTGCTAGAAAAGTGAATGCAAAATACTTTGTAGGAAACATTTTTATTTTGTGTAAATATAATTAATTTTAATATAATAAAAATTTATTAATAATTTATTAATTTTAAATATTGGTTTTGGTTGTGTCTAGTTACTGTCATTCTTTTAAACTTTATATATTTAGTCTATTTGATTACTTTTATACTAACTGTCATATTTAATTTTTAGAATGGCATCAATTCAATTTGCATCTGCATGTGAAGCTAATCCTGCAATAGGAATAATTTATCCTCCCCCTGAAATACGACGTAAGTACAAAAGTGGATAAAATTTAGATATTATTGATAGAACAGCAGCATTTGTAGCAAAAAATGGTTGATTTTACTTTTATTTTTCTTAGGACTTGACTTTGAGTACAAATTAAAGCAAAGAGAAATAGCAAACCCACGCTTTAATTTCATAAATGGCAATGATCCTTATCATGAATATTATAAATATCGCATTAGAGAATTCATGGTTTCCTCCGGTTTTATAATTATGTAATTTACATGAAGGGATGGATACTACTATCAATATGAATAAAGGATCTGGTTCTGAGCCAGCACGTATTACTATTGCTGATTTGTTGCCACCATCGAACCCCCCACCTGAACTTGAGTTCATAGCAGATCCTGTTACTTTTCAAGCAATCGATATGTAAGTTAATTTTTTGTTTCTTATTCAAACTTTTCAATTTAAATTAATTTTTAGTGATATTATTCGATTGACTGCTTTATTTGTTGCTGTTAATGGGCGTAAATTTTTGATGAATCTTATTAACCGTGAACAAAAAAATTATCAATTTGATTTCCTCCGTCCTCAACATAGCAATTTTTTGTATTTTACCAAATTAGTAGAACAGTATACCAAAGTCTTTATTAATAGGTTATTTGTAGATCCTTCTGCCTACGACTTCCATGATAAAGGAACTTGATGACGAGTTGAGTCATCCAAAACTCATAATGGATAAAGTAAAACATAGATTGGAATGGTCCAGATATCAAGATAGAGAGAAAAAACGTGAGGAAGACATAGCTGAAAAGGAAAGATGTTTTTATTTGATATATTTTTAGTATCTTATTCTCAGATCGACTGGCATGACTTTGTAATTGTGGATACTATTGAATTTCGACCTAATGAAAAGGGTTTTCATTT
>RDEW01000017.1:821627-897442 GCA_011109175.1 Dicyema japonicum
CGAATATGTAATTATAAATATTATTTCAGTCTGTAGTGCCATAGGAAACCCAAACAACGTGCTTGGCATGTGTGGAAAGCGTAATAAATTAATGCTAACATGACTATGGAATATGAGGATTTTGGTTAGAAATAAAAATTAGTTAATTTATTCAACAATGACAACAAAGGATAATAGGTAGGCATAGGGAGGTTTAAATAATGATTATAAAATTTTGAATTATTTCAGGTGCTTCATCATTAATATTTCAAAATCGTTTGATCTCAATAATGAATTATTGACAAGTGACCCAATTATGTAGTTTATCGAAGAGGTGGTGAAAAAATGGAAATTTATGTCTAAAGGACATAAAACTCGAATAAAAGCTAATTCGTTCTGTAATGTTTTGTTATCTGCCATACCCGACAGGAAAATGTATAAGCCAATTAAGTGGTCCATTTATTTAGATTCTGTACTGTCATAACGTTTTCCTCCTATTGGATATTTTGAGAAGGTTCATTTGCATGATAGAAACCTCATTCGATGTTCCAGACCGATGTCTCTGGATAAAAATATTAAAGTTGAGGCATAAAATGTTGTTCCGTGGGTCCTCAAAAATAGCAAACTGAATTTTGAGCAAAAGGATGAAGTTTCATCCAATCTCGGTCGAAATCATAAATTTTAGAAAATGGATTTTGAGGTAACAAAAAATTTTTCATCTTTAACGCTCCTCGATTCTGTGACGACCGAGGACCTGCCTCCAGCCTTTCTTGGAGACCTCTAAACGATTATGAGACGCCTAAGAGTGGGATAGGATCCCGATAAACTACTAGATTGTCTTGGATTAGTCAACATGACTGCTGTTACTTCTTAACTAAAGTGTGAGTTCTGTCTAGCTGAGGTTTAACTAATAGAAACATTACTACTTTTTGGGTTAACTAATAGAAACATTACTAATCTATTTTCTTGGATGCCCACTCGACAATGCAGAATTATGGAAACACTTTCAGTCCAAAGATATTTTCTTTCTACGAAAAGTCTTGCTATTCTGTACTCCCACAAATCTTTTTTCCTCATGAGGAGAAGCTTATGTTTGCCGAAATTGGATACTTCTGCGGAAATCCCAGTCCATCGGCCATCGAGATTTGCTACTGAGCCTGGATCAGACGTTAAAGCAAACAGTCGAGTCACTACTTTGCTACTGAGCCTGGATCAATCTTTTTTAATGTAATAAAATGGCATTGTTGAGAATTCATTTTACGCAGAGTCTTGGTTGTCAGTTATTTAAGTATTTTTAATGGATGAGAAGATAAATATAAATATTATTTGCTGGGTCATTTTTTGAAATTTAGTATTATTTTGAATAAAATATTTTTTTTAAAAAGAAACAAATGTCAGTTGAGGAAGCCGGCTGCTTTGATTGCGAACGAGTTCTCTCGGAGTATGGCCATTCCAATTTTTTGTCTCAACCATAACCCTTCTCGTTGATCCCTTTTCTTTCTGGCAAGCATTCCTCTGAGTACTCGCAAGAACTCAGCCGTTATTGGACCAACGGCTCCCGAAGATTCGGTCGCAACAGGAGTAATTCGGTAGCGGTCCCTGAGGCAAGAATATTTTTTGATTTTTAGGCTCTCCGCAGTCGAAGCAGCTGCTCCAGGTGTCTGAACCGATTTGGAAATATTAGTGCTTGAGAACGTGTCTACACAAGTTGCGTCCCAGACCAAAGATCTTCCAGACGTAAAGGGGAAAAGCTCATCTCGTCAGGTCTCTTTCCATCAGTTTAAAAATAATAATTTTAAAAATACTTACTCCGTGATGTCAGCAGCCGCTCTCCCCATAGTTAATAAATAATATTTTATTGTTAATAATTTTTGTTCTATTAAAAAAAAAAAATTTTTAAAATTATTTTATTAAAAATATTTTTTGGAATAAATGTAAAAAATGATATTTTTTCACTTAAAAAACCTTTGAGTATTTTTCACTTAGTGAGCAGCTTCATTCGATCGCATCCTCGAACGAGCCTTCGTCCGATTAGAGAAAATGAATTCTTCACTTCTTTCATTATTAAAACAAAAAAATGTCAACTAAGTGAACCCCCATTAATCCGAACTTCAATAATCCGAATTTTTTGAGAGTCAGCAAAATTTTACTAAATTTCCGTACAAAACAGGCTTTACTTTTATTATTTAACTCCAAGACCACCAAGAAAGATAGGCTACTAACTAATTAAGTGATCCCAGCCTCCAACAACATCCGAACTCTCTTAGTCTTCTGATGACCCAACCGCATTCCGAAAAGCGTCTTCTTTTTTTTCGCATCGAAATCCTATCAGGACCGCTAGTCTGTTTTAGGCATTTTAGTCAACGTAGTGGCACATGTGAATAAAATATTTGAATAGTTTGCGGATTTGTAGGTTTTTATTAGTGATGTTATTTTTATTATTTTGTTTTAGTTTTTTTAAATTTAATATCTTTTTGATAGTGATTCAGGATGCTTGCTTGCGTGTGTAATAATAAATGGATTGAATAATCGCATTCTTAGAAAAGTCAACACACAAGGGAAACACAGATGTTTAGTGAACCATTTCATAATTTTCACTAAATAAAAAATCTCCCTAGGGGGAATCGCCCCTATGAGAAACAATGTCCTAGTAGATGATAATTGGACACAATATATTCTTTGTTACTGATCCCTCTTAGAAATACCCTTAACAACGATGAAGCTCAAGGCAAAAATTCCATTATAGACTTTATTAAACTTCCCTTACAGGTGGGAAATAAACTAAATTAAAATCATAACCCAACTATCTACCAAGCCATGTTTATTAATCGAAAATAACATCAGGAAACCAATGCTCAATAACATCATGCGACAAATACTTTGTCCCTTTGATCACCTACCATACAATCATCACTTACTTTCCCTAAACACATCTTCATCATTGTGGAAGTATCAATCTCACACAGTATAGACGACGTCATCTACGTCACAACACAAACTACCAGTAAAAACAACTTCATCAGATTCTCAATCTCATCTCCCTTAGATTCTTCCTCCGACAAAAGAGCGGGAAAAAACGTGCGAATAAACAATGAAATCGTATCAAAATTGTTCGAAAATCCCAGGTATTCCTCATAATAACTGACAACCACGTGACAACACGGATGGGTCAAACAAACAGCAATGAGGACCACCAGTGAGTGAATCATGTTATGTTTACTCATCCTTCCCCACTCTACCAATCACCCCACTCATGCTGTTCCACGTGTCATTCAGAAACAACACCAACTCCTCGTCAGAGAAAGGCAACAGACTCGTCACCATCTAAGTCACCACCATAACTACAGAATCGCTAGAAAGGCCCTCTGCTAACTCTGCCAGTCCAGGACACGTGGTTGAATACACCCTATTTACCATCGACATTAACATATCGCGCTAATGCAACAGCAGACACGACAGTACCAGTGGGTTAAAAAAGGCGTCAATTTCCACAGTAATCCAGGGACCAACCTTTCCGACGATTCTCTAAAATAAATCACTCCTTACTCTGAAGACTCTTTATGGACTCAATCAGCAGTACGTGGACTCCCACATAATTACAGATATGTACAACTTCTGACTGCAATTGGGCGGCTTCCTTCTGACATTATCCCCTACTCTACCATTATCTCATTGAACTGATCAGGCACGTGGGAAACACCTTTTCTATCAAGTATTCTATGACACGTAACCCCATCAACAAATACAACGCCTCCATATCTACCATTACCACACTCCAACCTTGTCGTGATGTGTAATCCTTCAAGTCGAACACGTGAGTACCCTCATTTGCACACAACCACATGAAACAGTCACAAAAGAATGAGTAGATCATTTCTATCCGTGCCACCGCCTTCAGCAGAAAGTCAATGTACCTAAGTAACCCCAAGTTACTACCAGGGTGCAATTCGCTGCTGTAGAAATGTTTGGTTCCCAATCTCAGTGAAGTTCACCTACAGCCCATTATTAAGTGAGCCCATACCACGTGTCCAGCCAACTAGGGATAATAGAGCCCCTAACAAACAGCATCAACTTGCACAACCACATCAATGAAGACGGATATCCTCAAGTTCACTTGTGAGGGAAGACATGTGATCATTGCGGCATTGCTTTAATGTGAGCTTTCCTCTATCAGTCTTAAGAGTAGGGCACTGAGGGCACTCTCAAACTGCCTTCCGTGATGCTCCGTCGCGAACATACGGAAAGTCCTTGACAACGAAATAATCGATTTCATAAAGTTGGACCTACTGTGACCATAATAACCCACGTGGTCTCTAAGTACTCGTTATTGTTGGATAAGGATATCTCCGACTTGCTTTTCGACTGCTTCCTGAATATATGACCCAACATTCTATGTCCCAACACGGCGGGATCTAAAGCCTTTACCAACCCACGTGTCACCTGTTCTGTAAACTTCAGCCTAGTGTATTAGACATTCTTGATATACTGAACCAAGGAGAAAACCACATTCTCCAGAAATTTATCTCTGAGACTTTCCGCAAGAGTTATCAATGGAACTAGTCTGTGTTGCCACCAGCTGCCTCCTCAGAACAAAGCACGTGGAAGTAGGTTCCCACTCCCTCTGTAAGTTGAAGGTAGCCCCCAATGTTGTTGATTCTGCTTATTCTGGATATACAAAGAGATGTGGTGCTCTATCTGGATGGGAGTGTGGCTAAATCATAGAAAAAGCTTACAAATACGCAGTTAGGCCACAGACACGTGCCAGAAATTTGAGGTATTCGTTAACAGCCATGTTTATAGAGGAAAGGTCTGAGAGGAGTGCAGGGACAGGGATCCCCTTTAAGGAGAAATCTCCTGAGCCATACGGAGGACATGTTCGTAGTCATCTACATGTCCCTCACTGAACGCCTCCTCCAATCGTACGCAGATGTCCAATACACAGTGAGTTGACAAAGTCTGGAGCTTCCGGAACAAATATTCTAAATGTGCTTTGACCTGACTCATCTTTTGGGTTTTTCTAGTCAAACACGTGTCAAGTAGTTGTCCCACCATGTGCACAATGAAGATAACAGACTTGACGTCCAATTCTCACTCAAATTTTATCTTTTTCCCACCACTGAGCATATTAAGCCCCAAAATGAGTCTTATTTAGTCCGTTGCAGACAACAGGATCTTAGTCACGGAAGGTAACTACAACACATGTAACCAGTACCTCACGGCAAATATTGTTGAACAGCTGGGCATTGACCTCCTCCATCATATCCATAAGGAATGTCTTCCTCTACGTTATAGGTAGTTAAACTGGAGATAAGTCACAACAAAACTAGTTGGTGGGGAAATTCAGGAATTTCAACTCAGTAGAAAGCTTGGGAGGTAGTTGTCTAAATATAAAAGGGGACCAACAATTTGATGGCACCAAAACATCGAGCACAGAGGTCTTGGGAAAACCTGACCTTGTCCCGGATGAGACAGGCAAGAGAGAATGCCAATACTGTGCTGATGAGGATCGAAGACAAGGATTCCTCCGTTAGTTCCGTGGCTATTCCGATGAGGACACTTGGAATTAGGAAATTTGTCACGGATAATCAGTCTGAAGAGTCTAAAGGGAATCAGACTGTTAAGTTCCGTCTAAATCTGAGACCACTTAATCACCCAGGGGATGGATTCGAAGTGAGAAGTGTTAATTTTAAGGACATTCATCTTCATGTTCTTTTCCGTTGAAATTGAATAATCGTGGATCATCTGACCAACAAAGGAAACCTCCTTCCGGATTTTGCCGAAGAGGGAGTCGACCTCGTTCAGTAACCGGGTCCCTGAAGCTCAGAGGTAACAAATACCGGATCTTCTCCCCATGAATACACAAATGACAGTAGAAGTAGATGACGACCACGTGCTTAAAGTTAGAAATGTCAGAGATGATGAGAATAGCAATCACAAGGTCGGTCACCAGCTTCAGAATGGATACAGTCGGGTAGTAGTTGGTGTTCTATGGTGAGAAGAAGCACTACAAAGTCAAGTCGTGGTAGAGTATCGGCCAAATGTCTGGAGAAGTCTTGGATGTGGTAAGAAGTCTCATAAAGTGCTGGAGAGTATAATGCAGGGGACCGATGTCCTGTATAATATCCATCCTGAGAAAGCCAAGATTGGAAACAAAATCCTTTGTGAGAGAAATTTAAACCGGCTTAATGTCTAAGGAATCATGCTTCTTGGATATATACTTGATAGCAGACTCCACGTTTTTATCCGCTATCCATCCGGATGTGTCACACAGCATCTGCATGCAGGAGTAATGGTACCTTTTTGTAGTTGTAAAACCTTACAAGGAGGCCACTACATCTTAAGCATAAATTGGAGGTATATTCGGATAATACATAGCAATCCATTTTAATTTTATTATTTTATTTAAAGTTTAAAATTTCTGTAATTTTTAATCAATTTTTAATTAATTACTTTTTAACAGGTGTGGGAGATAAAAGTAATAATCCGTCTCTCAAAAACCTCTCCAAGTTATTATCTACACTAGAATCAAAAATTCCCTAATCAAAGATCACTTCATGATGCTCGGTCTCTGAAAATAGTAAAACAATTGTCAACGGCCTTTGACTTTACGCAAATAAAAAGAGAATCATATCTACTATGGGGGACAAAGTTTGCATTCTTCAAACCATTCCGGAAACTGAGCCATCTGCATTTGTTTACTACTTATTTTTTTAACCACCAGTTCCCTTCACTTGAAACGATTGGAGGTAAATAAGTAAATATATTGGTGGTATCCATGACTACTAGAACTCTTCAAGGCTTTCCAGACCTGTTAAAATTCAAATTCCTTTGTCGGGAAAATTGACAAGTGATTAATCTCCCTTGTGTGTTTGTCAGGGACAGAGTGCATGAAATTCAAGGAAACACACATAGCGGAGATCCCGAGATTATTGAGATGGATTCGCTATTCCTTCTACGTGGGTGGAGCGTATGAACTCTCTCTCAGACGGAAGATCATGAGGCATATACAATCAGAGTCGCCGCCTCTGAAAGAGACTGTGGATATGATGATATGATGTCAGAATTGCATATGCCGCATGATTTTCAGCCAGAGAGAGTTTATGCGTTCGATTCTCGAAGAAAGGGTCAGAATTTTCAGACATAACTGGCATATTCACTTGTCGGCGAATAACTTGAAGATATGGATGCTTGCTGTTTATTTTATTTACTTAGAACCAAGAATCACCGACAAAACAATGGTTGTGAATCCACAAGAACTCATTCGGATGACGTAATCGTGGTGGACACATCTCTAAAATCTTCTATATCTGAAGGAAGAATCCGGGAGTATGTGAACCAGATTGAACAATGGTGCAACTTGAGAGGGTTAAAGATTTCTGCTGAAAAATCTTGCGCACACCGAATAAGCAATGTGAAAAAGCACCTGAAACAAGAATACACACTGGGAGTAATCAATGCACACAGTCTGCGCTACGTGGGGGTCGACTATGGACACACAGGAGATTACATGGATGACTTAAAAGGGAGGAGAAAAAGAGCCTTTCAGTCGCTCCTATGTACACGGAAGTTACACGTTAGCCGTGACACCTACCTGTTTATCTTCAAGGGAGTTATTCTCCCTAGCTTACTTTTTGGGTGCGAGGGGTGGTTCTTCTCTCTGAAAAGGGAGAAGATCTTATCTCTTAGAGAAGACTAGGAGAGCTGCAATTAAGCTCTCCTTAAACAAGAAACTGAAGGACTGTCTAAGCCAGGACGAAAACAAGCTCTTAGAACCGATTAGCAGGATTGTGGAGGATCAATTCAGGAGGAGATCAAAGATCCAGGACACGTATATAAAGCTACGAGAAACGTCCTTAAAAATTAATAAAAAAAAGGAGGAAGGGTCCAGGTGTAGAGTCTAAGCCCTATGGTAGGGCACAGATGTAATACCCTTCAGAAAACTCCATAACTCTGTTAATAAATCGTTTACTAGTAACTAAGAACTCATTCTAAATAAAATTGTTCACTTTATAAAAAATACCCTTATGAAGCCTACTGTGATAGGAGGTTATTGTCAATTTTGATTGTGAGATCGTTCAAGTCAGCAATAAATTTATTAAATGTGAACTTTTAACGAATTTGGCTCTGGGCTGTCTGGGAATGTGCTAATCTAACAACATTACAACGTTATTTTTATTTTTTAATAGCACGTGTACTTATGGCCAAGTTAATTCCACGTGACATTATTTTGAAAATTGAGAATGTATGCTCACTATCCAATATGAAAGAGATTCATCACTATGCCGAGATTTTTCAAAAAAATCACAATGTTGTCACTTTTTATAATTTTAAAACCACATTGATGATCATTGGGGTTATTTAAGTGACTCTTATTAATTTAGTGATTATTATTTCGTATGGTAGATTAGTCGTAATATAACTCACAAAACATTTCTAATTGCTAAGATTTTGATAAAATATTTTCGAATATTAAACGTAGTATTTCTGTAAACAGAAAACCTGAAAATTATTTCGGTGGTTGATTGCATCAGTGCTGATTCTCACTTATTTAAAATTTTTTTTTTTATAAAAATCATAATAACTTTCACGTTTTAATTGTAAGCTAACGGGAAAATTGCGGAGGTGGTCGACTCGCTAGACGGAAATATCTTCCAAAATAGAATTCGTAGCATCCTAAAAGTCGCGGACAATCTGCTCAAGAAAATATAGAGAATATCTGAATTAGGAATGTAAACCCAAAAAAGCCAATTCCTGGTAAAAATAAATAGTTTTCTGGATGATAGCCAAACTAGGAAAGCAGAAAAAATAAGTTATCGTCACATAGGTCTGATGTGTAGAATGGCAAAATTTATGGATAGCCTAAAAGAAACTCCTATATTATTGAAATGGAGGACTTTCTTATTAACTAGGAATGTGATTCCCGGACTCTCTGATCCGTTATGGACTGTCTCTTTCGTGTTGTCTCCTGATCACGTTAGGTTAGGCCTCTTATGTTACTCTTGCGGATTAGGATCTCCAAGAGTGTCAGCATCATGTTCTTATTGTCCGTAGACCGATTCTCGGTCGCCCCAAAAGCATTCTTGTTGCGGCGATTTTTTAGCATCAGTCTAAGAGATCGAAGCCCCACATGACTCAATATATTGCAAGTTTCGTGTTTTTAGTACAGGATGATTCCCGATTTTCCACATGCCAGTTAGGTTTTTTAGGTTGATTTTTTGTGACATTTGCATAGCAAATATTTGTATCGAAGATCACCCTCAGTGTAATCCCGTTAATGGTGAGTAACTTCGTTAAGTGAATAATTACTAGTAACGACACAGCCACCACGTGAACAGAGATAATTCTCTTAGCGCCCTAAAATGTCCATCCTCAGGTTCAATGCTCACTGTCTCTTGAAGCTGGCATCTGATTTGTTTATGATTAATAAATATTTGAAAATAATTACTAGTAAAACAACCACATCATTTATAAAAATCGAAATAAATTATTTCCTCATTCTCATAGACACCACATGCTGTCTCTTCTTCACATGCTTAGGTGTCTTAGTCAATCTTCGAATACGGTTCTGTTCCTTCACTTCCATCTTAAATTTCTACAATGACAATAAACACTACCTTTCTACTATTTGGGGACATATCCCTTATTCTAACAACATTAACGTCCTTCCCGCTCTCATTCTCACCACTTACAACCTCTTCACAGGAACCACCTCAGAGAGTTCCTTACTGGAATCACTCCCATCCACCTTTGGCGTAAAAATGTTAAGGCCGACAAAACTCACGTAGTTAATCTAAAATTAGAAAACTCAATACAGCATCCATATCTCCATCCTGAACCAACTCAAAGTCCCTCTCAGCATCCTTTAGATCATCCAAAGTTCGGGGGATATAAGTATTCATAAACACTTCATCCAAATCATAATTTGGGAGGACTTCAAAGTTCATAATCATCTCCAACTGATCCTCTCCATCACCAAATGTAGGATCTACCACAAAGTCGAACAACTTCCGAATGGTAAGGGTCACAACATTATTCCTTCGAAAAAAGGCTAAGATCACAACATGGGGGTACCTGTTACATTCTTACAGTCCATTCTGAGAAAATTCAGGGCATTTGGATGGTCATGTTCAACAGCCTGGGCCACATCAATCACATGCATTTGGTCTCCGACCATCCTAAGAGTTATTACGATCCTTACATTATGTTGAATTCACTCAAATCCGCGTGGACCAAATGACACACGTGGTATAACTTCCTCATTATGAGAACACACTGCACGTATAGTCTCGTGCCAGTGAACCACCAAGTTGGACCTGCTTCAATAAATGAGCAGGCCAACCATCCTCTCCGATGAAGGACATAACAATCACGTGCTCTTTTATGCAGATTGGCTCAGGACAGGGAATTCCTGCCTTGTACATTCTGGTATAAGGATACAAATCGACCTATTGAGGTTCCCAAATTCTTTTTCGGCCCACATGGATATACTTTTCCGTGAATTTCCTCGAAATCCCTGTCTGAACCTATACTCCCCCTGCAAGTATCGTTGACGGTCCTTGAAGACGAGAATAGAGGTTTTGAAGATCTGCAAGTTAGTGGAAGCAAACCTTAACGGCTAACTGTCGGTTATTAGAGGAGGTGGCATAATACACGTTGGCCTCCTTCCCAGTGTTGATGCAACCGTTTATTACAGAGATCATTCGACTTCTGACCAGTTTGTAGAGAATAAGTAGAGTCCGCTGATCAAGGACCTGCTCAGAGGTTGCTCGACTGGACTTGTCGCGAGTTCGGTTCGACTTGTTGTTTGGTGAGAAACAATCTCCTTCAATAAAGGAGTTAATGCATCGGAAAGTGTCTAAGATAGTAATTGACTCAAAAACCAGAGCTCAGACTTTGTAGTAGTCCCTTATTGGCTGGTAATGGTGCGCTGCTGACTGATTTTGTGAATTCGGACGTCTCAGCTGTATAATTCATTAATATTATCACTACCGCTTCCATTAGATACTTCTCGTCCTCGTCAGACTCGCTATAGTCTTTAATAAAGATATTATTAAAATACCCTCGTAGAAAATTATCCCACCATCGTCGACACCACCAAGCATCCTTGCTGAAAACTATATTTAAATTTTTATTTATAAAATATTTAAATAATAAAATATATTAAAACAAATATTCTTTATCTAAGCAAATATTAATATTAAGAATAACTACTTGATACCCAAGTTAATTAAAAAATGTCATGTGGCTCGCCGACGACGTGGTGGCATTTGAAAAAAAAGAACCACACTTTCCCCTATCTTCACGGGTGGACCAATAAGGAAGGCCTGCGTTGCTGCGGGGACGTTGAGGCAAACCCTGGACCAGCCAGAATAGTCCAACTGAACATAAATGGAATCAAGAACAAAATACTCGAACTTCGGACATTTGTGAAAGAAAATCACATTGATCTGTTGCTAATTCAAGAATCTAAACTTTCTCCAAAGAATTCAACACCAGTATTTCCGGGATTCACAGTAATTCGCCGTGACAGAATTGGCAAACTTGGTGGGGGTCTTCTCACAGTTATCCGCAACGGCATTCCGTTTGAGGACATAACCAACAGTGCTTACACTATGCTTAAAGGATATGGAAATCTCGAACTTTTGGTTACCAAAATACGATTCCCAAGACTATCAATAACAATTGTCAACGCATATCTCCCACCGCTGAGTTCCTGCTCGTCCAGTGCCCCAGACTCACTCCTCTCGCGTCACTAAAGGATGTGATTATCTGTGGTGACTTCAATGCGAAGCACCCACTGTGGCTGACAGGACAAACCTACGACAAAAGAGGGAAGATGATAATTGAGGACCTCCACAGCCTATGTATACTCAACGATCCTGCATCTCATACAAGAACACCTACTCGACGTAATGATAAACCTTCTTCTATCGACATCTCATTGTCATCACCGTCCTTGGCCCCACTTATTGACTGGTCAGTGAAGTATGACACCAGGAGTGACCACAACCCAATATTTTTGGAGGTCAAAACAAGGTCACGGATAAAAGGACAATGCCCAACAATAACTAACTACAGCCTTGCGAATTGGAAAGGATTCAAGGAATACGTCGATAATTGTATTGGACTATTAAATTTCCCCACTTTTCCCTCCGTCGAACAATTAGTGAAATGGTTCAACTCCATTATAAACGATGCGAAAAAGAAGTACATTCCTATGGGGAGACAACCAACGTCATCAAAACGTTTTAACACAACGACGAAACATCTGATCAGAGAACGAAATAATCTAAAGATGGTAAAATCGCCAACAGAAGAGAACATCAGGAAAATACGAGAATTGAACAGAGAGATCGACAACAACATAAAGACAGAAAATGCAAATAGATGGACGAGACTATCGAAAGCTCTCTACAAAAACCCCCCAATGCAAGAGTGTGGAAGTGGATCAAAAACATCAAAAGACCTCCCCAGAGAGAAAAGTCGAAGTCTACATAAAACCAGACACTCTGATAAAATATTACACATCTATATCCTACAGGAAGTTTTCAAAAGAACACCAAGTATTCCTGAAAAAGATTGAACCGAAACGCTCCGATGACTGGATCCTATTTACTAGTCAGGATGTTCGCAGAGCCATATCTAAGGCCAACAACTCAGAGGCCAAAGGACCAGACAACATAACCACATGTGAACTGAAGCACCTAGGCCATCGAGCCCTGGAACTATTAGCCTATATATTCAACCTATCCATTAACACAAATACAATCCCTGAAATATGGAAGAAGTCTCTAATCAGACCTATCCGAAAACCCAACAAACCAATAGATGAACCATCTTCCTATCGCCCAATATCTATTCTAAGTCCGGTCTCAAGGATCCTTGAAAGGCTTGTTTTGGAAAAAATACAAGACTCAATCTCAATACCTCCGACCCAGCACGGATTCCGGGACAACCATTCGACGACAACACACCTTACAACCCTCACACAATTCATTGCGGAAGGATTTAACTCCCCCAAACCCATCAGAGGACAGTACTTATATCCGTGGACATCACAAAAGCGTTCGACTCAGTCCCTAGGAAACTCCTAACAAAGAAAATATACGAAACCAACATCCATCCGAACCTGAAACTTTGGCTTGGAAACTTCCTAAATGGAAGACGAGCACAAGTACTCTGCAACAACATCAAATCAAGATCTCGCTATTTCCCAAATGGAGTCCCTCAAGGCTCCCACTATCACCCCAACTCTTCAATCTCTACATAAACGACATGCCACAAACCTGTAATGAAAACTGTCTAATCCTCTCCTATGCCGACGATATCATTCTTGCTCCAAGAACAGAAGCATTCAATCAGCGACTCAGTTGGCTCAACAAATGCTCGACAACTTGGAACTATGGCTCTCGAAGCGGAGACTTGACACATCAGCAGCAAAGTCCTTTGTCACACTGTTTACCACCTACAAGAGACAGCTCTGTATCGAACCAAAAGTCTTTATGAAGAACGAAGCTATCTCTATTAACAAAACACCGAAGATTCTGGGAGTAACCTTTGATCAGGGACTCACCTTTATCCGGCATGTTGAAAACAGAGTAACTTCTGCTCTGAAAAATGAGAATTTTAAAAGTGCTCTCAAAAACACTTAGAGATCAAACTGGGATCCTTGCCACGATTTACAAACAATTTATCCAACCAACGATGACGTATGCAAGTCCTTCATGGGCAATGCAAATGTCACGATCTTCCACATTGAAATTATCTGCAATCGAGGAGACTGCAATAAGGTTAATTGGACCAGATCACAATATCCAACCTATTGAAAATTTTTTAATTGAACTACAACGGAAATATTAAAGGAGGCTGTTCTAACAAGCTGCCCTCTATTCCAAATACTATCGAATTATCTACAATCATACAGAAATTTTGAGCCGAAGCCATGTCCAATGAGAAGAGCTGTTCAGGATTCTCGACCCCGCCGGACTCGTCCTCACCTTTGTCGGTCTGGGATCACTTAGTTAGATGAGAACTTTTATTTCTTTCTCTTTGACCCAGTGATCCTGGGGGTAATAATAATAATAACTAAGGAATACGAATAAGACATAGTGCAATAGAGATGTCGTCACCACCTCAACCAGAATGTAAAGCACTCACGTAAAGAAACAACAAATGGCAATATTCGTATTCCTTACCGACTTCTCCGTTCACTCTGGGAACTTTTAATTGCTGAGGACTTAAAAAATTTTTACAAAAAAGGTTTTTTTTAAATATCAACTGTCAGAGCCAATGTTCCGCTAAATCTACTCACCATACTGGTCAACTCTGCATGGTAGGCAATACAAATTTATGGATCGATCCAATAATCGTGGAAACTTCGGGAGTTTCAAAGCAACCTTACAAGAAACATCAACTGACATCTATCAAAATACAACATCTCTGTATGCTGTCTACAAAAGATAAAAATGACCGTATAATGTAAGGAACTTTTTGGCAAATTGCACTTTTTACCCTCTCATCGGCCGTCTAAATGACCAGGTACCCACAAATGTCGCAATGGACAACTACTTCGCACACACAGGAGCCGGATTCTGTGGAAGGCCTAGATCGACACTTCTGACAATCTTGAATGAAAACCTATCGGAGTTTGGTATGAGACTAACTTCGGGGGACGACCAGAACTACCTAAGAGAACTAGTGCGCAACACAAGATCATGGTCGAGGCTGACGGAAAGGATGATTCGGAAAACGGCACAAGAGAAACTTAACTAATTATTCTCGGGCATCAATTCTGGCATATTTGTTAAATATAGCGTTTTTAGAAATAAAGCGAATAGGGCCTGAGAAAGACATGGATAGTTTTTGGTAGGGGGGTTTGTGTGAAATAGACTTATTCGTATCCACAAATTTCATGTTTTGCTTTTGACAAATAAAGAGCGTAAATGGATTTGCTGCAAAGAATATATTTTCACATAATCCAAAATAAAAACAAGGATGACTTTCTAAACTTTTCGAGGACCTAACATTTCAGAATTCACCATGAAATCAAAAAGATGCTGAGTGGACATGGACTTTGTCGCACAACTGCATTGTGAGGCTTTCTGTCCTCCAAAAAGTAATATTAAGGTTTCATATTTCACTTTAGGACAGACAAGTGTCGTCAAGCTTACGAAATTACAAGATCTGTCACAAAATACTGACTGTAAAACTATTCAAGAGACATTTAAAGGGCCACTATCCACTTTATTGCAAAAAATGCAGCAAAGGATTTTACAGGAAGGATAGGTGGAATGAACACATGTGCTCTTTATTATAAAAATAAATTATTGTGACGTCAACGACCAAATGTTAGTAGCATGCATTGAGGCATAGAAGCTATCGCTAAGACTACGTTCTAGATCGTCGTTTCTGGCCGATTTCGACCTCCCATAGTCGGTATAGGATCACTTCATTAGGTGGGACATTCATTCTCTATTAGTCGCCACTATAATTTATCGTCGTATAGCATCACGTCCGGCTAATAAGTCTTACTTATTATTCTAAAACAAATGGTTACCGGCTTCTTTTCGAAAGAAAAACGAAATTTTTAATTTCGTTCAAAAACATGTTCGACGTAGTATGGGACAAAAAAGGAAGACCTTGACATCGGTCTCCGATTTTCAGATTAATTAGGGTGAATTAAAGAATGGATTAGGGTGTATTAGAAAATGTGTTAGGGTAAATAAAAGAATGAATTATGTTGTACTAGAGAATGGATTTGGATGTATTAGAGCAGAGCTTTTCAAAAAATAATTCTCGAGCAATAATACGACAAGCAGGGATTATCAAGTTTTCGCCAATATTGTGAGGTTTTAGTTGTTTTGCTATCACTTCTGAGATCAGGTATAAACATTTCAATGATTCCTTTGTGTTTAGAAAAGTTTCACTGAACATCATTTGACTAGATCTACGATTCATAGTAAAAACCAAATAATACTTAAGTTGTTTTTTTCAAATGGATAAAATAATCCACAGATTTTTAGTCCGGATGCTTGGAAGTAAAATGTCTCTTTAGTTTGCTAAGAACCATAGCATTACTTGCCAAAAATCCATGCAAATTAGACATTTAGGTAGTTTATTGTTATTTTTGCATATACATCCAAATGACATACAAGAATCTTTATAAGAACGACGAACTGATTTACCCATAAGCACGTTGATGCGCACGTTATTAAAAAATTTATAAATAATGGTTAACCAATGTAAATGTCATTTAATGTATAATAAAAAATGATTATTTTAATTTTAGTAATTATTTTAATTCGTTTATCTTTTTAAATTAATTAAGTCAAAAATGTATATAAATTTATTCAAATTTGTATTTGGCAGGCGGCACACTAGAAATTGTCTTGCGGCACACCGTTTGACAACCTCTGGGTTAAAGAGTACCGAAATTTCTATTGCACGGAAAAGAAAAAATTGCGAAATAAAAAATACATGACAAATGACTATAAAAATTTTATTTCTAATTTTTTGAGAAAATAATTATCCCACATTGTGAAATAAAAATTTCGATACTTTCAGAAATTCTTAAAAACTGTGAACTTGATAATTTGTTTTTGAATACATTTCAAGGATGAATGGATGAAACTGGGATCTTTTTTCAATCTTCCCTTTTTGAACAATTTCATGTATTTATAGAAAGGGCATAAAGCAATGAAAAGTGAGAATAACTATAGTTTTTTGTGCTAATGCAACTATAACAATAAAAATTAAACCTTTCGTTATTAGGCAAGTCAAAGACCATAATGTTTAAGATGTTGACTTGGAAATATATTTACTATGCAAATTAAAGGGTTTGGATGACAACATAACTTTTTGAGGTTATCAGTCATTTTAGTGATGATTTTAATTAAATCATAATTATTTAAACAAAAAAATCAAATCAAAAGTGGTCCCCGCCTACATATCGACGTTCAGTTGCCTCTCGCAATCGCTACAGATGTAAACTGAAGTAATGAATTAAATGTTGAGAAAAAAGTTTTTTTTACTTATAGATAATGCTCCAAATCATGTTTTAACAAAATATTTTGAAAATTAAAAATTTTATTCCTTCAAAAAAACACAACTGCTAATCTTCAACCAGTCGATTCAGTCATAATCAAGAACTTTAAGCATTATTATGAAAAAGACTTATTTTTGATTACATGGAAGTCCTTAATTAGAAAAATAAATTTTTGTGAATTTACGAAAGGGCATCATTATGGTATCTCACGCATGAAGTAAAGAAAACGGTTCCCATTCAAAATGGCCTCTTTCAAAATGGCCTCCATTCAAAATGGCCTCCATTCAAAATGGCCTCCAATAAAATTTCTCAGGTTTTGGATAAGTTCATCAATAGACATCACGAGATATTTTACCAAGGTCCTCGACATCTTTAGGTAAAAAAGTCATCTTTTTAAATCTTATAAAAATTGATTTTACCAAGGTCCTCGACATCTTTAGGTGAAAAAGTCATCTTTTTAAATCTTATAAAAATTGATTTTAACAGGTCCTATGGGTAAGTGGAACATTTTACCAAGGTCCTCGACATCTTTAGGTGAAAAAGTCATCTTTTTGAAATCTTATAAAAATTGATTTTAACAGGTCCTATGGGTAAGTGGAACAATTTACCAAGGTCCTCGACATCTTTAGGTAAAAAAGTCATCTTTTTTAATATTTTTATATAAGTTTAAAATGAAATATTTATTTTCAAAGAAAAAAAGGAAAATGATTATAAATGTTAATAGAACACATATTCTACTAAATTGAATATATAGTCTGTCGGATCCATATTAAGTAATATTTGTTCTTGAACAAATCTCAATATATTCTCAGATAAAGCGATATATTTAGTTTTTCTAAGAATTTTTTCTCCATTTTGTAATCTTAAGAATTTAATCATTATGCCTTCTTCTTTTATCAATTTCTTTACAAAATTTCTTGGCGTCTTGTTTAGTGTCCCAAATGTACTTCTAAAAACGTTGTGCCAGCCTTCAATGGAGTTATTTGTCCGAGGTAAGTCCTCATATAGATTATCCAGATTATTCCAATAATTAATTGGAAATCTTGGAATTAATCCATTTTCTTGATTTCCGATATAATTGATCAAGAAATATTGATATAATGGAGTTAGAATCACAGGAAAATCTGATCTCGACACTATCCAATCAAAAGTGTTCTTTACAGTATGTGTAGGAATAAAGGAGAGGCATTTCAACAGTTTTACAAATCTATCGTTAATTTTAAATCACATTTAACCTATTTATATCTTCATTATTTATGTCGTTGAAAATTCCTAGTTCCAATATTTTTTTATTAATATTTTGTCCTAGATGGAACATGCAGCAATTTATCCGTGCGTTTGGAAATGATTTTTGAAAAGAGTTTATTGCTCCTTTTTCAAAATCTGAGACAATAACTCTTGGTTCTAAATCCGGAATGAGACGTTTAATTATTTGAAGCATTGTGTCATATTCATTTTCAGTTTTTGATGTTAAAAGACAGAAAATTATTGGAATTACATGGTGATTAATTATTACCGATATTGTGAATAATTGCTTCCAAGGAAGAGGGCAGACAGAAAAAGTCCCATCAATAGACCATATTTTATGATTTTTTAATGGTGTCGTCATTTCAGAATTAAAAAAAATAACCATATTTGTCTCAACATCTGATAAGTTAATCATTAATATACCAATATTTTGGCGAAAACTGTGTCCAAACTGATAGAATCTATGCCCTCGTAAGGTATACATTAAATTCTCCTCAATATTAAGAACTGAATCATCACTTTCGTGTGGGATACTTTTTCTTGTTCTATTAATCAGTTGTTCCAGAGAAGAATGAGTCCCTGTCAAAGCAATAGTTGTCAAATTTTGTCCAAGCAGAGAATTATTAATAATCTGTCTAGGACCCATATCACATAAGAGTGATTTCTGCTTTATGTCCTCCCGTATTAAGGCTCTCTTGACAAATTCACTCCTTGGAAGATGATTATGTTGCTTCAGACTCCAAACTTCATCACAGGATTGAATAGTTTTTACAGATCCAGGACAAGTACGATCTGAGCACCTCCAATATGTGATATGTCCCTTCCTGTATTTTAAATGATAAAGATTTCCATCATGTTCTAAACTTCTATTTCCCTTTTGGTTAACAAGAAACGGCATGCAATAGTGAATCAATTAATTAATTAAATTATTCAAAAGTTTTATTATAATAAAAGAAATTAAAAGAGACAATAACTTATTAAATTTAGTTTTAATAAAAATAATTAATTTTTATTCCAAAGTCAATTAGTATCTTAAAATCATAGGGTTTGGAGGACTTTGGTAAAATGTTCCGCTCACCCATAGGATCCCTTAAAATCAATTTTTATAAGATTTAAAAAAGATGACTTTTTTACCTAAAGATGTCGAGGACCTTGGTAAAATGTTCCACTTACCCATAGGACTCCTTAAAATCAATTTTTATAAGATTTAAAAAAGATGACTTTTTTACCTAAAGATGTCGAGGACCTTGGTAAAATGTTCCACTTACCCATAGGACTTCTTAAAATCAATTTTTATAAGATTTAAAAAAGATGACTTTTTTACCTAAAGATGTCGAGGACCTTGGTAAAATCAATTTTTATAAGATTTAAAAAAGATGACTTTTTTACCTAAAGATGTCGTTTCGCTAAAATCTCGTGATGTTTATTGATGAACTTATCCAAAACCTGAAAAAATTAATTGGAGGCCATTTTGAATGGAGGCCATTTTGAATGGAGGCCATTTTGAATGGAGGCCGTTTTGAATGGAGGCCATTTTGAATGGAGGCCATTTTGAATGGAGGCCATTTTGAATGGAGGCCGTTTTGAATGGAGGCCATTTTGAATGGAGGCCATTTTGAAAGAGGCCATTTTGAATGGACACGAAGAAAACACAATAAAAATTGTTTCAAAAAACATGGGCAATCGAATGTCATTAAAATCTGCTAATGAAAATATGCAAAATTTTGTTTTGACTGAGTACAAAAAACTGGAATAACTTGCTAATAAAAAAAATTTGTGAAGAATATATTGTCGCCGGGTGGCATAGTTGTTAGGTGTCGTCTAAAGTGACTTAGGTTACGGGTTCGATTCTCGCTGCTGTTCACCTGGTGGAAGGTTCCACGCATCTACGATGTTAAAAGGGTTTGACGAGTGACGCCCTCACCAGTGGATACTCTAGAAAGGACCCACGCACAAGAAAAAGAAAAAAAAGAAGTGAAGATCAGTCCTTGGTTCTACGATTAGTTAAAATTAACTGTTCTTTACTTAAATAAAGTGTGTGTCCTCCCTATGCGGAGCTATAAATATTATGGCTCACGTGAAAAGGCTTTATTATTATTATGTCGACGAGGGAATAATTAGTGCTGAAAAAGGAAAGATTATTATATATGAAAACATAAATATTAATTACAATTGAATTAGTATTTTTATTACTTTCACAATCCGAAAGGCGTCCAATTTTTTGTTCGGATTAATGAGGGTTTACTGTACATAAAAAATACAATATTAGGGGAAAATTAGCGATTACTATTTTAATTATTATTACCTCCAGGATCACTGGGTCAAAGAGAAAGAAAAAGTTTTCAACTAAGTGATCCCAGACCGACGAGGTAGAGGACGAGTTCAGGCGGGTCTATTTTAATTTTTTTAAACAAAATAATTTTTTAATTAATAAATAAAATACCTTTCTTATTTTTAACATGCTATTTAATTTAAAAATAATTTTCAAATAAAATTTTATTAAAAATTTAAATAATTACGCTTCCGCGAGAGACTGGTTGGTTCCGAGAACGTATCTCGTTGGCTATTGTTAGGGGAAATAGCATGGCCATTCAGATGCCTAAATTTAATTTTTATTAATTACCTTAATAAATTTTTTTCTTATTACGCTTTTGCAGATATGATTTAAAAAATTAAAAAATATTGAAAAAATGTATAAATTATTTTACTTTATGTAGTTGATGCGCTTTTCTATTGGGGGAGAAGATGAACTGTATTAATAATAAAAAGATTCCTTTGATTTAAAATATATGAAATGCAGATTGAACATATGACTTATTAACTTTTTGAGTGTAATGATACTTTCAGATAATACGCCTTCTGAATTTGGACAAAAATTAACCAGGAATTTATTCTGAATCAGAAGGGAGATTTTTTTGATTTTATAAATTCAAATATATACAGTTCTATCTCCTATTATCTATTCATGTCTGTTTTTTATGATGTACTACACGAAGACACCTCATGCAAAGGGTGCAGAGTATCCAATTCCCGCAAGTGCGGGATTCGATGTTCTGTATGTGTTGGTTACTACCACATAGGTTGTGAAAAACTATCCAAGAAAATTGCTCGATCACTTCCCTCGTGGTCGTGCCGTCTGGAACTCACTAAAATTGAACCTCATGATCATTTTGTGTCATCATCATCTGTATCAGATCTTCTGGAAGCCATGTCTCCGGAGGATTTTCTGGTTTTATTATCAAACACGCGACAAAGGAAGATTATCCCTGTCAGGATCCCCAAGGCTTCCCGGATCTCAATTGCTTCTGCCCTTTCTTCTTGCATTGAGAAAGCTGTGTCCAATGGCTCGAAAAAGGATTGGATGGTTCTTTTCTCTTTCCCTGTCCCTGGCTATGGGTTAGAGAGTAAGCCTGCCCCATCTTCTCGGAAACCCTCTCTATCCCATGTCCTGAAGAAGCGCGTGAGTGCCTTTATGGATTCATGGGAGTCCCTGGCTGAAGAATTATTTGTTTCCCCAGTTGATTACTTCCCAAAGTCCAATTCCAACAATCCAGTATGGCTCCTGAGAGGCTTCGCTCTCGTGTCAGGAGGAAATTGATGGAGGGCGATCTTACTGCTGCAGTTCGAACTGTTTGTACGGATTCTGACCCGGTGAAAGCCACTCAGGAGACACTCTGTATATTGGGACAGAAACATCCTCCTGAACCAGAAGACTTTTGTAAACCTGTTCGTCCAGAACAATCTATGCATGATATTTCCACTTCAGCCATTTACAACGCTCTTTGTTCTTTCCGAAGAAGTAGCAGTGGAGGAGTTGACGGTCTCAAACCTGGCCATCTGTCAGACTTGGTGTCCCATTCTGTCGGCAGGCCTGGATCGCTACTCTTGGAGCGAACCCGGGATCTCGTAGCTCGCATGCTTTCCGGAAACGTTTCCGATTTTGGTCGGAATCTCCTCTTTTCGGCGAATCTAACGGGCCTTGGAAAGAAAGATGGTGGTATTCGCCCCATTGCAATTGGAAACGTATTTCGACGTTTATCCGCAAAAATGGCTTGTCGTTTTGTTATCTCCCGAATTTCAGCCGAATTTTGTCCTTCGCAGCTTGGTGTCGGAATCAATGGCGGCTGTGAAGCTGGGATCCACGCAGTGAGAGAATTTGCGTCACAATCAGCTGAATTGAATGTTGAGGACAGAGTTTTATTCAAATTGGACCTCCGGAATGCCTTCAATTCAGTCAGAAGGGACACCGTCCTTGATACCTGTAGGAGGAGGATTCCTCAGATTTATCCCTTTGTATATCTCGCGTATTCGGATCCATCCCCTCTTGTTTTTGGCAGTGGAATTATTTCGTCCGGATCCGGAGTTCAACAGGGGGACCCACTCGGTCCTCTTCTATTTTCCTTGTCTATCGACCATATTGCCCAGGACCGTTGCACTCCACTGAACGTCTGGTATCTGGACGATTGTATTCTCGGTGGAAGTCCCGATGATATTCTCTCCAAAGTTGCGTCGATCAGAAGTTTGTGTGGAAAAATCGGTCTGGAATTTAACAATGAAAAGTGCGAAGCAATTAATCTGAATTTGAGTTCCGATTCATTCTACCTTTTTCATAGAAAACTCTGCGAATCATCCCAGGGGTTAGGGAGACTCATATTGATTCTCTCGACTTCCTTGGGTGTGGGATTTTGGTAAACCGGGTGAGGGAGTTATTGGAAGGCAAGAGGACTAATTTACGTCAGTATGCCGACAGGATGAGTTTTTTGGATCATGTCGCCTTTTTTATGCTGAAGAATTGTCTCCTTCTCCCAAAACTCCTTTTTATTCTACGGGGATCCCCATGCTACGCCGAAAAAGACCTTCTATCGTTAATTGATATGGATATCCGGTCAACGATGGGGTCCATTCTTAATGTTCGTTTTGATGATTTCGGATGGTTACAGGCCTCACTCCCTGTAGCCTGCGGTGGTTTGGGTCTTTCTCTTCCTTCGGACGTTGCTTTGGGCGCCTATTTATCTTCGTTCGGCTCGTCAAGGCGTTTAGTGGATACGGTCCTTCACTCTACTTCCGGACTAAACGTACCGCTGACGCCGTCGGGAGCCTGGGATGAATGGATGAATTTGTACCTGAATGCTCCGGTCAATTGTGATAAGCAAAAGTCCTATTTGTTTTGTGTCTTCGAAAAGAAGAAAGAGTCCCTTGAAAAGACGGAAGATGTAAGAAGGCTTGCCTGCCTCAAAACAGCCAGTTGCCACTCGACGGGGGCCTGGATGAACGCTTATCCATCTGCCGAAATTGGAAACCTGTTGGATGATGAGGCTGTGAGAATAGCTACCTCGCTTCGTCTTGGTCTTAAATTGTGTGCCGAAAGAAAATGCCGCTGTGGACGTTGGATCGATCCTTTTGGTTATCATCCCTTGTCATGCAAGATGAGTGCGGGTCGTTTCCCCAGGCACTCCTGTCTTAACATGACATTAAAGAATTCCCTTGCCTCTGCTGGACACCATTGCCTATTAGAACCTGCTGGTCTTTCCCGAATCGATGGAAAACGCCCTGATGGGATGACGACTTTTCCATTCGCCAACGGACGAAACCTGATCTGGGACGTGACGTGTGTTGATACTTATTCCCCGTCTAATTTGGGTGCTTCTGCTTCAGACCCAGGACATGCTTCGAAGCAGGCCGAGGAACGAAAGAGGAGGAAGTACCAGAGAATTTCGGAGGAGTATCTTTTTGTTCCATTCGTGGTGGAAACGTCAGGAATCCTTGGCCCCCAAGCAGATGAGTTGGTTCGTAAGATCGGCTCCATGATTCAAGCTGTGACCAAGGATCCGCGAGAGACTGGTTGGTTCCGAGAACGTATCTCGTTGGCTATTGTTAGGGGAAATAGCATGGCCATTCAGATGCCTTAATTTAATTTTTACATTTAAAAGTGTTCTTTAAATAAATTGGGTTTAATTTCAAAAAAAAAAATTTTTTTTTAATTAAAAAATTTAAAATCCTTGGGTAGGACAGCGTACTTATCCGTTTCCACCTCTCGGCCTTCTCAGCGGCAGAACAGGCTTCATAGGCACTCTGGAGTAGGTTGCAAGGGGCAAACGTGTCGGTGCAGGTGACGTCCCAGATAAGAAGTTTCTCGGTTTCAAAAGGGAAGATTGTCATCCCATCTTATCCATCACCGTCACGCCTGCAAAGACCGATTGACTCGAGCATGGAGGGGTGTCCGGCAACGTCCAAAGCTCGCCCAACGGCCTTGTTCAAGGCCATGTGTCTGGGAAATCTGCCTGCACTATTCCTGCAGGAGAAAGGGTGTGGGCCAAAACAGTCGATCTGGTCTCCGCATCGGCCCTATGTGGAACACAGACTTTTAATCCCAATCGTAATGAGATTCCAAAATGGACGCATTCGTCATCCAGGAGGATACCCAAAACTCCATTGAGATTGGCGTTGAGCCAGACACCTCTCTCGGAAGACGCCTCCGACCTTGGCGATGTTGGCTAGATGACACTAGCAAATCATCAAAAGGAATTACTGCATATATCATCGTCCAGGCCGCGCTGAGAGAACGCGGAAGGAAGGCAGGCCAAACGAGCATGGCCAGCGTCCTTGTCAATAGAGAATTAAGGCAGAGTGTAGAATCCTCTTGACATGGGTGTTACAGACCATTAGCGATGATGGATATGAAAGGATAGAAAGGTCCACAGGGTTGTGAATTCCAAGCCCCCGAGTCTCAATGGCAGCGTAGCTTGCTTCCATGAGTAATCCTCGGACAGGAAGTTGAAGATACGCTCCGCTGTCGTACAGAAGATCACGTTAATCTTTGGAGTTATAATTTATTTTATTTAAATAAATTATATTAAATTGTCTTTAAAAAATTTATTTTAAATAAATATGATCCTCACTATCTAGTGGACATTTTATAGTCACATCACCAAGTCTAATGATAATAATTCCCAAAGTAAATTAACCATAAATAATCATATAATAGGCTTAATACAGGATACAGGCACTAATCCAGTACAGGTACCCCGTCTCACTTTTATCATACCATTAACTTCCACTAATGACTCTGCCCTTAATACTTCATCCGCTTGAAGACTCAACTCATTCATGTTTTTTGCCTCATATTCAAATATTACTTGCACCCACGTGGATTCATTTTTTGATGTTTTCTTTCCACCACTAACAGTCAGCACAATCACAACCTCATCAATCCAGGAACCAACGCTCCCAGCAGTTTGGCAGCCTCTGTGTGGTATTTAAACTGGGCCTGAATCAACTGTAAAAAAGTATCCTCCATACATTCCTGCATTTATTATAACGACAACCCCCTTAGCGGCGAACTCACTCATTTTATAAACGGTCTCCTCCATGGCGGTCTCGAAGGCCACTTTGAGGTCCTTTAGTTCAGTGGAAGACTAGGATCACAGAAAGGATCACTGTGTTGGCGTTTCTGGCCGCGTCGTAGGAAAGACGAAGGTACTCTAGCTCCTTCTGGCATTCTAATGGTCACTGACTTTCTTAACCTCGATCTCTTCGAAATTCTTGATAAACTTTTCTAGTGAGGCGTAAAATTCTCCGTGGATTTTCTGCACCATTTTCTGCTCAATTTCTGCCAATCCCAATTCCGTGGCACCGATTTCACTGCAAACTGAAGAAATCGAGGTAAAAACACGTGATGTCTGCACAAAACTGGCACCCAAAGACCTGGGATTTATCCTCTTCTCGGTCTGAAGATTGGGGAGACTTAAAGGTCGTAAATCACCCATAATTGAGCGAACAGCCTTCTTTATGTTCTGACATTTGTTGAATAGGTCTTCGAATTGAGCGTCGTATTGAGTCCTTTCGGCAGTCCCCAGTATTTCCCCAGTCTTTTGACGAACCTGACTTAGAGGAACTGATGTGCTTTTAACCTTCTTCTTAGCTACATCCATAAAACTCTTAAATTTGTCCATTACGGCTAATTAGAGTACAATATTAATATATTTGAATTATTATTAATTTTTTGTTAAATACATTAATAATTTAAATCACACAGGGTTTTCATATTTATTTAATAACTTTGTCATAAAATTTAATAACTTTGTCAAATATTTTTGGTATTATTAAGTTCCTACAAAAAACAAATTTCAGCGCAAAAAAAATTAAATGAATAGTTACAAAAATATTACTGTATCCGAGGATAACCGAAAACTTATAATAATTAGATATGAAGCAGGATTGGCTTATTCAAAATAAGTGAAGACATCTGCATTAACTACCAGACAGTTGTTTCCATCGTCAAAAATAAGAGAAGTTTCGCCTCAACAAGACATAATTGTGGACGAAAAAACTTAATTCATCGAACATTTTATTTTTGACTAAAAGAATTGAAGAAGATGCTTCATTTACGGTGAAGACTTTACAAAATTCTTTATTTGATGTGCAAAGAAAAAATGTCTCTCTATCGACATTGTGTGCAATGATTTGTATAGCCACATGCGGAGCTATTTAGTTAAAGCATTGGCTAATGAGGAATATTAATTTACAGTTGTTTTTTTAAATTAATTATAACATTGGTTTTTTTTCTAATTTGACCTTTGACAAAAGTTATAAAACATTTTGCCAAAGTTATTTAATTTTCTGACAAAGTTATTAAATAAAACCCTGTCGTTTAATTTATGTGAAATTTTTTGTGGTTCATCTTTTGTAGTGGTGCTGGAAAAGAATTATTATATCCTCTACCTCACCGATTACCACGACGGGGTGGTTTCATTATATCCCCTGTATTACCTTCTTGCTGTCTGGTGAACTATTTTACAACTGTATGTCAACGAGATCTGTAGCAAACTTATGGAACTATGTGTTTTGAGGCCTCAAAGTCACATTGCGCTAATTCAGGAGTAAAATATTTGCAGATTAGTCTCCACTTCATGTTTCCCAGGATTCTCTGTTATACGGAAGGATAGGGTAAGTACATCCGATGGAGGCTTTTATATTAGCGGAATTGTATTCACGGATGTCTGTCAAACTGTGTCTTCACTCTGTGAGGGGGATATCTTGGAACACATCTCTATTGGCAAATTGTTTTATACATTCCACCATCTGGATAATGTCCGATCTCTTATTTCATAGATATTGAGACTGTGGGCTGAAAGAGATTATTATTTGTGACGATTTGACATCCATGTATCTTATAGTCTCAGCCACCTTACAGCTTAAGGGAGTATATATTGCCGAGTAGACCATATGACTATAATCCTACTAAGCCATCAAGCTTAATCCTTAATCCTAAGTCATCAGAGCAATGGCATTATTAATTTTTATTCTGAATTTTTATTTGAAACCAGAAACTTAGACATTTGTAAAAATCATGTTTTAATTGCCAAAACACACTGCATTGTAGTGATGCCCATACCTAGAGGCCGCGAAACCATTTTTGTACGCGAAAATCGCTGAGTGGTCGTAATATCATTTCCGATTTAGTTGACTTCTTTAGATTGTTACTCCTTCTTGTCCAAGCTATTAGGCTCTAGTATGGAAGGGTGTTAGGCAGACTCCAGTCCGCGATTCACAACATCATTCAAGTTATTGTGACTGGGAATCTCCTAGGTCCCATCCCAAATCTAGCATTTCCTCCGAGAGAAAGGGTAGTTACCTCGTCAGGGCGCTTGCCATCTATACGATCCAGGCCCACAGGTTCCAAAATGACTGGAAACTAGCCGCCCTAAGAGAGATGAACAACCCTTAAATGGCGTCTTGTCTCGGGAACCGGCCACTGCTGAGACGTCAAGAGAGCGTGTAAAGTCTTTTGCAATCCACAACATATCAACAACGACGTGGATGAGGCTGGCACAAGTCGATCCCGAGACGGAAGGATATCCGATTTCGGAGGGCATCCTGTTCCAGACGGGAACCAATTGACGATGATGGAACGCGTTCACCAGCCACTGTTGTAAGGGAAAGAGGCTGACAGAATGCAAGTTTGACGGTCCAAGTCACTGTTTCCAATGGGTCAAATGAGAACTCTTGAACGTAATGTTGGTCCAGTTCCTCAATCTGTGTGTTCTTCAAAAGCCATCGACCAACTCTTCAATCCATCAGCAATTTTGTCGCCCGGAGCGGATTTGCATAAATCTAAAAGAATAGTTCGGATAAGAACTGTGTTGTTTGATAAGAGGACAGGAAGGATGGCAAGGAAACGTCCACATGAGAAGTTAGGTCGATACCCCCAAATCTGACGGGTAAGAATGCTTGCATCAATCCAATGTTATCGAACTTTCTACTCACAAATTCTTTAGTAGACTTGAAAGTTGAAATTCTCCACATCGGCAATAGCAGCGTTGGGGAGAAAAAACGTGATCCAGCTTCGTGATTTAGAGAATTCATTTTTCGAGAGTCCCAGATTACAAATTTTGGGTTTACATGCGTTAATCTCGAGTCCATAACTGCTAAGAATGGGAAGAAATATTCGAGACTTTTGATTCACCGATCGTAGCATCGTTCAAATACCAACAAATTAAAGCCGTCACAAACGAACGGGCAGCCTCATCGACTGCTGAGGCAAAAAGAAGTGGGCCAAGAGGATCACCTTATTAGATCTGATGATTTAGTGAGTCCACTACCAATAACGAGATGAGTTGGAGTACCGTTCGTAATGTGAATAATTCTTGGGGCTCTCCTCAAAATGGATTCAAGAAGATGGTCCCCTCTCACTTCTCTCACCGGATTGAAGGCGGATTAGGCTTCCAACGGCAATAGGCATGATTCCGCACCAGTGCTTCGAGGTAGACAATAAGAAAATAGATTTCACGGGTGATGAGGGGATGTTCATGATACAAACAGGTTTACAAGTTTGGTTAAAAGAATATCGTTGATTCCTTCCTCTATTAGAGGTCATCCGAGTATTTCGAACTGGTTATTAGGGGTATCTGCGACCATAGGAATTAGTCTATGGAAGAATGATATGATTGACTTCCATTCAGGAAACTAGAATCAGAAATTACTAATCTAGCGTTTTGCAGAGTTGAACGTTAGGCCTTTCGAATTAAGTTACCCTTCTTAGACTATCCAGTACATCATTGGGTTATCCCCCATAGTCCAGTCGTCTAAAAACCACGTGTTTAATGAAGTAGAAGCACATTTGTTACACGGCCGATTCCAAGGCTGAACAGAATAGACTCCAAGTGGTCCCCTTGCTGGATTTCTGTAAAGTAGGGAATGATGAATTTACGATGTGCCAGGTTTGACTTTTTCCCGTAGGAGGAATATACATGGTCGTATATTGAAGGGGGTGCATGAACCAATCTCCAGAATTACATCACAGCGTATGTCGTTAAAGGAATTTTCGATGTCAATCACGAGGATAATATACTGGATATTCTTGTAGTGTTGTTCAAAAGTCCACGCAGGATGAATTGGCGCTTACAACTTCCAGGAGTGCCGACACCAACCTAGGCTGGTCGCAGATGATCGACAAACCTGGGGAGGACTGTATTGCCCGCCAATTTTGATGATGTGGTATCATTGGGAGTATTGATTGACAGTTTTCTTTTGTTGACTTTTTTGCTTTTTCGCAGGTCATTTTATCTTTTGCAGGTTTTAACATTTTCCTTGTACTTTTCAACAAAAAGATTTGATTTCTTATTCAATTTTTTTTACAAATTATACAAAGTTGAGGAAGACAAATAAGCTTGGGTCCTTACTTCGAGACAGTGAGGACATCGTTTTATATAGTGTTTGCTCCACTGGTCCTTTGAGTCTCGAGAAGGCGGGCCAGGACACGAGAGAAGGTTATCTGCGAACATGAAGGGTAAAGTGACGATTTTGTCTGGTCTTATAATGATTTTCTATCGAATACCACGTGGCGCCAGCGTTAGTGTGGTGCTATGTGGCTACTTGAGTTGAAGATTTTTTGTTTGCTTCTACTCTTCTTCCTCTTCCCTTTGGCTCCAGGGAGCTTGAATTCTTCATTCAGGTTGGTATCCAAGAAAATAGACTTGCTCACGGGGGAAGACGGATATTCCAGGTAAACTGTTAAATATTCCTGCCACGCGGAGGAAATCGTTATTCAGGTATGAAATATTGATGAATTCCGATTTTTATGTTGACCTCAATGCCTAGATCAGTGATTCTTAACCTTTTTTAATCACACTCGCGAATTTTTTTTGCCCTATATTTCACAAGTCAAAAAGTTATTACCACATAATTTTTTTTAACAAAAAATTTTTTTAACAATTAAACAAATTTCAATTGAGGAAGCCTGCTGCGTGGATTGCGAACGAGTTCCCTCGGAGTATGGCTATTCCAATCTTTTGTCTTAGCCATAACCCTTCTTGTTGATCCCTTTTCTTTCTGGCAAGCAATCCTCTGAGTTCTCGCAAAACGTACATAATTATTTTAGAAATATTTTTTTATTTAAAAATCATAGTTTTAATGAGATCTCTGTGGTTGATGAGTATTCACATGATTCTCTAAATTTGCCTTTCTTTTCTTAAGTGCAATCCTTATATCTCCTATTGTACATTTATTTTGTTTTGTTTTTTTCCCGATGACATTGTTGAGAGTGTTAAATCCTCTTTCCATGCAATATGAATTCGGAAAACATAGAATGATTTTAGTTCTCAGCTAACTAAGTGATCCAAGACCGACAAGGAAGACGACGAGTCCGGCGGGGTCGAGAATCCTGAACATCTCTTCTCATCGGACATGGCATCGGCTCAAAATTTCTGTATGATTGTGGACATTACGATAATGTATGGAATAGAGGGCAGCTCGGTAAACTAGCCTCTTTTAAGAGTTTCCTTTGTAATTCGATTAAGAAATTTTTAATGGACTGGATTTTGTGTTCTGGTCCAATTAACCTTATTGCAGTCTCCTCGATTATGGATAGTTTCAATGAGAAGGATCGTAAAATCTACATTTCCCACGAAGAAATAAGTTAAAGTAAACAATTAATTAAGTGTATCCAGTTTCCACTTCTACAGATTCCATCCGGAATCAACATAAAAGGTAAAAGACGTCCATGGTTGCAGTTGTGAAAACCCTCCAGTGGAGTGGGGGAGAGCAAATGATCCTTTTTTCGTGCCGGCCTGGCACTGGGCGCCACCTAGACAGGTGGATCACATGACACCACTCTAATAGGAAGAAAGAGGAGGAACAGACGAACAAAACTGAAACTTCAACCAATTAGTCACGAAGCACCACATGGCGCCACGCGGGTATTTCTATTTTGAAATAAATATAAATGTTATATTTTTAATATAATATAAATGTTATTGTTATCTATTCGGAAAACATAGAATGATTGCAAGAAGAAAATTGTTATCTACGGTTACTATGCAAAAACTTATGAAATGTTGGATAAGAAAATGCTCGGTCGGGCCATCACTCCGACTCAGGTTGTATGAGGCGTTCGTGAGGCCCATACTAACATACAACTCTGGGACGTGGGGAATTTCGAAAACGGACGAACAAAAACCTTGACTCCTTTCACAGAAGGCAACTTCGGTCTCTCTTGGGACTAAAGTGGCCAATACGTGTAGGGAGTGAAAATTTATATAGAAGATGCGGTTCCGGACCTCTGAGCACCATGATCATGAAGGCTCGCTGGAGATTGTTTGGCCATATTCTCAGATTGGAACAAGACACGCCAGCAAACGTCGTCATGGAAGAATACTTCGATACGTCAGGGGAGAAGTTCAGAGGTCGTCAAGAATAACTCTTCCGGAAGTCCTTAATGGTGACCTGAGATCAGTAACCAGACAACTAAAGGACGGTGAAGACCTTAGTAGTCTGCGGCACTTGGCATCGGACAGGAGGGGATGGGAAAGGCTAATTAAGAGGATTGTTCAGACGCGGCACGAATAGAATTATAGTTTATATGATTCTATGTAGTTGCTTATAATAATAATAATAATAATAATAAATGTTATCTTAACCCCACTTTATTTAACCAACAATAAAGTTAAATTTAGTAATCACAACCTTCCTCGCCATCCTGTTCGCCAGCCTCTCAGGCAGGTTCGATTCTGGTTTCTGAAACAATTCCGAGAGCGCCTTGTCCAATTGAACCTTTTGTTCATATGGATCTCCGGGCTTTGCCTTCTATACTCCAGTGTCAGGCTCTCTAAGGTCCGTTTTAATACAGTAAACTGTAGATAGGCCTGGAGCTTCCTATCTACCCCTAACTGTTTCAGATAACCCTTGTGGTACTTTGTTGCAATTCCTTCCCACGTCATTACTATTAGAACAACGAGGAGCTTGCAACCAAGCATCTGCCCCATCTCGTTTGCAAGCAAGTCATACTTTTTTTTCTCCATCTCCACAGTCTGCAAACGGTCTTGAGACGTAATGCCTAACCTCTATGATAAGGACTTGGCCAGACTCCTTCTTGTACCACAATGTCCGGTTTATTGTGCTAGACTATCACCGAGGTACGGATAACACTGTCTACCTTTATCTGAACCCTGGTGTTCTCTACTACAGATTGCACCTTATGAGTCCGCAACTTTCTGGTGTGGCGAATACCATACTTATTGCATAGTAAAAGATGAAGATTCCTTACTACCTCGTTGTGTTTTCACATATAGTCGTGGCAGAGCATGGATCCGTACCGAGTGCCTAAATGATCAACCGACATGCTCCTTGACTTACAATGGGGACATTTATTTGTTGATCGACCCCAAAAAATATTGCGGTCTTGCATATACGTGTACAGTACCTCCGATCGAGGTGAGTTGTCACCGTATTTTAGCCATATTGTCGACGACTCAAGGTCGACATGTGGGTTGTCCAATGCTCTGAAGAGGACCTTATGAAGGCTTTTTAAGTTGATCTTTTCCATCAAATTATTATATTGTAATTCGATCAACGCCTTCACATTTACTAGCCCACCATCATCAACACCATACTTAGCAGACAAAAAAGGTCTGATAGTGCCTAGGTGGGTTGCCCGTGTTTTCTCGGTCGTTATTATGGCGTGCTTCCTAGCAGACACACTTGACCCAGCTATCAGGGTGTCGTGCATTCGCATTAGGATACGCTCACTTAGTTGGACTACTCCACACAGTCCACGGCCGAATTTATCACGGGGTAAATATAGTCTCTCCTTATTGGCTGCCAGCACATGGACATGGTTCTCTCTGAGTACTCCACGGATCATAACATCCATCTCATCATACTCTTTGGGCTCAAACTCCACAACACCTATGTAGTAGTTTAGCAGCGAGACAGCATACTCATTTAATGCTAGGAACAAATTCCTTGCATTTAGAGACGTCTTACATAATAACGCTGCTCTTTTACAAATGCCTTCAGTAATTTGTCGCTTTGTCTCAGGCATTATAAGGGACTTTGGAGTTCGGTAACACCCAGATACTTAAATTTTTCGTGTTCTTCTAAGAACCTTACTAACTCGCTACATACCTGCGTGTTAGTCGCAGACTTGGAATAATTCAAATCTAGTTCGATACTCTCAAAGAATTCCCTGGCACAGACCCCCATGGAGTAGAGCTCTTCAGCTGTTCGAGCATACATCTTCAGGTCATCGATAAAAAGAAGGTGATTTGTACTGAAACAACCCCCTCATAATGAACTGGTATTTGCTCAAACCAGTCATTGAGGCGGCGACTCAATGACTTTTAACAGAGAACAAAGAGCAGCGGAGACATGCTATCCCTCTGAAGGATACCCCTCTTGTGTTTTACCTCGCTTATCCGGTGCCTATTATTTAATTTAATTCATTAACCCCGAATTTATTATTTATTTATTTAATAACCCCAAAAAAAACACCAAGAAAGAAGGAGTAAACCAACTAATTAAGTGATCCCGGCACGCCTCAACAGGATCGAGAGGTTTTTCCTATGTTCTTCCAGAGTACCCACGGCTTTCCTGAATAGACGACGATCATCTTTCATTAGAGTTTGAAGAGGGGTGCGTTTTTTCCCCAAATTTCGTGTATTTGAGGTTTCTAGCCTTGAATGGATGAAACGACTTGTTTCCGATGAAGCCGGAGCCGTTATTTTCGATTGCGGCGTGGTTAAGCATTGGGGGAAAAAATCGCGGGTAAATTTGTTAGACGTGCAAGTTTGCCTGTTAGGGAGTTGATCTTGTATGAATTGGATATTGAAGCTCCATAGGCCCATGAGACACAAGCATACTCTACCGTCGGTTTTAGAAGTTGATTGAACAAGACGACAGCACATTCCTTGACGGCCAGGACTTTAAAAACGGTTTGATTATATTTAGTTTCCTGAGACCCTTTGTCATAACGTTCTTCATATTTTGAGAAAATGTCATCAAAGGGTCAAATGTCACTCCCAGGATAGTTGGACGAATCTGTAATGGTAAGGAGTCTCTATAAATGTTTAAATCCAGTGTATGTTTTTCTTTTCTGTCCATGGTGAAGATTGTATGCGTTGATATATCCCTGGATATGAGAGACGATTCAACTTCAACCAGGCTCCTAGGTCATCAATATGTGACTGAAGCTCTGATTTTGCTGTACCCACGTATTTATTCCTGCTAGCGATGATTAGGTCGTCAGCATAAGTGAGAAGCATTGAATCTGGTCCTACAGGGCAGGGTAAATCGTTGAGGAATAAGTTGAATAACGCCCGAGAAAGGGGCGATCCTTGAGGGACACCATTTGGTAGTAGACGGGCCTATACAGACACGTCCTCTTCTTCCGGAGAGAAAATTGGCTATCCATCTTTTTAAAACCGGCTGAATGGTGGTGTCAAAATTTTTTTCGTGAGTATGTTCTCGGGACAGAATCGAACGCTTTCTGGATGTCCAGGGAGACCACGATTGTCCGTAGGTTCGTTGAACCCTTCTGATATAAATTGAGACAGTGAAGTCAAATGTGTCGTAGTTGAACGCTCACATTTGAAACCATGTTGAAAGTGGCAGTCAAGCAAATGGGATTTAATTTTCCAGAGTACGAGTTTCCCCATTAGGCGCGATAATGCGCACGTTAATGAATTTGGACGGTAGAAAGAAGGTATGGTCTTCGGTTTTCCTAGTTCTTAGGATGGGTATTATAAGTGAATTCTTCCATTTTTATGGGATGACGTTCTTGTTAGAAGACAAATTAAAAATTGACGTAATCGAATTGATTGCAACATTACCAAGATGTTTTAGCAAAATTCCCGGAATGCCGTCAGAACCACACGTATAAAATCTCTTCATCGATCTTATAGCCTGTGTAACCTCGGCCACGAAGTTGGTTTAGGCATTAAATTCCGAAGGTGACAAGAATGGGATTTCGAAAAGTCCTTGTGACTTATGGATGCGTAATGTTTCATTAGGTTGTTAGCTTGCACAGTATTTGGAGCAGAAAAAGATTCTGATTCATCTGATTCGACGAATAGTTTTCCATAAAAGACTCGTGAATTTCATATGTCCAATATATGATAATAGGCGGTTCCACGCCCTATCTTTCTTTTATCTGATGAGCTTTGTAATTCTCTGATTTAAGTTCTTCATTCTCGAGGAAATGTTAACCTAGTGTGTACCCCCAGAACGTATGGCTTCAGTTTTGTCGTGGTCATTATTCGTAGATTCATGATGGAGAGGCCAAGAGCGAAAGGATCAAAGCTCAGTAATCTATCCAATAACCTTCGCAGTTCGATGTGAGTGCATCGTCGATGAGTGAAGATAGACATGAAGCGGCAGAGATCCGAACTGCCTTCGGAATCCTCAGTGGTATTTTCCTTGACTTTCGCAAGCTGGATATGTTTAAGAGGACAGAATTGGAGTCAGAGATTGACTGCTCGAGAACTGGTCCGATTTGTTGGTAAGTTCTCTTAGGGGGTCCAGTCTCAGGTATCCGTAATGGTATAGGATAACTCAACATAAGAATCCCTCGTTTGTTCTGTGCCTCATCACCTACTAGCTATCCTTTTGTCCCATTCCAACCATTACGCCTTGATATCGAGGACGTCCAACAATAGACGGGAAGACATCGCGAGGAGCATCATCTTCAGCAAACCCTTCCTTGCAATCTACAACCAAAGCAGCAACATCTTCATCAACAATTTTGAATAATTCCAACTGAAGACAACCAATACAACGTGTAACGCCACATTAGGAGATAGTGAAGATATCATTCGGAGAAAAGCCATGGCAAACGCTGCATTACACAGGCTGAAAAACCTATGGCTAAAACAAAAAGAGAATAACATAAAACAAAGGATAATGTTATACGAACACCTTGATCAAACCAATCCTTTCTATACAACTCTGGGACCTGAGGCACTTCAAAAAAGGAATTGGAGAGGCTAGACTCGTTTTACAGGAATCATCTAAGAAACATAACTGGAATTTCCTGGCCATCTACGTTCTCGCGGAAAGGACTGTACAATAAATGTGACTGTACACTATTAAGTCTTGAGATCATTAGCTCTCGTTGGAGACTTTTTGGACACGTCCTGAGGTTGGACCCGAATCCCCCCGAATATCGCAATGGAAGATTACCTAACGCTTTCATGAAGACCGAGAACAACCCTCCCGGTCGTTTTACAAAACGATCTGAAAGCAGTGAAGAAAACATTGGCATCTAGTGACGATCTGGACACACTGAGGACCTAGCTAAGAACAGAAGAGCTTGGAGCAAGCTAACTAATTCTCTATATTTTTTGCTGCACATGTGAGGGCTGTAAATACTATGGCTCTCGTGAAAGTGATAATAGAATGGTGTTGATGTAAGATACTCCTATATCCTGAAAGTTTGTCTATTTTAAAGTTAATATTAATTTTTTTTCAGTCAATGCTTAGTGGACAGAAAAAATGATGGGATCGTAGTTCACAATCTATCGGATCTTGGTCATATTTAATCATTTTTTTATAGATATAAATAGATCTTCTCTAATCATTTTGGTTGATAATAGTAGATCTTAATAAGTATTTATTTCTGATCATTTTTAAAATTATCATTATCGTATTTTTGAAAAATAAGATTTCATTACTTGGATATCAGTTAAAATGATAAATTAACTAAAATTATTGCGTAAAATGTAAATTAAAATACCCTCAGTACTAAAACTTGATTGATCGTCTCCTCAAGTCTTAAATCCGATATGAAATACATCTGTCATATAATTTTGACTATAAATATAAACCGATTAAAATATTATAAATGCAAGCAATTTTGATATTTTTGTTTTCTCTGACATTCGAATGTATTTTTTACGTTTATTTGAGTCAAAAATACAAAGACTCTGATGGGCCGTTATGTTAAAAGAAGGGGTGCCATCTCCACAGTGCTCTGTCCACTAAACACAGTCGTAGCCAAGTGCACAAATGATGGAAAAGTCCACAGAGGAAGTCATGTTCAAGGCAATCTTTGTCAAGTTGTTGCTTATACACACAAACAAAAAACCCGGGTTTCTATTCAAAATTATTTAGGCTGTTGCAAATTGCATTCCAAACTACAAATACAGCGCAAAAGTGATTTCAGTGGTACTCAACAAGGGAAAAGTCGCATGCCCATCAAATACTATACTTTCAGACTGTAGACTATTCAATTTGTAGCTTATATGCTTATTATTAAGGTTTCCTCCTAAATACTCCCATAAGTCTAACATAAGGAAAAATTCTTGTTATCTGAAAGCAAAAAATAAGAAATACATGCGTACATACCCATCAATCGAAGTGACATGCATAGGTAACGAATTCATTCATATAAAACAGAGGAAATTGAAAAAATATTTGTTAGTCCTACCATCATTACAGAACGGAATTCGACTTCTGCTGAAACTTGTCCTAAAGGACATATTCTTAAATCATGTGAATGTCTGAATTTCACTGAATGCAGTTCTGTACAAGTATACAATAATATATGTCTCGTCAAATATTATGGTGATTCTATGGCAGCTAGGGTAAACGTTCCTCTTTAAAATAGGCAAAAATTGGATGCGTTAAAACACAAGAACTAAAATCTGAGATAATTGACAGCAAATTGTCGACTATTTCAAAAAATAAGAAATTTATCACAAATTGTCTGGTTAAACCCGGGTTTTGTTATAATCTATATTAGGCAAAATTCGCGGGAAAAATATCAGGAAATTTTCAAAAATATGGATCAATATTGTAATCTAAAGAAACCCTGTTCTAACTGTGAAGTAAAAGCGATTATTATTGGTTTATAATTTTAGTGAGTTTAGTCCCGAAAAATAAAGTTTTTATTAATTTAAAACGATTAAAATGCCCACAAGGAACCACTCTGGTTGAATGTTACGGAATAAATGGGAGAGCTTACTCCAAAAATAAAATCTGTTATAGTAGAGCAAAAAATAGAGTTACCAAAATTTCTAAATTCTTAGGTTTACGGAGTTTGTGGAGATTTTGGTAATTTGCCAATTCACTACAACTTTATAAAACACACTTCTAAGCCTTGGACGAGTGGAAATTGTCCAAAAAACTCAAAATCGATTAGGATGCTTGTTAGCTAGGTTTTACGTTTTTTTATGTGTAGTCCCAAGTCATTGTATATTGCTTTTGCATTCTATAAGAGAAAATGCAGGTTTAATGGTTATGTGATATTTTTGTTATTTGCCAAGTAAAAACGATTACAGCTAGTAACGACAGCAAACCAATGTACACATTGATGGATTCCATTCCATACTTCAAAAAATTAGTGACTAACAACACATCCATGCTATCATTCGCAATTTACCCTAAAAAGAATCCGAAAATTCAATGCAGATGTATCGGAAGCAGACTTTTAAAGACAAAACTTATATGTTATGTCCCTAATCTCACTTTATCTAACTAAACTAACATTCTCTTTAACTAATAACAATAATAATTCTGGTCGTGCTCATTCTTTGGAACTAATTACTAGAGAAATTTTTATAGCAATTAAAATTTAAAATATAGCATTTAAATATCACTATAGTATTTATAAACCACATAATAGCATTTACACAATTTTAATTTTTGAAAAAATAAACGTTAAAAACAAGTAAAGATTTTTAATTAAGTTCAAAACTATTCCTCTAATTTTTGCTAGCTTACTCTCAGAGATGTCCCAAATCCCAGAATTGTAAGTTTGTACTGGAGAATGAAAGAGTTGTAAAATCTTAATCTCGTTTTTGTTCTGAAATATCTTTTTATGAAATAATGACCTTATTTTTTCAATGCAGCTGTTGCTAAACATTTTAGTGCTATTTCTATTTTTATACTTTTAGATTTCTTCGAGGGTTTTTAAATCCTCTACCTCGATGTGACTTTTTGTAGATTCTATATATTTTAAGAGTTTATGTTTTAATGTTCTTACTCTGTCCAAAGATTTAGAGTTTTCAATCCTTAAGCGTAGGTCTTTTTGTGTAATCCTGATAGACTGCTATGGCCAGCACCCTCTCGTCTGCAAGAGGAGCGCTGTAAGATCTCCAAGGCACGAGGCTCTAAATGAGATTGTCAAACGGGCTATGGATGCTGCTGGATACTCGGCCATTCTTGAACCGGTCGGTTATGCAGAAGTGACGGGAAACAACCGGACGGGATTTGGGACGTGACATGTACAGACACGTTCGCCCCGAACAATTTTCACGAGTGCAACCTCTGCCTACAGGTATAGAGGACTATTTCATGTCGGATGGCATGAAATACTGCGGTCAATCGCGTGTAACTTTGCCATCTGTCTTTGACAACGATTTGAAGCCCAATAAACGACAACTGAAAACGGATGTCCTGAGAAGCATCACTTAGAACAAATAGGAGCAGGAAGAGGCTGGTGAAAAGGGTAATTATGTTTCCACACGTGTGGAAATATAACTTTTTATGTTTATACTTAATGTTACAATTAATAATAAATTATTTATTCCTACAAGTTTTTCCAATTTTTTTCTGCCACATAAAACATAATTATCAGACAAAGGAAACAAATCATGCACAGCTGAAAATTTAAGCGTAGCGGCATGCGGTTCACCTGTTGTTGTGGTGGCGCCTGGTGCAAGTTATGCACTAAAGAAAAGCGTTTGAACTTCTCCATCCCTCTACGTCCTTTGGAAGGGTGGCCTACCAACTTCAATTTGCTACTCCAGTCTGGCGACATCAAACCTATCCCGGGTCCTGATTCCACGCTGGTCATTCTCCAACTTTATGTCAATGAAATCCGTAATAAAGTGCTGGAGCCACGTTCCCTCTTGGCCCGTTTGAAAATGGACATTGCCATTATTCAGGAGTCTAAACTCTCCACGTCAGCCGCCACCCCACGCTTCCCTGGATACAATATACTCCGAAAGGATCGGACAAGAAGTCTCGGTGGAGGATTATTGACGTTTGTTAGGGAGGGTCTTTTGTTCACCGATGTCACCCCGTTTATATTTTCTCTTGGCAAAGGAGACCCTATTCTGGTGCAAATCTCTATCGAAGTTCCTTTCTCACCCTCAAGTCGTTTTACACTATGTAATATTTATATTCCACTTCAGAGTTCGTCGACTTCCCTTATTCCAACGTATGTTCCAAACATATCGAAACTTTTTGAACTGAAAGATCTGGCATTAAGCGGCGACCTAAATGCCAAACATCCATTCTGGCTCCGGACACAATCAGCCGATAGTCTCGGAGAGTACATCCTTTCCTTACTTAATGATTTGACTATCCTCAATGATTCGGACGCTTACACAAGAACCCCGGCTTGCAGAAGGGACAGTCAACATCCTCGGACCTGTCTTTCTGCTCTCCTTCTATGGCTGGATGTATTACATGGAATGTTCGTTATGGTTTCTCAAGCGACCATAACCCCATTGTGTTGAGACTTAGAAGGCCTATTTGTTCACTGTGTTGTTCTACAAAGTTCAAAAATTATTTGAAAGCTGACTGGCAAGGTTTCAGGCGTATGTGGACAATAGTCTGTTTGACTTACTATGGTTAGTTGTACAGTAGATAAGACGGCCAAGATTTGTCTGTTATCATTTTGAAGGCTGATAAACTATTTATACCTGTCGCCTCTTACAAGAAGTTCAATCCAAGATTATCATCTCAAATTGTGTCACTCATCAAGAAATGAATGCGCTGAAGAGAAAAGAACGCAGTCCAATAACTCCTTTTATTCTATACGTTCACTGAATACCAAATTATCTGAGCTTATCCGAACTAATAACAGACTCAAATGGAGCCGTCTAGTTGGACGACTATGTCACAAAAACTCTTGCGCCACATTTTGGAAAACGCTAAGAAGGATCAATAGCCTCATCAATAGGAGGACTGCGGTACTGGGCCGTACTCGCAACGCTTCGGAACCCAAACTGCAAACAAGATTATGAAGTACTACGTATCGATCAGCCATAAAGATTTTTCTCGTTCTACACTTGTTGAAACAAGAACCGTATTCCACTTTCTTCACCTTCCCCCATGATGTTGACAAGGCTATTAAATTGCTACGTCCCACTCGTTTGTGGTCCCGACGGTGTTTGCACTATTATCTCAAACACCTTGGACCTCAGGCACGGGCCATACTATCAAGACTCTACAACGACTTTATCAACTACCATACGCTACCTAATATATGGAAGAACTCCCTGATTTCGCCAATTTTAAAACCTGGAAAACCAAAAGACGTTCCCTCTTCTTACGTCTCAATAACTTGTATTTTATCAAAAGTGCTGGAAAATTTGTATTAATGCGTATTTCTCCTGTTCTACATCTACCAGAATTTCAATATGGTTTCAGGGTAGACCGTTATCAACGACTCATTTGGTTCTATCTCCCAGTTTATTACTGACGGCTTCAACATGAGAACACACTTACGGACGGCCTTAGTATTATCGATATACAGAAGGCCTTTGATTCTGTTCTGAGGAAACTCCTAACGCAAAAGATTTTTAATTCTAACTTACATCCGAATATCAATCTATGTGGAAATTTCTTAGTCAGGGTTTCGTACATTTTTGCAAGGAACTGGGAAACTCATTCGAAGGAAAATGTGGCCCATGCAGAAGAATTTCGGTCGGTTATAAAAAAAGTGCACGCCAATTGAATTCCTATGCAGAAGGAAGAGAAGGCGCTTCCGAAATGCGGTAGGGTTATAGACGAAGAGAGTTCGGATGTTGTTGGAGGCTGGAATCACCGAATTAGCTAGTTTTGACCTATCTTTCTTGGTGCTTTTGTAGTTAAATTTATTAAAAATAAATAATCAAGACAGATTTTTCTTATGACAAAAGGAGAAATCAAATAATCTTAGTCCAAATGGGAATAACATCTTCCCAAAATCTTCAGCAAGAAGAGTGAAAGAAACTGAAAAAATAAGACATTCTTTTCAAAAAGTTGAGATGATACTTGTATTACTAATTACCTGGAGAGGTTTTACAAATTCATATTAGTAAGTCCTTTTTATGGTGATTCCTGTAAGTCATTTTTATGGGAGATTTCTCACATTGGAAGAATGTATTTTTAGTTATTATTTGGTTTTGTCAAAAAATCTATATCAATCTCGGTTAATATTTCCAAATCCATTTCTCTATTATTAGTATCATTTATAGATCATCATACCTTCATTATTTTATTTCAGCCTCAAAAAATACTAATCATCCATCTTCTGATGGAATTTAAAGCCATACGTACTTATATCAGGCACTCCTTCAATTTCCTAACTATAAAAATTGAGAGCGTAGATTTTTCACTTTATAAAAATTAAGTGTATAAATGCAACCTCATTACTAAAAAACACAAAACTAAAAAGCAAAATAATTTTCATTAGTAACATTAGAATAGTCCGTATATAAATAAATCTCATAAAGGCAAAATATTTCTGTACTTAGAAAACCTCCCTCGAAACTGATTCATCTCTCCATTCTGCTTCATTCGCATTTCCTCAATCTCCTTTGAATGCCTTTCCACCATACATTGATACTCCCTCAAAACAATCTGTTCCACTTCACTCCCAGATCTATCAGTCAACTATGATTATTAACAAGAGTACTATTGGACGATCAAACGTTGAAAGCTGAGAACTGGGACACACATGCACATCATTGTCTGACGCTGGTACTTCGGCATTCGAGGGATATTCGGTGGTTACGGAAGAAACATCAAACCGACCCAACTTCACCGTCTCCTAGAAAATCACTCCAAAAACAACTGGAACTTCCGTGGTGACAGAACTCTCTGCTTCACATTTGACCTCCGCCGTCTTATGGGTATTTCCACTTAGGTCACGTGTTTTGAACGTCTTATTAAGCTCTTCCTCCAACTTAGCCAACGAAGTTTGGTTCTCCTCTCGTTTTGAGCAACAATCGGGCTTTTCCATACACGAGGATAAGGAGTCGAACGAGTTTTCGTGGTTAATAACGGACTCCGGCTTCGGAATTACCAGTGTCGCGGAGGAATCGTTCATGGGAATAGACATACTTTGAGGATCTTCCTCCTTAACCTCTGAATCAACAGGTTCAGAAATCAAGTCGTCCTAACCCTCACAACAACAGTCCACCTGGCACTCCGATGCTTTCTCAACGAGTTCTTCCAACAATTTCAACAGCCGTTCAGCCTCATAGTCTGCAAGGTACTTTTCGTCCACCTAAAATTCATATTAGGAAAAAATGACCAAATTCGCAATTATGTCTTGTGTGGACTCTTTTGAAGAGTCAAAGATGAAAGTGACCGCATCCCCTTTTAAATTTGTCAATTTGACTTTGATGTCGTTGTTCTTTTTCCCAACCAGCTCCATGGTGATCCGTCTCTTTTCACCATCTTCATTATCCCCCTCCAGAGTCCGTTCAGTCCCCTCCCTGAAATAAACCACAGCCAAACTCAGCTACCAAGGTGAGATCTTCTACTTTCGGAGGATCCAAACCCATCGATTCGGGGATTGACTTGGCCTCAGAAACCACCGATGTTCAGTCTCCCCAGCCTCAATCTTTCTGCATTCCTCCTTGTACCTCTCAATGCTAATATGTATGTGCTTTGCTATGGCAGTGCTGTTTTCACTACTAATGAACTTATTCGAGACCTTCAATTAACAACCAACTAACCATCTCCTCAGCCACTGACAGAGCTGAATCTTCTCGGAGATTGTAGTTCATATAAATCCCAACTTTATCCTTTATCAGGAGGTCACATGACTTGCTCAAATCGGCCGCTGAGATCCTCAGAGTTATCCGTCACCTTTCCCTTCCATTCCACAGGCAATCACGTCCACATTTAGGGTACTCATTTCCTCTGAGAACACATTCAGTCTCAATAACTCATCCGCCGTGTACCTATCAAGGAATTACAATATCACAAAAACCTATTCTCCTTCTTATAAGCAATACAACTCCCCAAGATGCTCTTTAGCCCATCATCTGATACCTTGTTGAGACTATCCGGGGGACAACCCTCACAGTCAGCCCAGTCTTACCCCCGACACTTTCAAATAGATTTGAGCCGCCGAGGTACATTCGTTGTAGGGATACTCAGAGGTTACCATCTCCAGAATGCACATCCCGAACGCATACATGTCCACCGCCTCGTCGTAGCACTCTGTATACATCTCAGGAGCCATAAACTCAGGAGTCCCTGCCATAATTCTATGGTATTACCAATCACTGATTTGGCGAAAGATCCCTCACGAAACGTGGCTAAACCGAGATCGCCGATCTTCACCGATCCCGTGGGACCTGTTATAAAAATATTGTCGCATTTGAGATCCCTGTGAATAATAGGTTTGCTTTGAGAGTGCAGGAAGCTCAATCCTTTCAGGATCTGCAGACACCAACGGTTGAGTACGCGTGGTTTCACTTTTTTGAACCGCTTTATGTATCTAGAGCCTTGACCCTTCAAGAATACGTTTTAAGGGTTCCTGAAGTCATCAGCTCTGTCACTAAGATCAGTTCGATCCCTTTAGGAGTTTTCGTCTCCCAGAAATCGTAGAATCTAATACTTATGGTGATTTCATGGAAACCTGACAATGTTTGGATTCTGCAATCCCTTAAGGAGTTCGATCTCTTCCTTGAACCTCTTCCGGTCGATCTTTCCCAACTTTGTACTCTGACAATTTTTCAAGTCAAATTACCTTCAGTTCACACCAGGCCACCGCTGCCCCTGTCTCCGTGTCTAATCCACGGTAGACAGTCTTGAAGGAACCAGTTCCCAGTTCAGCTCCGAACTTCACAAAGGACCCAGTCGGAGACATTGCAACGATCCTGTCCTCGGGCTTCTCTTCCTCTTCCTGGTCCCCGGCAGGAATCAATCCCGCCACAGAAATCGCCGTGGTAGTCGATTCCGGGTTTTTTTCAACCTCCGGAGTTGGAGCGACCTCCTCGTTGCTGAGACAGGGTTTCAGGTTGGTAGGGCAACTTGGATTACTCACGTGGTGAACGTCGCTAGAACAACTGACGCTTTTTAAACGGTTCGAAGAAAAAAATTTGGCGTATTTATCGCCGAATGAGCTAGCCAGCTCATTAAAGTCAAGAAATCGGCCTTTTTTGTTGATTTTGGATTTGTTGGACATTGGATCTTGCTCCAGCCCAATATGTCTAAAAAATATTATGATCTTGTTAGAAAGTGAAAGTTTATGAGGGAAACAGTTAAATAAAAATACCCACAATAATGAAGATTATCACAAATAACTTTTGGGAAATTTAAAATTTTAATTATTTTTAAAAATTAATTTATAAATTAATTACTTTAAGTTCCTTCATAATTTTTAATAAATGAAAATATTTTATAAAGGAAAAAAAAGAGAATAAATGGTCATGTATTGGCTGCCATTTAATAAATTGTTTTCAAAAATATATAATTAAATTCAATTTATTGAACCAGAAGAACATCGTCATAGTCGGAATGAAAAAAACTCAAGTGATATTGGCCTCCCTCAGCAGTCTATGCATAATCGGACTTAAAGGAGCTCCGTCCAGGGGGAACTCCTCTGGATGGCTGTTAACTAATGCTTTTGTTTGGATATAATTTAGGATTATATCTAGAGCAACCAGAGATGGTAACCACATGACGCACGCTAACAATTCAAGCTCCCTGAATCAAAGGGAAGAGGAGGAACATGAGAAACAAACAAAAAATCTTTAAGGAGTGTAACTCCATTATTTCCTGGATACATCGTAATCAGAAAAGGTGGGATACTTGACCTACTCTGATGTGAGCAGACAAGTGGACAATATAATTTACATGAAAGGACCGCTGAACAAATCTCGATTGATGTCGTTAATGATTTAGGTCACCTCATTTTGATTGACTTATACATTTCCCGTCGGGATCCTGCCCTATAAATTATGTTCCAAAACTCGATATAAGTCTACTAAGACTTTCATAGTGACAATAATCTAATTATACTAAAGTAGAGCCGATTCAAAACCCCACATAGGAACAAAGCAACCTTCAGAACTACATAATCTTCTCCTTGATCAATACACTATTCATGGAAAAGACGATCGCATCTGCTACTTCGTTTAATTTTATTAATTATTTGTATAAAAATATTCATAAATTCATGCAGTTCAATAGATAAATTTTTCACTACCAAATTCTGCCTGTGCAAAATGCAATGAACAAATATCGCATTTGGGCATTTTATTTTAAAAATACCATAAAGTGCACGCTTTGTTATATAAATTATTTTAAATAAATTTATGTATAAATATGTCATCATTAAAAAATTCGTAATTAAAAAACTCGTTGAGAGACACTGATCTAAACCGTGTAATCTTCCCAGCAGAAAGCTATTTGTCTTCCGAGCAGTGTATAGATGTTATAACACTACATTCGACTCCGAACCTCGTTCCCATATAAAGAAGAGGAACTCTCTGAAGATAATTAACCTCTACCTTATTTGACTTGAGGAATAAAAATGTTTTATTCAAAAAATCACAACCCTCATAAACAAAAAAGAAAAGTCTTGGAATCGAATATTATTATCTATTAAACAAATGAAATCGCGATACTACTTTGGAATATAACCTGATGAAGTATTACCCCCTACAAGACACAAGGACTTTTCGAGGACTCTCTACTGTTGCTTACGTAATTTGTATTTAAACCATCTTCATGGATCGAACTTTTTACTCACGTTGAGGCTACATAGGCGTTAAGATTCATGAAAAGTCATATACGTCTCGTCTATATGGCATTCCTGAAATTCTGCTAAAGCATCTTGAAGAGATTGCAGTCAGATCGATTAGTTCAATTTTAATTTGTCTTCAATACGAACGCTATTTCTAATAAATGGAAGAACTACATATCATACCTGTCTTAAAACCAGGAAAACCTAACGCCCACCTTCATCTTACTGCCCGATATCCCTGACCTGTACGTCATCGGGTCTCATGGAAAAACGTGCTTTGGAAAATTAAACCCCATTTTCCCTTTTGTCACTACCAACATGGATTCAGATTGAAACGTTCTACAACAACACACTTAACTTCCTTGACATAATTTATCCCGAAAAACTTCAACGAACCTAGACGGCATCTACGAACAGTATTAGTCTCGTTAGGCTTCCAAAGGGCATTTAATTCAGTCCCGATAATCCTACAAACGAAAATTGTCTTCAACATCTCCATTCAACCGACTTTAAAACGACGGATAGTCAATTTTCTTACAAAAAAGAGATTATGTGTATAAGCCATTCAAGATCGAGATCCCGCCCCCTCCTGAATGTTGTCCTTCAGGGATCGTTCTTTCTATAGCGAATCCGATCGCTTCTATTAATCAGCGATAGAAGCCGTAGGTACACGTAAACAAGATGACACTAAATTCTAATCAATTACGTATCGATTTAAAATTTTATTATAAAATTACGTAATAATGTTTAGCCATACTAATTTTAGCTCTAAAATTTAATCATTTTTAAAAATTTTTAACATAAATATTTAAAATTACAATCTGTCAAGCTAAACTATTTCAAATCAACCCTCTACGATGTGGGCACCACCCATATCTACCAACATATGATATACTCTGCCCCTTTTGCAACCTCAACGTGCTGAAAACAAATCACCTATTTCAATGTCATGAATTGGCACAACGTTTCTCCACAATGCCGGAACTGACCGATGGGAGCGACCAACATCTGCTGCGTCCTAATTAATAGCTGTTGGCCTCCTACAAGTTAGTGAGGCTGGGGTTACTTATCTAACTAACTAAATCAACCCTTACCCAGGTAATGTTAGTAATAATAAAAGTGATCCAATTTAATAAAAAACACATCTTAAAAAATTTCAAAGGTCACAATTTTTAGCTCGACTAATATGAACTGTGTTATATTTATTATTTTCTTCGTCCTAGGTCAACAATAGTTATCAGTTCTCCTTTCTTACTGACAACTTGGTACTTTTTTGTAGAAACTTCGTCATATAATGGGTAGGCCTATTACCCTCATTGGCTTCCCAATCATGACGTAATAAAATTTCGGAAAATTTAGAAAATGAGTCTATAAGAACCATAATCTGATATATTGCAAACTAACCCAAGAAAAGTTTTTATTTTGAGAAGAATATCCACGTAAATCAACAAGATCTACAATGTATTGATCTCTTGGAGCATAAGCAATGATTGGCGTAATTTCAGGTTTATTTGCAAGAATTCGTTTTGACTAAAATTACTATATTTAATACCTGACAATATACACATTTAGAGACCACAGTACTAACTTTTCTACGTGTAGCACCATAAAAAGTAAGTGATAATGAACTAAATAATTTATCTCGCCCAAAGTGATCAAGATTATGTTGAGCCTAATATAAATTGGATAATATAAAACTTCAATGTATTTTTTTATGTTCTGTTTCTTCAAGATAAAAGTATTCCAGTTCTATACCATTTTTTATAATGTAGGGTTTCACATATTTGAAAATGAATTGTTCGGCACATCTTCTGATTTTTGCCCGTTCTTTCCTGTCAGGGTAATTATCGATTGTTTTGTAACAATATTATATCAAAACAAAATATGAACAATAAATTCTAAAAAAAGAAATTAAAAATTATATTATAGAATGTTAGAGATAATCCCGATAATTATGATTGATATTCTATCATGACTGTCAGTTATACAAATCAATGATTATATATTAGATTTGTAATCTGTGATCGGTAGAAATAATGGTTTGGTTTTATAGTCATTAGTGTAGGGTGACCTTGCTCAGTCAGAGATTGATGGTGAAGCAGTCTGTTACTTTAGATATTAAAGAGGTCTTTGATCTTTTCGACTTTTGGGATGGACGAGACGGAGAGGTCGACGCCTTCAAGGTTGGGGACGTTTTGAGATCTCTGGGGATCAACCCAATGAACGACACGGTTTTGAAACTTGGAGGGACCTCTAAAATGGGTTTTTAGTGATCATTATCCACAGGAGAGAAGGCATACAAATTCGAAGACTTCTTGCCGATGTACAAAGCGGCTTGCAAGGAAAAAGATACGGGGACATTCGCTGACTTTATTGAAGGATTCAAAACCTTCGATAGGGAAGGACAAGGCTATATTTCAGCTGCAGAACTGAGACACGTACTCATAAATTTGGGGGAAAAACTAAGGGATGAGGACGTTGACAACATTCTTAAGTGTACTGACGTGGCTATTGATTTGGACGGAAACATAAAATATGAAGGTAAGGAAGTTTGGCATTTGTAGAATTTATCCGCAAAGTAATGGCAGGGCCACACTAATTTATCACTAACCAATAATTAATTATCATAAAATTGATAACGATGTTATTGTTCGTAGTTTACTCCCGGTCCCTTCGTGTGAAATAAACCCGTGGCTAACATGAACGTCACAACCAAAAGCGAACTCTCAAAGAGATCAGAAAAGTGTATTTACCTCTGTGTAGAACACGGAGGCGAACTGGAATAGAATCAAATATTTTGCTTTGTAGTGGCTACGGGACGAGCTCCAAAATACCGTTTCTAGAGATCTTTAATCATGGTTTGTTGATATTATTGTATTTATTTAACATCCCAGGACCACGGTAAAACTAAGCTAATTATCATGTGATCCCGATGCTTTCCATTAGTGATTTCATCTTTGACATTATTGCATTCATTATATTAATCCAAAGAACATCAAGAAAAATTTCAAGGCTTACTAATTAAATCATCATTTTAAGGCTTACTAAGTAGCGCCTGTGACAGATTATGGCTCTGTGGTTAACACTGTCTTTGATATGTCGAGACATGACATTCAGGAGACATTTGGAACTAGAAGTTGAGATGAAGTAAGCAATCACCGCATGACCGTCCTGGGCGAAAAACAAATTGATCATTTCTGAATTAATCTTCTTTTTCCAGCTTATTTGTAATCCTCCAGAAGACAATTTTTCCATGATTTTTAAGATTGACCGAATTAGGCTGATCGGACGGTAGCTATCAGGATCATTCTTTGGTCTTTTTGTCTTCGCTACCACCCATACAATGGTCTTCTTCCATTCCTGTGAAACACGACCAATTTTTATGCATGCGTTGAACATATCTTTGAGAACTTCAAATAAAATTTCTGGGCCTTCTTTGAACATCCTAGCTTTTATGAAATCACTGCCCGGAGCTTTATTCTTGACAGTTCTTATTACTATCTTCAGTTCTTCTAGAGAGAACTCTAAAAATGCTGTTTTCTCTGATAATGGTTCGTAACAAGTCTTCTCCGAGATGACATCATCGTCCACATCAAATATCTTTTTAACCTGTGTCTCAAAAACTAGAGGTATTTTTTCTTCAGCATAGTAGGTGCCATCCGGTTTTTTGAGCACAATCTTGTTTGCGATTGACTCTGGGTTCCTCACTCTTCGGTATACCTTCCAGAAAGAGGGATTGTGTTTGTTTAGCTTCCGTAGTCGAGAGTTCCACTTATTCTCATTCCGACTTTTGAATTTTTCAGACAACTGCTTTTGTAGTTCGCCAATTTTGTGAGACAAGGCTAAGCGGTCCTGTGGGTCTACGCATCTCTCAGTTTAGTTCTTAGATTATTTCTTTTCAACACAATCTTCTTGATGTGCCATGGAATAAGGACAACATTATCGTTTTTTGAGTTTATTTTTCTAGCAAAGTTATTGTTTTCTTCTGTAACCGAAGATTGTTTTCCAATTTTTTGTAAATTGGAAAATTTCGATTCTTGAGCAATAAAAGACAGTAAACAATTTTGAAGACGATGGGATTATTATTGCAAATGTAAGCAATCAATAATGAATGAAAATTTGTTTCATGAACTCTCTGAAATTGCGAAATATAAAAGGCTAAAATCAAATTTGGAAAAATTGCAAAACCCACGGTATTCAATCGAAGAAAGTTATGCAGATTTTGAAAAGATCAGTTCTATTTCTGTAAAGGGAGATATTGAAAATTATTTTATTGAAAGTTATGAGAAGAATGATTTAATGGATGTGTTAAAATGAATAACAAATAATAAATCCAATGACATATTGCAACCTTCTAAAATTCCCGCTACTTCAATTGCAGTTGAACGATCTTTCTCCTTTTTGAAAAATAATAATATTTGCACTTGAACGATCCTTTTGAAAATAATAAATCAGTTATCGCTCCCCACAGACAGAACACACACTTAAAGCAAAGTACAGTTATAATAGCTAATCAAGGAGGATCAAAATGCTCTTCACTTCTTGTTTTCTTTTTCTTGGGTGTATGCCATTTATAGACGATTCGGTTCCGCAGTGAAGTTCACTGATGACGGCGTCACTCGTCAAGCCAAAGCATATTGATGGAACCTTCAACCAAAATGTGCAGTATCGGGATTCGAAAAAGCGACCTTCAGGCATCTTGCCCGACAACCGCCACACTGCGCCTTTTGAAAAAAAAGATGTCTAAAGATAGAAATATCAATAAAAACAATATCGAAAAATATTTCATGCTAAATTATAATTTCTCTAATAGTAAAACCAAAGAAAATCAATTGTAATTAATTAACACTATGTAAGCTGAATTCTTCACAAACGCGTTGTAAAGCCTGCATCTAATGTCAATTCCAAGTCCTTTGGCCCTTAGCCATCCTTTCTTCAGCCATTGCCGTATTTGCCAGTGTTTTCTTCCTTAGTACATCTTCAGCGTCTCATAGTAGAGAGCCGAGCTTATTAGTACGTCTCCATCTTTCATGAGTAATATCGTCTCTTTTGATTTCCGTAATTTCAGTTTTGTTAACATTTACGCTGAGAAACCATTTTTCTCAAGCTCCGTTGGTGCATTTTCTAGCAGGTGTTGGAGAAAATCCACATCATCCGCATATGATGTCTCTTCTATGTCGCATTTACGGAGATCGCGGAGTGCAGATTCAAGGTATATGGTAAATAGTAAAGGGGAGAGGGAATCACCCTGGGGTGTCCCAATCGTTGTTTTGAAACTGCGGGAAGTTGCTCTTTCTGTCCTCACAGATAGTCTTGTGTTCGCAAGTAGTAGTCTGATTATCCTAACCGACGATTCATCCAATATTTGCTCAAGCACATTCATCAGTTTCTGTCTGTTTATTGAGTCGAAAGCTCTGGAGAGATCTATTCCCAACACGGTCGTTGCGCTCTTGAATCTTTGGTGCGTTGCGCAGCGCCATCTGTGGCTCCATACAATGTCTGCCGTAGACCTCCCTTCTCGGAACCCACTTTGACTTGCTGGTAGGTATAGATCCGCCACACCCTTTATCCGGCTTAGTGCAATGTTTGCCAGCACCTTGCGTATCGAATTCAGAAGTATTATCGGGCGGAGATTTTCTACTGGTCTTTTTGATTTGTTCGGTTTTTGTATGGGTATTAATAATCCATTTCCAAGTCCTAGATCGGTATTAGTTTCAAAGACGTCATTTAGGGTTTTTGCAATTGTGTTGCTAAGTTTTTTTGGCCCATATTTTAGGAGCTCAGGGCTTATGTTGTCCGGCCCAGCACTCTTGTTGTTTTTCAGTTTATTTATCGCTAATTTCACCTCTTCCACTGTGATTGAGATTTTTAGCGCCTTTGCTTCTCCTTGGAAAGGGGGAAAGTCATTATTTTCTTTATTCAACAGTGTTTCGAAGTGTCGTGCAATCAATTCTGCTTTTTCTTTTCTGGTTACCCACGAATTTTCCATCTTTGTCTTTGATGTGAAGGATGTTTTGTCCTTTCTTTGTCCGCAGCAAAGCCGCATACATCCTTGAATTGTCCTTTAGGCATTCCACATCTTTTAATAGAGATGTAATAATTTCCCGTGAGTGTTTTCTGTTCATCTTTTTGATTTTCCATTTTAGTTCCCTTTGTTGGATATTAAGCTCTTTTTTTTACTCTCGTCTGACGTGTTTGCCGCTTTTAGCCGTAGCTCTCTGCAATGTTTTGCCATATCTGGCACGTTCGGGTGGTGATTTAATTTTAGGGCGTGATGATTTCGGACTCCAAGGCATATATTGGCCGACTTGGATATTACCTGCTTTGTTTGATCCCACAGAGTTCGTACTGATGATTCCGGTGCGGTTTTCTCCATAAGAATCTCGATTTGTTCGTGATATTTAGCTCTACAAGTGGGCTCTAACCACAATTTTTCTGTCTGAAAGTATATATTGGGCTTTGTCTCGCCTTCTTCGCGTTTTCAATGTATTTTTTCCCAGTCAGGTGCTTTTTCCACAGAGTTTTGCAATGACGATCCTGTGGTCGCTGTCAGTTGTTGTCCCCTGGTAGGAACGTGCATCATTTAGCAGGTGTTGATCAGACAGATAATGTAGTCGATTTTTTTTTTTTTTTTTTTTTTTGTCCGTTTGTTTTTTTCTTTGTCCGTGCCACGTCGTCTTGTGGCAAGCTGAGTGCGTGAAGGCCGTGTTGCACAGGAAAAGGCTATTTGCCTCGCAGAAGTTTACCAGAGAGGCTCCAGATGCATTTCTCCTTCCGCGCCCGTGTCTTCCAATAGAGGATTCTTCGGGCCCCATTCGCATTCCGGCCTTTGCATTCATATCTCCCGCAACAAAGACAAGGACGAGGAAGTATTATTAGAGTATGTGCTTGATAGTTCTGAGTAGAATTCCTCGAGCTCACGGGGTTCTTGATTACTCGTCCACAGTGTGGTGCATAGACATTTATGACAGTTATATACTCTTGGACGGGCATAGTTCATTTAGTTTGACTTGTAGGACACATATTCGGGCGTTGACTCTCCAAAGCGATGTAATTTTTGAGGTAATCCACGTGTAGGGCAGGTCCCATGCCGTAGTGCTTGTATTCAGTTGGAAGAGAATCAGTCGGTAATTGCTCCATGTCTCATCGCGTCCATTTTCGATTTTCGTCTCTTGTAGGAAGCCAATAGATATTTTGTATTTCTCGAGATCGTCACAAAGTACTTTCCTTGTCCAATCTTTCGATATTCCACATGCGTTGAACGTCATTAGCCTGAATTCTCGATTGTATGATGATTGTTTTTCAGACATTTTTCTTAACCGTTGTACAAAGAAAAAACGAGGCACGTCACCACCTCACCAAAAAACTGTACAACGCTGGGACATGGGGAAGTTTTTTCTACGAACTATTGAAACTGGATTCGTTCCATTGAAGGCAACTAAGAAGCTTACTCGGAAAAAACGAGGCACGTCACCACCTCACCAAAAACTGTACAAACGCTGGGACATGGGAAGTTTTTTCTACGAACTATTGAAACTGGATTCGTTCCATAGAAGGCAACTAAGAAGCTTACTCGGAATGGAGTGGCCACGTAGAATATCAACCACTGGTATCTACAACAAGTGTATGTGTTCTTACATCAGCAAGGATGTGATAGATGCCCGGTGGAGGCTATTTGGGCATGTACTAAGAATGAACCCGGACCCACCCGCTAACAAAGCGATGGAAGATTACTTTGACAGTTGCGAAAAACCCTTCCGCAGACGACCTAGATCGACACTTCCGAATGCCTTAAACAAAGACTTAAATCGTGTGAGAAAAAATCTAAAGACGGGGGACGACCTGGACGAATTGAGATCACTCGCATTCGACAGAGGAAGATGGAAAAGACTAACTATAAATATTGTTTCTTTGAGTGTTGCACATGCGGGGCTATAATCATTATGGCTTTCGTGAAAGTGCCTTAATAATAATAAGCTGAATTCTTCTCCTCTTTGGGCATTGACCCTCACTGTTCCCATCGAATGCCACTTGAGAAAGCAAATTACTAGACAAGACATCTGTTTCTCTTGGTTCCTCTTCGACGTTACTTCCGAGTTCAGAGCCTCTTGAGATAGGATGATTTGTCACTCTTGTAACCTCATCATCATAGTTATCAACTTTCAGGCCATGTCTATGCTATATTATCATGCTCTCTAAAGTTTTTTTGATCGTCGTTGATTAAATATACGCCCTTGTAGAGACATCCACGTTGAGTCTTTTCATATAGGACTTGTAGTACTTTGTTACTACTCAATCCCATGTCAAAACAATCGGAATTATTGTCACATTGGCCTTGTGAATTTGTGCTAGTTCTTTTGCAAGAAGGTCGTATTTGTAGAGTTTTTCCACTTCAACATGTTTTAGCAAATCTTGGGAAGTGATCCCTATTTCGTTTTTGGATTTATCGTGTACGAAAATATCAGGTTTGTTATTTTTAACTTGTATATCCGTTTGTAGTGTTGTATCGACTCGTATTTCAACTTTACTGTTTGACATAATCGATTGGACTGTATGCGTCTTTACCCTCTTGGTTCTTTTTATTCCAAATTGCCGACATGGTTGCAGGTGTATACATCTTACAACTTCGTTATGTCGCCGCATATACCGGTAAGCATCCTAGTACATCGTGTAGCCAAGTGATCCACACTCTTTTTGGCCATACCAATTTGCTTTCATCTCTTCAAAGAACAGATTCCAATTTTGTATCATGCAGTACATTGCTTCCGACCTTGGACTAGTGTTTCCCCAGTAAGCCATTCTGTTGATCCATTGATATCGACATTCGTATTTTCAAAACACCTAAATATAATTGAATGAAGCAATTTCTGATTATTCTTCTCCAGATAATTCTTCTTTTATGTTATTCCTTTATATTGTCAGTGTTCAAGTTAGAAATGTCATCCACATTGTATTTGGGTGCAATAAATCTTGCGATAGTGGTCATATGTGTTTTTCTTGTTTTAAGACTCGCAAGATTCCTGTCCTTCGAAGACACATGGAAGATTTCCTCTCAAGGTCAGGCAAAATTTGAAATAACATGCATTTACTCTTATCAGAAATTGAGGTTAATCCTTTTCCAAAACTATTCCTGCTAAGATATAATCTTTCTTTGTTGCAGGTTTTAAGTTAGATAGTGTATGCCGGAGTTCTAAATCAATAGCTTCAATTCACGAGATTCAATGTCGATAAGTCCAATGTAATAATTATATAGCGAGAGTGCGTATTATTTTTCGCTTTAAACAAGTTTACAGCGTTTAATTTCGAATTCGCCTGCATCTCTATCCTTTTTTTCACATTTTCAGCAATTTTTTTTATAACTTTGTCTTTCATAACCTTACTCCCTTTATCTTCTAACACTCCAAAATAGCGATATCCCTCACATGTTATGTTATGTTGTCCAATTAAGTCGTGTCCGACCCTTGGAGATCTCATAAACGAGTTTTTTTAACTCTCCCCGATCCGTTGCAATTTGGAGTAGCCTTGATATAGGCATTCCCGTGACGTCTTCCACCGTGGATAGCAACCGAGTTTTTGGTCGGCCAGGTCTTCTCTTCCCAGTAATATGGCTCAGCATAATGATTCTTTCCAGTGAATCAGGGGACAACATGCCCAAAGAACACCAATTTGTGTTTTACGATTTTTCCCTCTAGCGAAATGTCAGTCTCTACCCGTTTGAGTACATCGATGTTTGTTATTTTGGAAGTCCAAGGGATTCTTAGTAACCTCCTCCAGCACCACAGCTCAAAAGCATTAATTCTTCGCCTATCCGCCTTTTTCAATGTCCTGATTCTGCGCCGTATAGAAAAACCGGGAACACATCCCTTACAACCATCCAGATAATTTGTATCTTTGGCGCATTTCAGATTAGTTGCAGACTTTTCACATTTCTTTTAACGTCAACACACCCAGATATTAATCAATATCCTCCATCATTTTTAGAATAGTATCTTCATATTCGGCAATTATTTTCAAGTCGTCAATAAAAAGAAAATGGTTAGTCGCACATGTCACAATAGACGGATCACTCTGATCAATACATATCTTCGGGAATTTATATTTAATATTCGGATTAGTGGGTCCATTACCAGAGTAAACAACTGAGGAGAGAGTGAGTCTCTTTCAAGATTCCTCTTCCGAGTTTGATCTTTCCTATTCTTTTTTTGTTAAGGTTCAAAATAACATTCCACTTGCTTATTAAATTCTTGACAAACTTTACAATCCATTCTGGCACTCCAGAGCAATCAAGAACACGACACAAAAATTCATGATTAACAGAATCGAAAGCCTTCTTCACATCAATCCATCTTGTGAATAAGCTATTTCCATGTTCAGCATTAACACACTGATTTATTAAAGCCTGCTCCTTTGCACCTTGGAACTGCCTTCTTGCTCCAAGCTGATTATCGAAGATAAGATTTAACCTTCAACATTATCTGTACTATTTGTACTAACACATTTTGTGACAAGTTTGTACAATATAAGCATGCAGCTAATTGGTTGTAAGTCATTCAAAGAACAGCAGTCTTCTATTTTCGGAATGAGGTACGTAATCCCTGTATAGAACCATTCTTCTAGGCAATATTCACCACTCACTATCTTGATAATCTCTCCACTCAGATAATTATAAAGAGAATTAAATTTCTTGACAAAAAATTCACATACTCCCTCACAGCCAGAGCTCTTCCAATTCGGCGTAAAGCGAATAATGTTCTTAACGAACTCAACTGTCATATCTAACAGAAACTCCTCTGCTCATGTTATTCGCCTCCCAACAATATTTCTGTGAGAATAATTCTGATCCTTTTCCCATACATCTTTCCAAAATGACACGCACTCATCTTCTGTAACTTTAAAATCACTATTATTGACGTCATCGTTGAGCTTCCGATAAAACCTCCTCTTGTTCAGCTCAAAACAAAATTTATTTCGTCTAAAGGATTTTCTTGATTCATGAATTGAGATTTTTTTCTCCATGATCTTGATTTTGTCTTCAATTAAGGTAGAGATCCTTTTCAGTTCTCCCTTTTTTGATTTCTTGCATCCAAACGAGCATAAAACATCAAGCGTTTTCTCCCTTTCTTCCTTTGACTGCTTCCCAGTAAACCCATAAACTAAGGCGCAATTTTCTTTGAATTTTGAATTCTCTTCTCCACGTTTCCCTTCCAACAGCTTTTTACTGATTCCTTCTTTGTCAAATTTTCATATGCGCATTGTGCAGCATCAATTATGTCAGTTATCTCATTCATGTCCGTTGGCGGAAATGATGAGACATAATTTGATATCACTGCATTTAATTTAGTAAGAACATCCTTTTTGCTGGACGATGAGACTCCATCCACCCCGAGGGATTCTCCCGAATCTCCTTTTTGCAGAGTCGACAACTATTGAGATCCACTTGATCCTGTCACCTGATCGAATCTCAGTGACTAATGCTTTGAAGGACAGCAGATGAGCAGGAACATTTCCCACAGGAGATCGTATGCAAGTTCCATTGGCATCATGTAGTTTTGAAGACACACTTCTCACATCTAATTGGTTTCTATCTTCAATATTGTCTGTAAGACGGCCCTCAGGATTTGTTTGCAAACTGGTGAAAACAGACATACACACCACCACTAGAACAAATCCAATTTTTATAATTTCTCTAATAATACATAGTCTTTGTTAATTGTCCTAAAATTATTTGTCCTATTTTCTTCTTAAGATGTCATAATTGTACTATTTTGTTTTTAAAATGTCCTATTATTTCCCCTAGTGATTAGGGATGAGATTGAGATAACACTTAGGTATTTTTAGAAGGGATTTGAATTCGTCAAAGTTATGGTTAAGAATATAATTAGACATGGTTAAGGGATAGGTTTTAGATATTTTTAGGTTTAGGGATAATGGTTACGGTTTAAAGATAGGGTTAAGGTTTATATATAGGATTGGGTTAATGTTAGGGTTTAAGCGTTAGGATTACAGATTAGAGCTTTAAGGGTTAGGGATTAAAGTTTTAAAGGTTAGGGTTTAAGGGTAGGTGCTTAGGGGTAGCGTTTAGGGGTTCAGGGATTGGGGTTTAAGCATTATGTTTTAGTATGAGTTATAACGTAGGAAACTTCTTTTTTTTCTTTTTTTTACCAAAAAAATTTTTTAACAATTAAACAAATGTCAGTTGAGGAAGCCTGCTGGTAGGAAACTAGAATAATTTTTTTTACTAAAAGTTAATTTTTGTTTAGTTTATTTTTTAATTTTTAATAGATTTTCCGATACTAAATATATTAAATTTGTTTTTAAATAGCCGCGTGGCACCATGTGGTTCTTCTTGTCTAATTGGTTGAAGTCTCTGTTTTGTTCGTTTGTTACTCCTCTCTTCCTATCAGAGTGGCGTCATGTGATGCACCTGTCTAGGTGGCGTCCAGTGCCAACCCGGCACGAAAAATCATTTGCTCTCCCCCACTCCACTGGAGGGGTTTCCACAACTGCAACTTTGGACGTCTTTTACCCTTTATGTTGATTCCGGATGGACTCTGTTTCTGTAGAAGTGGAAACTGGATACACTTAATTAATTGTTTACTTTAACTTCTCGGTGTATCCGGGGTTAATAAATAAATAAATTAAATTTGTTCTTGTTGTGAATAAACCATATTTTGCAGGATAAATTATGACCAGACATCCAAAGGGTTTGAAAAAAATTGGTATATTTTGTTTGTATCCATTTGACGGACCCACCATTTGCCAGACCGTACATCACATTTTTAGAATGAAGCATATTATTTTACATGATAATGAGATAATGAATTAAATTTATTATATATTATAAAAAAATATACTAATTTTATTTTTTTTAAAAATATAATCCACTCCACGCGATAAATTGAGTTACCTGAGTCTGTCGCCGAACGAAATAAAATATAAAAAAATTAAAAATGAATTTTGATTGTCCTCAAATTCCTAAAAGGCAAAAATATAGGCTCAGTAAATGTCTGAATCTTTTGATTTTGAGGATGAAAAACAATTTTACCTGAAAAATGGATTCAGGATGAAATTTTTTACGTCTGATCAAACAGAATTAAAGTTTCTAACGATTGAATAACTTGTGTTGCTGATCTAAAAATAGGCTGAACACAATTATTGCCATTTTAGTAGAGACATTTTATATAGTCTTTTAAAGAAAATATATAATTTAACGAGAAAAGAAGTTCAAAAAGTAATAAATAAGTGCATTTTTTGTCAAGCCAAAAAATGATGTTGGTTAAACCTCTAATTACTCCAACAATTGAAAAAAGACCTTGTGACAGATACCTAGCCGATCTTATTGACTTGCGTAGGTATTCTCAGATAAATGAAGAATACTTATGGGCATTAAAATTATGCAATTAAAAGGTTAAAAGTAATTGACATTTTTTCGAAATACGGAATGGAGCTAGCAACAAATAAATCTGTAGACAAAATTTTTTCATTATTTGAAACAATATTTTATACTTGTGGTCCTCCTGTCTTCCTCCATACTATAACGGGAAGAATTTAAAAATTCAAAAATGGAGAATTTTTTCAAAGAAGAATATTAGGCATGTTTTCGGAGAACACGATGTCCATGAATACAAGGGCAGGTTGAAAGGTATATTTTATTCTACAAAAATATAGATTTAATCAAAGTATTAAACTGTGGATATCATCAACCTCGGCCAAATGGTGAATTTGGAAGATAAGTCAATGTTATTAAAAAATTGTATTTCAATACAATATTACTATTCATCAAAGCTTCTGACTTCTATGGGTTCAACCTACCAGCAAAATCCAGAGTCATGTGAGCGCATTGTTTATAATAAAGAAGACAACCTTACAATTTCACGCGAAAAAGCATACAAGAATCTACAGATTTATAAAGAAAATAAGTCTAAAAGAAGACGTTGGAAATTTGACGAAGAGGAGATCAAAATTGGAGATTGTGTTTTGCTTCGTCATGACGCAGATGCCAACATGCAAAATAGAAAATGGCTGCTATATGAGCAATTGAATATAACAAAGTACATGGTTAATTGTGGGGAAAATGAAAATTTCACAACACACGGAGAAGTTGGAAACATTATAGAAATTGTGCATTTCTCAAAATTAAAAATAATAAAAACTTGATTTTTGAAAATAAGAATTCATTATGTGTCGGGTTGCAAATGTTGTAGAATCTTAAATTGGGGTTTATGAATATGTAGGGTTATTTTTAAAGTAAGAGCAGAGGTTTTAAGAAAAAAATTATTTTCGCGCCACACTGGCTGCTCTCATAAATGAGAATTCATTTCCCCTGACGATTTGCAAGGAAATGTGCTCCTAACATTAACCCTAGTATGTGTAGCATCAAGGTCAAGTAATGTAACCGTAATGACATGCGACATTTAACAATAAAAACTAGTACTCAAAAAGAAACCATAGATTCAAGTATCATAAAATTTTAAATCATCAAACGCAGAGAAGATTAAAAAGTCTGATTGTTTATCTTTACTTCGATGGCAGTTTTGGAAAAATACTTAAGTCACTAATGGAGCAAGCAAAGAAACTTATTCTCGGATCATTTCATTAATATAATTTATCAGTTCCTTTCTTTTGTGGTCTTTGGGTTACGTAAATAAGTACATATTACCTCAGAAAACTATAATTGTAACAGGTTGCAAAAACAATCTTCAAAAAATTGCTGGTTTTTGAATCTCGCTCGCCATCCTGAGAGGAAATAGTTACGCAGTCAGGGCAGCCGCTATATAACCGTTTACTCTCTTTTTTTCCTTAATAAAAAGTTAAGAATATTAAAAAAAAAAAATGAAAAAAGACCCATTAATAAAAGAGAAATGAAGAAATCAACTATTCAACTCTGCTACCAGGTCCAACTCTTTTGACAAAAATAAATCCATGCTGAGTTCTCATCTTAGAGTTATTCCAAACAACCAGGGATTCATCTCCGATTTTCATATCAGCCTATTAAATATATATTAACATTACCAAAATGGTAGGTAGTACTTTCTTCTTTGCATTAAGCTGAGGAGGATTAGAAGGAAGATATCCATCAAAATAAACAACTTCTCCCACATCAGATGCTTCGGGGACACATATAGGTTCAATACTAAATTATCAATATAAATTCAAACAATTCTGTTTGACAACCAGGAAGTACTCCCTTACCACACATTATCATACCCTCTGACATAATTCCACGTAAATTGGCAGGTTTTAAGTTTACAAGGAATACAAACTTATTTCCCAATAAATCCTCCTCAGTACAATGACCAACAAGAGATGAACATATTGTTAGGGGTTTCTCCAATCCAACATCGACCTGTTCAACATAGAGAGAATTAGCGTTATCATGCTAAAAGTAATTATTAAAAAACCTTAGAAACAGAGAGGATCTTCCCAACTCTGAAATTACAAAGAGAAGGATCGGCCACTATTCCGTTATCAATAAACTTTTTAGTCCTCTCAGTTGATGGATATGCTAGCTCTATTAGCTCGCTATTTGTTTTGAAAGACTCTTGAATAGGTTTTAAAAGAAGATTGATTTTCTTGGTTACAGCAATTTTTAAATCCTGAGGATGTAATTTCTACGAGTATTAAATAATTATAAACCCCTGACAAATAATCAGCCTCCACTTGTGCATAAGTAGAATAATCTACTTTCTCAGAATCTTTGTAATGTATTGAAAAATATTTTTCGTCGTTATTATCCATAACCGGAAAGATTACCATTTTAAGAAATGCCAAAACTCCATTTTTTTCAAGAGAACATTGCTCACAAAAAGCCTTCTTTATTTTCTTTTCGACCAATCTAGGACTATCCAAAAAGTCTATTTTGGAATCTGGATCTGACGAACTCATTTTGGTACCTGACAAACCAGGTACTGAAATATTAAACAAAGTAAACCCATTGGATTCATTAAATGAGCCCGTTTCTTGTATCCCAGAATAGGTAAGTACTACATTACTATAAATTAAACTTTTTCAGCAAAAGTAAATATCTTTCTCTGATCAACACCCCAAATTGGGCATCAACGTTCAAATATTCCTCATCCAATGCCTGTAAGCATGGATATAACAAATCCACTAAGTAAAGGATGTTCAACTTGTTTGACTACCTCAGAACCAGCTTTCTTAGCATCATGTTCTGTAACCAAAGTAGTCAGTTTATACACATCAAGAATATATTTACTGAAATTATATTAATAATACTCTGAAAGCTGGTATTCTGTCCCCTCAACAAATCTCAAAAGATTGATTGGGATATTAAGACTCTTCAAACATTCAGATATTATTAATTTGTAGTACTCCACTCTGTGATTTAACACAACCCAGTCAGTCTTCAAATTATCCAAAGAAGCGTGAACGTCAGCCAACAAAATAGTCACCAACAAATCAATATTGATAATACCTCACAATTTGCCTTCAAAAACTGCCCTATTTTAACTAGAGGAATGAAATATCCAATATGAGGCTTCCCTGTTGTAGCAGTTCCCCAGTAAATTTTCAAACGACGAGTTTTTAGAGTTTCTTTAATCAAATCTTCCCCCAATACTTCCTAATGATATAAATAATATTGACTTGAAGATTTGATGTAATAAGAGAAAATGAATCAGAACAATTTGACTATAAATAAATTTTACTTAACAAAAACCACGTTTCCACTCATTTATTTAAAAGTGTTTAATTAATTAATTTATTTATAAGTTGTTATTATTAAAAAATATTTGAATAAATAGAATATTTATGTTATGGCAGAGTCTCAATACTTAATTTCCAATCCAAATCAAAATAATATATTTGTTACCTTAAGGAATGTCATGTCTTTCGTTTTCTTGGATACAATTCTTATTAGTCTCCTCTGGTTTATATTTGTAATGGTTTGACTTTTATAATAAATCAGACAAACCCTCAAGCTACCTCACTCAAGTCGGAAATTGTCCACTATTCTTTCAAAACATCACTTTTTGATTTCGTGGTACGTATTATACTCATTTAGTGTCTTTCCGTAGTTCGTGGTTTCATTATTTGCGTTTGGTTTCTTAATTTTCGTCGTCATCGTTTGAAACTTTTAATTGTAATCTTTGAAAATAGTTTTAGATTTTAGCTATTGGTACTACTATTATGATTGTCCTTAAAGTATTAAAATATTATATGGTATTTGCTTTATTTATTTCTTAGTTTGCTCATTACTCTGACAAACAGTTGAAGGGACTCAGCTTTGTTATTCCCATCTTGCTGCTTAGCTTCTCGCTTTCCTGGCTACATTTGTGGAAACTATCAAATTCTAATATTAATGTTGAAACCATTGACTATGAGAGTATTGGAAACAATAAGAAAGTGTTGGATTGGATGGATTTTAATGATAACGAGTCCTTCTATACAGTACAGGCGGAGATGTACGGAGGTTAGTCTGTTAAATGTATCAGAGATGGTTTTGTACAAAAAACATGGGAGAATGAGAGGAAAATAATGTGGGAAGTTGTTGTTCCTCTCTATGAGTCTGATTTGAATTGGAAAATATATTCTGAAGACCATCAAGTCACTGTTTTATATAATGACCATAAAGATTTGGGTTACATCGTATGCGGAAAAGTTTAATTGTTACACATTATGATAGATACATATATATGCATCATTTGATTCTATTGCTAAGGAATTGATTGATAATGCTGAGGCTAATACTCAATGGGATTCTAATACTGAGAAAATAACCGTACTAGTTTATTTAAAGTTGACAGAGAAACATAATATCTGAGGATTCTGATATTATTATAGCTGTTAGTAAGGATGCTGCTGGGGGTCTTGTAAAATCAAGGTTATATAGTATATTTTCATCATAGAGTTTTTTCTACCTTCCGTTCTTGGAAATATAAAAAAATTGAAAATATCTCTACGTGTACATTATGCAGTGTGTCAATAAATCATGAACAGGCGCAAAATTCAGCAGTGTAAAATGTTACTTTATACTAAAGGGGACGGATTAACTACGGGACAGGTTTCTACTTGATATCCTCAAATGAAATGTGTGAGATATCTATTTATTTTAACATTGACATAAATGTAGTAATATTTGACTCATTTAGTTGTCTATCCCTAAATTCATCAAAAACAAAAAACTTTCCAAGGTAGCCCACGATTATGTCCTTGCACTCAAACATTACATGGAAAATAAATAAATTATTAATTTATTATTGCTTTCAATATACTATCTTTGGTGTTACAATAATAAATGCATTTAAAATAATATCAGCTCTTTACAACTTGAAAGTGGTTAAATATCACAATCAATCGTATAATGTGTTTAGAGCTTTGTTTTGTGGTTCACCAAAAATAGTGTCACCAAATCTGGAAAGGAAAGATCCATAAACTTCCCAAAGTTTGATGTTTCCCTTAACTTATGTGCCTCCGACTTTATCCGGCGTCATCATTGTTCTGGACTGTTGATTCTCATATGTGGCGGCATTGGAAAAACCCTGGCCCAAGTGGAGAGTTAATAATATTAAAACTAAATGCAAATGGAATTAGAAAGATTCTGGAATTTCATGCTATTCCCTTAGAAAATCCAGATGACCCGCCTTCATTTTCTATGCCAACACATTTTTCCCCGGATATAGAGTAATCCTCAAGGAGCTTCATAGAGGCCAAGGTGGAACCCTACTCACTATTTTGAAGTACGATATATCCTTTTTTATGAAAGTCAACGAACCTCAGCGATATGGTGTAGATTTCAATCAAACTCCAGCTGTTCCACCCATTCTTTTGGATTACTTAGGTCAATTTTTACATTCCTCCACAAGGATCTCGTCCAACGTCCTAGATCCCCAATCTATTCCGCTTCTCAGTACTGAAGAACTTATTAACACGCGGCGACCATAATCAGAGACACCCCGTATGATTTGCTCTACAGTCTTCTGATAGTCGAGATGAGCTCATCGCAAATGGTCTTATTTATATGCTTGTCCTTGAATAACCCTAATATACACATAAGAACCCCAATAAGGAACACTGACAGCTGCACGTTTTCCAAAATAACCTTATATTCACCTTCTTTGCGAATTGTGGTTTTCCAGTGACCACATTCTATCCTTTTTAAGTTAAAAGGATTTCGACGACGCATGACACAGCAGACTCAAGTCAGGAGATTCGAGAATTGTAGGAAGGTTGATTGGTCTGGATTCAGTAACTTTGTTGACAAAGAATTGGTAACTTCGTTGACTATATTTCGTACAATAAAGAATAACTTTGTTGACAAAGAATTGGTCAAAGGACTCTCATCACTAGGGCAAACTAAGTTAAAAAAGTTAAAATTTAATAATAGTAAATAAATTATCATAAAATGATTTTTAACCATATTTAATTAAAAATAAATGTATATTAAACAAAATTATTAGGTTAAAAAGTTAAATTATAAGGTTAAAATTATTTTTTAAATAGAGCCAATTTTTAAAAGTAAATAATAGTGCCAATTTCCCCCCTCCGATTTCCTTCAGGAAAGAGGCTGTAATACTTCCGGGCGCACCAGACGTCTCGATTGCCACCGGTACAAAACGGTAGCGGTCCCCAATTTCGCCATATTTTTTAATCTTGATTTTCTCGGCCAGATCGGCTGCCGATCCAGCAGACTGCGCCGAACTGAGTATCATCGAGATCGAGAAAAGAATCCACAACAGTGCAGTCCATACGAGCGATTTTCCTCAGTGAACGGAAAGATAGTTAACCCATCCGGTCTTTTCCCGTCTCCGCAGTCCAATCCCACGGGCTCCAGTACTGCCGGAAAGCCTGCAGCTTTAAATTAACTATTAATAATATATCTTGCCACTAAAATTTTTGGTTGACATGCCTAAGATAGCAAAATCGAACCAAATTAAAGCTAAGGTCATTGTAAAAAATTATCCTAAAGAATTTATGATTCTTGAGGATGGTGCGCTATATTGTCGACTCTGTTTGTGTAGTATAAAATGCGAGAAAAGGTATTTTGTAAATTCCCATTAGCCTCACAAAAACATCAAAATTCATAGAGTTTTGCAAAATAACAATTATTTTTTGTAGATTAGCAGGGTGTCATAGTGGTTAGTTGTCGGGCTTAAGTGGCTCAGGCTACGGGTTCGAATCTCGCTGCTGTTCACCTGGTGAAGGTTCCACGCGTCTACGATGCAGAAAAGGTTTGACGAGTGACGCCGTCATCAGTGGATACTCACTGCGGAACTGGATTGTCTAGAAAGAACCCACACACAAGAAAAAGAAAAAAAGTGAAGATCATTCCTTGGTTCTACGATTAGTTAAAATTAACTGTTTTTTACTTAAATAAAGTGTGTGTCCTGCCTATGCGGAGCTATAAATACTATGTCTCTCGTGAAAAGGCTTTAATTCCAAGCTCACATTGACCAATATTCCAAGAATGATGATTGGGCTCTACAAGTAACCAGAGCATTTATAATCTGATATTCCACTAAACAAACTATCTATGCCGTGGCTTAAAGAATTGTTTTACGGAGGCTCTGTACGAGTTTTCTCACCATCAAAAGCTAGAAGCTGTGTGGATCAAATCATAATTGATCAAAAATTGTTAATTTAACAAAAACTTGTGTATAAAAATTTACTTTATTTTGTAGCAATCAAAAAGTTTTTGCTATTACGGATGAAACAAAAATCCGGGCCCAAAGATACGTTGCTGTGATAATTGGATCGTTAAATTCTCCTGAAACAACATATCTGATATCATTTAAGGCGATATAATCTGCTCCTAACAAGAACATCATTACTCAGATAGTCGACGACGCACTTCGAAATAATTTGATTCAAAGGGAAAATTTCCTTTTGTTAATTTCGGATGCTGCAAATTGTATGAAATCAGGTAAAATTTTATGTTTATGTTTTAGCATGCAAATTACTTAAAAATCTTTCCATGTCACATGTGCCGTTCATCTATTACACAATTGTTGTGAGAAAATAAGAGACTCTTATCCGGAAATTGATTTGATGATAGCTACTGTACAAGCAGCAATTAACAAGAACAATGGAAGAAAACTAATATTCAAAGACAGAAACATCGCCATTCCACCTCGTGTGACAAGATGGGGGACCTGGCTTAAGGCCGCTGCGTACTATTCAGAAAATCTGATCGGAGTTCAAAATATTTTCGAATCATTCGCGGATGATGGATATCTAGTTCGCATATGATGGTTTAGAATCGTTGGAATTTGGAAATGACAACAAATTTCAAAAAATGATATTTCAAACATAATTAAACATAATTAAAATGACTAATTCACACATATCTCCTGCCGAGTATTCATTACTCCTGAATTATCAGCCAACTGCGTGCTCGGTTGAACCACATGTCTCTGAGATAAAAAATTTTCTAAGATCCAACCGAAATTTTCTACAGAAAATTTATAAAATTTTGTAATTTGTATGTGTAACAAAAATTTAGTTTTTTATTGTTTAGTTATAAATTTAAATTTTTGGGTTAATTTTTTTAGTTTTTAGGTTAATAAAGTTAATTTTTAGGTTAATTTTTTTATTTTCTAGGTTAAAAAAATCTCCCTACTCATCACAAATAAATTTGATAGATGAAACCGAGAAAATTATTTGTTTGGTCATTCAAAAGGCATGCCCATCTACCTAACCTGCACTTGTACTCTGAAAAACTTGTACTCTCTGACATTACTCAATCAGCACCGACGCGCTTGTTTGCTTTCGGGGGCTTCCCGTGGGAGCGGAGCTTGGCTAAACACCATCCCAAATAGAGCTCTGGGCACCTTTCTGGATAATGAATGCGTTAGAAATGGCATCTCTCTGCGGCTGGGACTGATAGTGTGTGTACCTCATTCGTGCCGATGTGGCATTCTGATAGACTGTTATGGCCTGCACCCTATCACCTGCAAGAGGAGCGCTGGAAGATCTCCAAGGCACAAGGCTCTGAATGAGATTGTCAAACGGACTATGGATGCTGCTGGATACTCGGCCATTCTTAAACCGGTCGGGTTATGCAGAAGTGACGGGAAACGACCGGACGGGATGACCATATTTCACTTCGAGGCCGGGAAACCACTTGTTTGGGACGTGACATGTACAGACACGTTCGCCCCGAACAATCTTCACGAGTGCGCTTCAGGGGCCTGCTCTGCATCCGTCAAGGTGGAGAAGGCCAATCTCGAAAAATACGCGGCCTTCCCGTTAATGTCCAATTTGTTCCGCTTGCTATGAAGACTTCCGGATCCTACTCCCCCTCTACAATAGAGTTTTTCGGACGTCTTGGAAACCGGATCACCTCATGCAACTGGAGATCTCTGCGAACGCCGCTGGCTGTTTAAGCGAATATCGCTCGCAATTCTGAAAGGGAACAGCCACGCAGTGAGGGCGGCAGCTAATTGATGTTTTGTCTTTTTTTTATTTGATTTTTACAATTAAAAAAATTATTGCAATTATTATTTTAAAATTTCAATTTTCTGGTTGCCCTAATAATTAATAATATTATTTCCCTGACCAAATCATCTGGTAAAGATTAAATTATTAAAACTATTACACCGAAGATTGAAATGATGTCCTACTAATTCACCTCTCTTCGGAAGGGGAAGACTGTAATGGACTATTGGAAAATGGATTTTGTCGACACAAGCAGATGTTCTCCCTTGGGTTCGTTCTTTGTATTAATTAGTTATGACCAGGGAAATTTTTATGGTAAAGAAAATTGTAGAAATTTCATTTTATGGCATTTAAAAATGAATAATATTAATTAAAATTAATTCCAAAGACCACTTTTAAACCGAAAAAACTAAACTAAGTGATCCCGACGAATCAAGGCTCTCATCTTTGCTCGGTGTTGATCCCTTGAGCCTACACAAGTTCGTTGCGGGAGAGCACTTCCTTTTTGGGATTGGTGTCCATTTTTGTTTTTTTCGATTAGTTTCTCCATGGGCGTCGATGATTTAATGTTTTCCCTTGTATACCATCTCTCGGTTAGTTTGAAGGCCTTTTTCTGGGTTCCGGAGATTTTCTGGATGTTCGTATAAGAGACCAATGGTCCCCATGAAGTACACGCATATGAAATGCATGGTTCGATGTACTGTGAGTAGAGCGTTTTAAGATAGGGTGATGTCCAATTTTCCATAGACTTGTTAGGCATTTCAAAAGGTTGATTTCTTCTCACATTTGTTTAACACATTAATGACGTGTCTCGTAAAGTTCATGTGCGTATCGAAAGTCAGACCCAATATTTGTTGCCATTTGCTGAACGGCAAATTTTTTTTATTTTTAACTACACAAACAGTTAATAACAACTAGGAACTCCTTTCAGTCAAGGCCGACCTCAGAATTTAAAACGTATTTCCCATGGCGATTTTTAAAGGAAATGCTCTAAATAATCCAGATCTGTCTCCAATATCCCTCTTCATTGTCAGCAGGGTCAGTGATCTGCTTCCAAGTTAAACAAACATATTCTTCAATATGCATGACCCTAGCACAGCAAAATTTATCAGGCTTATTGGGCAGCTTGCAGAACGGCGGAAGAAAGACTCTAGAACAGGCAAAACGTTCAGGAAATCTTGAATGTTTGAAGGTTTAAATGTCACGATACGACATCCTAGGAACGCTTCCGAAGCTTGGATTTACCTGCATTGACAAACCGTTACTTTTGGTCTCATTCAAAGTAGCATATGAATTCTGGTTCCATTTGCAACAACTTGGCTATGTGAATCTGAATTTTCATCTCTACTGTATATAAAAAATTAGTACCGAAACGCTCTTAACCCTGAAAACGATCTCAGAATTTCACTATAGCAAAAACCACGTTTCGAAGAATTAATTAAAACTAAAAGGCAGGAAAAGTCTTAAGGAACCTAACTAATTTTTTAATAAAATTCGAATTCTGTTATATTTAAAATCGGGAATGCGAGGTTGTTTTTTTAAATTTTTGTGGGTGGGAACACAAAACGAATCGGGATATCTGCTCTAGAATGATACGAATTAAATAGCAAGAATGATCTATGAACTGCTGATAATTAAAAAGAATCAGACTCAGAAATTTATGTGCCCAATTAACAATAAAATATATAAGTATAGTTTTTACAAATAAGCTATAAATGTGGAAACATGATCGCAATAAGAACACAAAATTCTTAAACACTGATCTCAATAGTTTCTTTAAATGAAAATTGTGATGATTTCGAACGTGGAATAACATGGAATAGTAATCTTACATGTGTTTAATATTTTATTTTTTTATTAAAATTAAAAAAATGACATTTACGGGAAAATGAATTATGGAATATAAAATCAAAAATAGTATCTATACATAATAATAATTGTCGTATAGTAGTCAAATGATTATTTATGCTGATGACATTCTTGTGCTTGATTCAGCATGAATAAACAAATTTCATGGAAAAGGGTGGAATCCCATATTACTAAGATTGGAAAGTGGTGCCAAAACAATTGGTTGACTCTATCGAGGGAAAAAAACAACAGTCACTTGGATTGCAAGTAAAAGAAAAAATATTAATCAATGTGTGAATACTGAGGATATAAAAATCTCTGAAACATTGAAGTATCTCGGATTGTTGATAGACCGAAGAGGATCTTTCAAGGAACATATTAAAACACGAAGAAAGAAAGCTACAGGAATGTTGAAATCTTTAATTCGATTTCATTTGGAGCCTGAAACTTTTCTTTTTGTGTATTCAGCGTGTGTTGAACCATTCTTGATATATGGTTATCAAGGATGGTTTAGAACAAAAGAAAGTGATGTCTTTGTCAAAAAATTGGAAAAGTCCAGAAGATTTGCGATTAAATTGGCATATGGACTGGACTTAAAATCCAATATCGAAGAGGATTACGACCTGAAAGTCAGAAAGATAGAAAAATTATTACATCACTTATGGAAAATGTGATGTAATTTTTGAGGTCCAAACGAAGTAGAGACATGTGGTGTCTCATAAAATGACCCTACACAATGAATACAAACCCACTTAATTAGTTTTGGTTTAGGTTTTGGTTTCTTAACAGTAATTAGTTTTGGGGTTTGTTAGAAAATAAAATTTGTCTTGTCTCTCTCTAGCCACAGATTTTGTCTTGTTTGTGGTACACTTTTTTGGTTACTCTTCCGTTTATCTCCCTTGCCTATAATAACGATAAAACGTGCCCAGTTGTCCATCCAAGCAGGTAACAACGTCCATTTGAAGTTTTGGGTTAGATTTGAGCATTTTATCTGCCATATCCCCCTTTCGAGAAGACACCAATTGTAACAACTTTAGAGACAAGTCGAGTGTCATTACTCCCAGTCAACTCAATAGCCCTGAAAGCCTTAATAGATTCGACAAATTACTGAGTCAGGTTTCTTATCCTTCAAAAACTTGTCCACTACATTGTCGACCACATCTTTCTGTAAGTTTCTTAGAGGGAGGAACTTCTTGGCCATGGTGACAGAATCATTGTTCCGGGAAAAGAGACTGATGGATTTTACCAAGTTAGTGTTTGTGAGGTTGTCCAGAGATATTTTGTTTTTAAAAAAAATAAGCAATTTCATTTCTCCTGAGTGGGTTAGCTGAAGGTGTTTTTCTGGGTAATGAGAGGGATATTACCTTTTTGTAGATCAGATTGTTGAAATAACCAATCAATAGAATCTAATAGACTGTCAATGTTGTCTGGTAGAAATGTAAAATCGTCAGAGGCACAATTCTTCACTGTATTTAGTGCGTCTAAGTAACTGTCCTTTTTATAAAACAACACAACAAAGTACTTTCATAAATAATTTGCTTCCTCAACTGATATTTGTTTAATTGTTAAAAAAAAATTTAATTAAAAAAAAAAAAAAATTAATATTATTATTATTTTATTTATTAAATTGTCATGACCTGGATGATGTGTCCTCTTTCTTAAGAAGGAGCGTTGTAAGGTCCTTTAGGCACAACGCCCATATGGCAACATCAAACATGGTCTTGAATCGCTTGTTATCCGCCTCGCATAGAACTCCAGGGGCTGACCGTGGAGATTAGAAGAGACTTGATGGATTATATATTTTTCTCATTTTTACGTGTAAGATCTTTTTCGTCTATCCGCCTTTTTCAGTATCCATGATTCTGCGCCGTATAGAAAAACCGGGAACATGATTGCATTAATTAGTCTGCATTTGGTCCTTAAGCAAATATCTTTGTTTTTCCAAATTCTATTCATTCTCTGGAAGGTGTCTCGTCCCATGGCAATTCACCTCTTGATTTCCAGCATCCGTCACTATTTCGATAATTAGACATCTCAGAAAGACAACATTATCGCAACTCTATTTTCTCATTCTCAATTTGTAGTTCCATTATTAGCAGTCGTCATAATTTTGGTTTTCTTGATATTTAGCAATAAACCAAAGACGGTGCTCTCTTCTCTGAATCTTAGAATCAACTCCCTGAGGCCATCCTCTGTTTCAGCCAGTAAGGTTGTATCGTCAGCATAGCACAAATTATTGATGTTCCTGCCTCCAATTTTAATTCCGTTATTTGATACAGTATCCAATTTCCTGAGGCCATCCTCTGTTTCAGCCAGTAAGGTTGTATCGTCAGCATATCGCAAATTATTGATGTTCCTGCCTCCAATTTTAATCCCGTTATTTGATACAGTATCCAATTTAGTCATGATCATTTCGGCATAAATATTGAATAGGATGGGAGATAATGAGCATCCTTGTCTTACTCCTTTACCAATTTTGAACCAATCGGTATCTCCAACACTGTTCTAACAGTAGCTTCTTGATCCTTTAAAGAGATTTGATAAGCAATGCCAGATGGGCATCGAATCCAAATTCTTTTAAAGAGGACCACAGCTTGTCATGTATAACGGAATCAAAAGCTTTCCGATAGTCAATGAAGCACATGTATACACTCTTTTAGGATTCATGGGCTTTCCCCCTAATCCACCGGACATTTGGTCACGTGTGCCTCGTCCCTTCCTGAATCCTGCTTGGTAGAATCATTTCGGCATTTGGCATCAGACGATGTTGTATTATCTTTAGAAGTATTTTGCGAACGTGGGGAATTAAGGCTATTGCACGATAGTTTGAACAGTCCTTGGTATCCCCTTTTTTTGGTATTGGAATAAAAATAGATCTTTTCCACTCACGTGGCCAAATATCAGTTTCCCAAATATTTTGACATAGACTGGTGATAGCTGTCACCGGTATAGCCTTCAACAATTCGCTCGAGATGTTGTCAATCCTTGGTGCCTTCCTCCCCGTTAATTGCCATGTAGCCCACACGCATTCCTCCTCAAGGATTTTATGCCCCTCATTCAACGTTGCTTCATTAACATATATGGGTGGGCACACAATTTCTGAATATAGCTTTTCCGTATATTCTCTCCAACGATTTTGGATGTCTGTTGGCTTAGTAATTCAACACCATCTTTGTCCTTGATTTTGTCCATCATTATCGTAAAAGGGGTTCGTAATTTTTTTAGTTCATTCCTAGTGTGACCTCTCTTATAGTCATTTTTAATTTTTTGCAGCGTAACCTCCAGTAGTCCTTATCCTTCCTGGCTGCCTTTTTGAACTCAGAGTTAAATTTTCTTGTCTAGTCTATATTCCCAGAGACTTTACCAGCTTTACGAGCCTCAGCAATGTTTAGGGTGTTGGCAGAGAGCCACTCAGAGCATTTTGTATTTGACATGTTTTATTGCAGCGTTCCTGATAACCAACTGCATACCATTCCACAATTCATCAGGCATTCTTGCGTTCAAAATTTAATATTTTCTATTATTAGGGTGATATTACCATTTACAAACACGTGTTTTTAATAGTCACGTTTTTGTCAAATTTAATTGAGACATGAGAGTATTATTGGGATATCGAAAATACAGAACTTTTATTATTTTATTTATTAACCCCAGGATCATCGAGAAAAAATGATAAAAGTAATGTCAAATAGTTAGGTGATCTTAGTTCCCGCAACCAAACGTGCCATTCGAAGCCTGTGTGTCTTCATTGTACCTACTGTCGAACGGAAATGCCTTCTTTGATCCTTGCAAAAGAAGCCGATTGGGGACGGAAATTTCTTAGCGAACCGATAGAACTTTTAGTTTTATCATTTTCGTATTTTAAGATTGAATATTATAAAATTAATAATATTTTAAAAATAATTATTAAGTGGTTAACCTAAATAACAAATAATAAACGTTTAAAATGAGTGAACGCTTTAGAATTTATTAGTGGATGCAGTAATTGTTATTATTTACGCAATAGTAACCAAAGATTTTCAGAGTTGTATTTAAATGATCGATCACACCTAAGAGAGTTCAAAGTCTTAGTTTGATATAAATTGTAGGGTACGGAGTCCTTTCTTCCTCAATATCTTCACTTTGGTGGATTAGTGAAGATGCAAATTAATTCGTTCAACAGTTTCGTTCAAAAACACGTTGTTACTTCCATTATTATTAGATTAAAGAGATTGTGAGGGCACAGAATCAATTTTACTCATTTGCCACAGGAAGCTTGTTTATAGAGTAATTTGTGATATCATTCTCAGATATAAGGATATCTATGTTGGTCACCCTGAAGTATCAGAC
>RDEW01000017.1:906670-927917 GCA_011109175.1 Dicyema japonicum
CCCGAGTGCTCCCTTCTGGTAGACAATATCAACGTAAATATCAGCAGAATATGACATATTCCTTTGACGGCACTAAAGTGACCCACGTCAACAACTTCATTCGGATAAATATCTCGCATAGCTCCTAATCCGTCTGATACTTCAGGGTGACCAACATAGATATCCTTATATCTGAGAATGATATCACATATTACTCTATAAACAAGCTTCCTGTGGCAAATGAGTAAAATTGATTCTGTGCCCTCACAATCTCTTTAATCTAATAATAATGGAAGTAACAACGTGTTTTTGAACGAAACTGTTGAACGAATTAATTTGCATCTTCACTAATCCACCAAAGTGAAGATATTGAGGAAGAAAGGACTCCGTACCCTACAATTTATATCAAACTAAGACTTTAAACTCTCTTAAGTGTGATCGATCATTTAAATACAACTCTGAAAATCTTTGGTTACTATTGCGTAAATAATAATAATTACTGCATCCACTAATAAATTCTAAAGCGTTCACTGTTTTTAAACGTTTATTATTTGTTATTTAGGTTAACCACTTAATAATTATTTTTAAAATATTATTAATTTTATAATATTCAATCTTAAAATACGAAAATGATAAAACCAAAAGTTCTACCGGCTCGCTAAGAAATTTCCGTCTCAAATCGGCTTCCTCTGTAAAGATCAAAAAAGGCATTTCCGGTCGACAGTAGGTACAATGGAGACACACAGGCTTCGGATGGCACGTTTGGTTGCGGGAACTAAGATCACCTAACTATTTGACATTACTTTTGTATTTTTTCTCGGTGATCTCGGGGTTAATAAATAAAATAATAAAAGTTCTGTATTTTCGATATCCCAATAATACTCCCATGTCTCAATTGAATTTGACAAAAACGTGACTATTAAGAACACGTGTTTGTAAATGGCAATATCACCCTAATTATGGAAAATATTAAATTTTAAACAGAAGGATGCCTAATGAATTATGGAATGATATGCAGTTAGTTATCAGGAACGCTGCAATAAAACATGTCAAATATAAAACGCCGGCCAAGTGCTCTGAGTGACTTTCTGCCAACACCCTAAACATTGCTGAGGCTCGTAAAGCTGCTAAAGTCTCTGGGAATATAGACTAGAAAATAAAACTCAACTCTGAGTTCAAAAGGGCAGCCAGGAAAGATAAAGACTACTGGATGTTACGCTGCAAAAAATGGAAAATGACTATAAGAGAGGTCACACTAGGAATGCGTATTTACAACTAAAAAGATTACGAACCCCCTTTACGAAAATGATGGACAAAATCAAGGACAAAGATGGTGTTGAATTACTAAGCCAACAGACATCCGAAATCGTCGGCTATATTCAGAAACTGTGTTCCCACCCATATGTGTTAATGAAGCAACGTTGGGTGAGAGGCATAAAATCCTTGAGGAGGAATGCGTGTGGGCTACACGGCAATTAACGGGGAACAAGACACCGAGGATTGACAACATCTCAAGCGAATTATTGAAGGCTATACCGGTGACAGCTATCACCAGTCTATGTCAAAAAAGTTGGGAAACTGGTATTTGGCCACGTGAGTGGAAAAGATCTATATTTATTCCAATACCGAAAAAAGGGGATACCAAGGACTGTTCAAACTATCGTACAATAGCCTTAATTCCCCACGTCCGCAAAATACTTTTAAAGATAATACAACATCGTCTAATGCCAAAATGATTCTACCGGATGTCCAAACAAGATTCAGGAAGGGACAAGGCACACGTGACCAAATGTCCGGTGGATTATGGAGAAAGCCCATGAATCCCAAAAGAGTGTATACATGTGCTTCATTGACTATCGGAAAGCTTTTGATTCCGTTATACATGACAAGCTGTGGTCCGCTTTAAAAGAATTTGGATTCGATGCCCATCTGACATTGCTTATCAAATCTCTTTAAAGGATCAAGAAGCTATCATTCCCACAGAATGATCCAATCAAGTGAGGAAAATTGAGATACACAAATATCTGTCAAATAAAAGTGGAGGAGATAAATCGACGGGGAATGTGAGGAGCTAGTAGGGGGGAGCTAACATGATACTAGCTGTCTGTGCTTGTATTGGTACAGCTGATACCACGATCTCTTGTACTCCCTTTTTGTGAAGATTTTTATGGTGATTTTGTTGAACTTGATTTACTTGGCTAACGACGGGTACAACGAGAAAGACTCTAATAGTCTACAAATAGTAAATGTAACCTATTCCCACGGTCGCGGAAAGAGAGTCCTTTTAATCAGACCCCTTCTTCCAAGAGACAGTGACACGATTAAAAAGGCTGAGAGAACCATTTTGATTCACAGGGAGTCTCTGAGCCGCGCTGAGACTGCATTCTCAATTTCATTGAAGTCTCCTTTACCATTCATCCAACCACCCCAGTTTTGAAGACGATTAGGAATGAAGTGATCTCTATGGGCTTAGTGCTTCTTCAATTTCCTCTGTTCGGCGGATTCGGCATTTGGGGAGTCAAGATTGCCAGAAACACAAAGCGTGAAGCGGAAATTGAGTTTATCCACGTCAAATCCAAAACGAGAGATCCTACACGTGAAAATGAGAAAAATTATAATCCCATCAAGTCTCTTCTAATCTCCACGGTCAGCCCCTAGAGTTCTATGCGAGGCAGATAACAGTCGACTCAAGACCACGTTTGATGTTGTCATATGGCCGTTGTGCCTAAGGGACCTCACAACGCTCCTTCTGAGGAAAGAGGACACATCATCCTGGTCACGACAATTTAATAAATAAAATAATAATAATATTAATTCAAATTATTTTATGAAAGTACTTTGTTGTGTTGTTTTATAAAAAGGACAGTTACTTAGACGCACTAAATACAGTGAAGAATTGTGCCTCTGACGATTTTACATTTCTACCAGACAACATTGACAGTCTATTAGATTCTATTGATTGGTTATTTCAACAATCTGATCTACAAAAAGGTAATATCCCTCTCATTACCCAGAAAAACACCTTCAGCTAACCCACTCAGGAGAAATGAAATTGCTTATTTTTTTTAAAAACAAAATATCTCTGGACAACCTCACAAACACTAACTTGGTAAAATCCATCAGTCTCTTTTCCCGGAACAATGATTCTGTCACCATGGCCAAGAAGTTCCTCCCTCTAAGAAACTTACAGAAAGATGTGGTCGACAATGTAGTGGACAAGTTTTTGAAGGATAAGAAACCTGACTCAGTAATTTGTCGGAACTATTAAGGCTTTCAGGGCTATTGAGTTGACTGGGAGTAATGACACTCGACTTGTCTCTAAAGTTGTTACCCAATTGGTGTCTTCTCGAAAGGGGGATATGGCAGATAAAATGCTCAAATCTAACCCAAAACTTCAAATGGACGTTGTTACCTGCTTGGATGGACAACTGGGCACGTTTTATCGTTATTATAGGCAAGGGAGATAAACGGAAGAGTAACCAAAAAAGTGTACCACAACAAGTCGCCGGATGGATCAGAAAGACCGCCAAAAATTCAAAAATTCCACCTCGTGAGGTTTTTTTATTAAAATGCTAGAATGTTATAAAAATACAATTTCAGACCAAATTTCCGCAAAACTTGGGTTTCTACTGAGGCTTCACTACAAAGGCTCTTCTTCAGTATTTTTGGCTATAATTTTCAGAAATCGATTTCCATCCACGCTCTTGTCGAAAACGTCAGGGTATAATCATTTTGCTTGTTTTAGCACATTCTTGCGACTGAGTCTTCAACGCTGGGGACTGAAGTGATCAAGACAATCTTTTTTAGTAACGTTAAAAATTATGCTGCTCCATTTTTCAACCAGTGGAAGTATTTCTTAAAAAATATGAACAGGGGGAACTTTGATTATTCGAGCTTGGTTGTCACTCTTTTTATTTGTAGGAACGTACTGGTAAGGTAGAACCATTTTACCCTTTACCGTCCTCTGTTGAGGTGGTCTTTGTCGACAAACCTCACCATTTGGAGGAGGTTATAAACTTCATTGCCACGGTAGTCCATAGTTATGAGGAGTACTTTAGAATTGCGACAAAATAGGAGTGGACGCCGAACTCAGTCTGGATTCCTCAACGTCATATGTTTCTGACCTCGCTCTTGTGCAACTTTCCACCACTAATACTGTTTTCATAATCGACTATTTGTCTCTGAAGACTGAACTGTGCTTGTGGGACCTCCTAAAATCCTCAGTGATAGCCAACAAGGATATCGCCAAGATTGGTTTATCTCCCTCTAACAGTAGGCTTTGGTGTTACAAATGACATTTCCTATATAAAGTCAAGCACGACAATACAGTCAGCCCATATTGTAGAATTGGACAGAATTGCCCCCCATGTAGTAATTGGTGGCATTTGTAGTTGATTAATAAGGGTGGTAACTTACCCCGATTTATAAACACGCCATGGGTGGACTCTACAGAGGGATTGAAGGGACTGTCAAAATTGTGCTGTTATGTTTTTGGGAGAAAGCTTGATAAGTCTGAGTGTTTATCAGACTGGACTCTTCGACCTCTGAGATCTCGTCAGATTTCCTACGCAGGTTGTACTGTTGGTTATATGTAGCCTTGGACGCCTATATCTCCCTGGAATTGCACGAGGCGTCCCTGCTTGTGTCCAAGATGTTTGGTTGTCTCAGTGAACTGAGGGACGATTCGACTGTTTATGTTATTAAGCATGAAGAGAACGCTGTCTGTGTGGAAGTGTTACTTTAGAAGGACTCAGATGTGTCTAGTCTCAGGGAGGTCGGAGATAGTCGGAAAGTACCTATCTTTGTCGATGAAAGACTGTCCCCACTTGGACGACTTCTTAGGAAGGATGGGAGACATGTAATCTTTGGGAATTACTCTGGGGTTCTCAAAGTTTTAAAATTTAGCCAAATTCAGTCGTAGTGAAGGTGGATTTTAAAGAAGATCCCTCATTTCTGGAAGATCTTTATTTCCGTGTTACTGGAAGGTCCATATCTGGTGATATGGCGTGTTGTGCTGTTGTATTTGTTTGTCATTGTAAGGTTTGTGGAGTTGGGGATAAGATGAGGAGTGTGGAATGTGATGTGGTTATGTCTGTTTGGAATAGTATCGGTGATGATATTAAGGATATTTTTGGGAGACGACAATTTGGTAGACCATTTGGAGCTTTAAGTGAAAGCATATACTTTGACATTCGTTGTTATGCTAATCCACTTGGAAGGACCAGTCTGTTGAATGATGACGGGAGTGTTGAGTCAATTGTGAGGGAGAATATGATGTTCTATTACCATGAGATGACTAATGGGAGTATTCCGCAAGAGTGGAAGGTCTGCTTGAACTGTAGGCACTTGATCCATATTTTATGATTTTGTTAAATTTGCTTATTTTTATTTTCTTGTATGAGATGTTTGATTTAGTAATGGGTTTGTGACATTGTTTAAAAATATGTCATTTTTGTAGAAAAAGAGGTGTGATTCCGCTATTAAACGCCCACGTAATTAGTGCTGTCGCTCGCGTCGTAGGATATTCTTCCTCCGAGTGGAGGATTTGGATAAAACCTATTTCGAGTGCATCTGTGGTTATTTTAAAAATATATAGAAACCTCACAGGATTAATGGTGGATCTTAACTCAGTGCGTGCAAAATCCAGTTTTGCAGTGAGATATGACATTTAAAAAGTGACACAAAATGGTCAATTGTCATCTGTAAGACATTTGAACATGAACACGTGTCTTTTTAAAAATTTTTATAACCACTCATTTGATGAGTTAAAAGTCTTGAAACGTAATCTATGAGGATTTTTAAAATCTAAGGGTCAACATGGAGATTACCAATTTTTTAATTAGCTGGCCACTACTTTGAAGTCTAAAAAAGTCATAATTAATTAATTTTGTTTAACGCCGAGGTTGTATTTTGAAAGAGTCTTCTGCATTTCTGCGCCAATCCTACAAGTGTGTAAAAAATAAAGATGAGGTTTTCTCAGAATCGAGGTCGGAATGTACTTAGTAGCAGCCAAATTTTGCCTTCTATCAGTTACACTCGAACACTAGCATCGATAATCAGTAACTGACTTCAACGTGGACTCTGTTTGGAAGATATTTATTTATTTAAAAAAGTTTGGGGGAAATAAAATATTTTATTATTAAATGATTGCATTTAAGGAGAATCATGTTAATTAGATGTTAATATTCTAGTTTATATTATCGGGTTATGCTGCATTGTCAATGTCTTCTTTCCCCGTGCAAGGGTGGTGCCTCGTTGGAGGCTTAGTACCCCCAATTTTAGCAGAGAGTCTGGTCCCGGCGTGGTTGTAGTACTCATCCTTGTTTTTGAGAGCCATTCGAATCAGGTTTATCACATAGCCACGTTCTTTGCTTGATTAATTAATTCAACCATAAATTCCCGCGTTTAATAACCAATGCCGAATCACCTCAGCGTTACTGCACTGTAGAACCTGTCCCAATATTTTCATGACCTACGATTCAGTTTATCCCCCACCAAATGCTCGGTTTCCTCCAAGCCGCCATCCTTTTGTAAATTTTCAAGGTCCCTTAGTTTGTCACGGGTTTTCTGTCGTGATTGGGGGATCAAACGACCAGTCTGTGCGGAATATATGCATTCGGACCGCGGAGGGGGTTTTGGCTGGGTCTGTTCGTCCCCCCTGGGCCTTTCCATGATATTATCGATGAGATTGTATAATTCTAACTTCCATGGATCGTGTTCTATCTTGATCAGTATTAACCGTATTATAAACCCGACATGGTCTCCATATATCTTTGGAGTTGTTCACCTTGGACTGGGAGTCTATCCGTCCCCAAGTTCCTTCCACAGTTCGTCCAATCCATGGCTTTTGCTGGGAATCGGTTTTGTCGCGGAATATTTATAAAGTCCAGGACCGTGTCGTCCACATAGCAAATCGGCATATTGCTGACTCCCGAAATGTGTCGGAGACGCTTGGAGTGGGGGTTATGCCGAGTGAAAAAGGAACTGCAGCTGTAGTCTCCGAAACGAAATCTCCTCCATGTGGGTTCGCACTCACCGTCTTTTTCCTTTACAAATTTGAACATCTCCCAAATTACGTGAATCTCTTTTTAAACCAAATTTATCCCCATCTTAGTGGTGGACGTCATCATTTGTGTAAATTAATCCACCAAATAAAGAACTTCCAAGCAACAACTTAAATAACAAAGTCGGGGTTGCCATAACGACTTGAGGACACTAATTTAGTATTACTGGTTTTGGGAGATGGATCCTTTACTGCCTGTCCCCTTCTCTCTCCCGGCTATTGCGTTGAGGAAACTCCATATTATCAGAATCTGTTACTCCCCGGGATTCGGATATTGACCAGCTCCCTCTCCACTTTGTTCTTCCGAGTACAGTCGGTTTGCTCTCTATTGGTGACGATTCAGATTAGCCCAGATAGCCACCCCCGCCTCTCAGGTGCTCTCTACTACCTTAAACAGCCAATTTTTTTATTCCTAACCAATGTGCCCGCTTCATCTGCATACAGTGACCTCAAAGTTGCAAGATTGGGGAAACATATCAACATGTTTGATTATGAATGGCCTCCCTAACACATGTGTATAACTGCATGAAGACTCCTGATATGGGAGAATAGAGAACAACAACAGCATTGGAGTCCATTTCAGGTAGAATGCGTGGAAGATCTTCCATTTTCCGTTATAAGCTCAATGTACTCCGCGTTATTTCCTAAAGAATTGTTACGTGCATTCTTAGTTGAAGCAGAACTGAGTTAAGCTTAAACTGAGTGATACCTCGACAGCATCTACCAATGCTTGAGCCATGAGTAAATTTAAAAGACCACGGTGACTACTCACGTGATCCAGGCATACTCTAACAGAGATTTCAACGATGTTCTTCCCCCAGGCCCAACTGGATGGTTGTAGTTGCATGGCACGATCCTTGGTTCATAGGGATCAGGGAGGGGACCTTTGCGGAAGTCAATCACTCCGTAATTTTAAAAGCCCTTTTATGGCTTGTTTTGATCTTCAATGAATTTTTCCAAGAAATGAGTGCACCCCATGCCTTCCTCGCCTGCCTGTTCGCCAGTCTCCTCAGGCAGGTTCGATTCTGGTGCTGATACAGCTCCTAGAGCGCCTTGTCTAATTGAGCCCTCTGCCTCCTATACTCCAGTGTCAGACTCTCTAGGTTCAGCTTTAACCAGTGGACTGTAGATAGGCCTTGAGCTTCCTATCCACTCCTAACTGTTTTAGATAACCCTTGTGGTACCTACCTTATCTCGATTAGAAGAAGTCATACTTGAAAGACACGAATCAAAATAAATGATAAAACACTAAGTTTGTGTGTCAGTCCAGAAGAGACGGCTGCCCAGCTAGTAAATAAATAAATTGAGGCATAATACTTATGCGCAACAGAAGAGACAATTTTAGATGTTACCCTCCTTGTATCTTTTGATTTCAGACATTGTTGACCAATCAATAAATGAGGTACTATCCTTGACGGATACTTTTTCCGCTTACTCAGATGAGACCTTGGAAGTTTTAGGAATCAGAGTACCGCATTTTGTTGAGAAAGATGGACGTCTTGCAAGATCACGTGACGAAGCAATAACTCTTCTAGAAATTTAGGTTCGAAAAATTCGGTGGCTGCTCAATTTATTTAGTGTCCCCCATTTTAACTTAAAGGGTTAAAACCCCTTGTTTTGGAAAAAGAAGTCATCAATATCGGGGTTAGACTTTCTGGTCTAAATTAAAAGAACATGATACACATTGTAGACGAAGTCTCTTTCTTCCTGCACGATCCAATGTCCAATAGATGATATGAATTCGGTGACTCTCCATAATTTGAGCAACCAATTTTTAATAGCGAAAGAGGTTTTATCCAGTTCCCCCTGTCGGAGTGGGATGTATCATTTTCATGCATCAACTATTGTGGGAACCCTTCCACTTTAGTAGGGAAACAAAGGATTCCTTTTGGATGCCGACCAGGTATTGGGCATCTCCTGATTTAGGCGGATCAAATGAAGTTTCTAAGAATTCAAGAGGCAAAAAGCAGAAAGGAAATTATAATAAATTAAAATTATTTTGATAGTGTTTGAATTCTAATTTTGGATAATTTATAAAAAATATTTTGATATTTTATATTTATAAATATTAAATATTTTGTTAGTGGCTAACCTAAATTAAATAAATTTTTTTAAAATTATTTTGATAGTGTTTGAATTCTAATTTTGGATAATTTATAAAAAATATTTTGATATTTTATATTTATAAATATTAAATATTTTTTTAGTGGCTAACCTAAATTAAATAAATTTTTTTAATCTATATTCTATACAAAATGAGTTTCAAGATTTTACTGATTTTGTTTTCACTGTTGACCATCAATAAAATAAGTAAAAATATGCTAACGATAAATTTAGAATCTGCCAACACCGAAAATCCAGTAAGTGATGATCAAACTATTGGCGAACAAGTAGAAGAAAATGTAGTTACTGATTTTGTTTTCACTGTTGACCATCAATAAAATAAGTAAAAATATGCTAACGATAAATTTAGAATCTGCCAACACCGAAAATCCAGTAAGTGATGATCAAACTATTGGCGAACAAGTAGAAGAAAATGTAGAAGACTTAGAAGAAGAATCAGAGAATGAAGAAGAAGAAAGTGATGAAAATGATGAAGATGATGATGATTCCGAAGAAGAAAGTGAGAATAACGCTGACTAAATTGGCTTAATTTCGGTTTAAACTAACTTTTCTTTTTCTAACACGGGTGTCTTGGATTTTCCTTTATTTTATCTTCCAAACATATTAGAGGATATTACTTGTTAGGATAAACTAAATATTTGTGGTTATGAAATGGTAGTATCAATTAACACAAGACCAAGAAATCACTATTAAATTGAGGAGTGAGGCTTTTTGGTAATCCTGACAACTCTCAGTAATTTCATCATTTACGTTTGGTGATCTTCCTTAGATTAACGTAAATTTTGTATTCTCGTTGTACAGTATTTTCGTTGCAATGATTGCGAGCCAGTCCTCCTGACTAGGGTCTTAAGGGGTAGAATCTTACAGGGGTAGAAAACTTTTTTGGAGTTCCTGTAATTAAGTACTAGAACTTGATCTTTATGTGTATTATTGGTAGACTCGTTCCCCATCTACATTCGATTAAATTCATATGGAATGTTCTGGAATAAATTTTGGAATAATACAAATTGATTTAGCCCTATGCAGATGTTCATTTACCGATTATTGCTAAATCGAGATTACATGTCAAGTGCTCTCGATGTGGTTGAAATTTATTAAAATCAACCATGTTGTGGTTGAAACAGAGTCCAGTTCTTACTGTCACATAGAGTCCTTCCAATGTCACACAAATTCATACAGAACCAACATAAAAGGTAGAAGAAGTACATTCCTTGCAGCTGTGAGAACTCCTCCAGTGGAGTGGGAGAGCAAATGATTTTTTGACATGCCACTTTGGCACTGATCTCCACCGGAGACAGGTGGATAACCACTTTCGCGGGGGTACCCAGATCCAGACGAAGTATATGTCAAACAGCCTACATCTCGCCTCAAGGTTCTCGACGAAATCGGTATGATCTTTGTTCTCTTATAGTTGATAGCTATCAGGAGCCTAGGAGTGAATGAATTATTTTCCTAATTTGTGATTCTTTCCCCCGTCGAGATCTGACTGACCAAACTACTCTATACCTTCCTGTTGTTAGATTTCTTATGGAGACTCATGTCACAGATTATTTCCACCAGAGAATTCAACTTTGTATTCACCAGGAGGTTCCTTCTGTTACTTCCATGATAGACAATGAAGAGTTCACAAGTATGTGTCTCCCGATCTTGCATTCCAACCTCCACCAATGATCAGAGTAGGAAGATTAAGTCGTATTCGTTTATATTTCATTGCTGTCTGACTCTGATTTCTTGCGAGCAGCTGACGAATAGACCATATTTAAGAAGATCTCGGCATAACTGAGGTCTCTTTACATCGTCGATAAATTTCACGTGTTGCTGTCTGACTCTGATTTCTTGCGAGCAGCTGACGAATAGACCATATTTAAGAAGATCTCGGCATAACTGAGGTCTCTTCACATCGTCGATAAATTTCACGTGTTGGATGAGCCAAAGAGTAGATCTCTAACCCTAACCCACAAGAACGGGTCGAATTTGTAATTGAATTCACTAAAAAAATTTAAATTAAAAAAATGCTTCGCCATTATATCCTTATTAGGAAACACAGTATAATCGACATCTAAAACTTTCTTTCTTCACAAACTGATTTTTATTTTTAAGGAATTTAATTTGTCTCCGACGATAAAATAGTTTAAGAATTTCTCCGCATACTTGCATCTCACCGAAAATGGTTTCAAAGGAATTGGGACAAAACACAACGTGGCAGTTTGCTTAATGAAGTAGAATAGTCATCAAACATTTACCATCTCCCATATCTCAGAATCTCTGCTGCAAAGAATTCTGGTTCATGGTTTCATGTTTTTTTCGTTATTGGTTCATTTTGACGGAAAACCGCAGGTGTCGGGTGGTCCTGCGACTCACTCTCGATATCTGTTTAAGACACCGAGGCCCACGTGGTAGACATTAGAAACGAAAGGCCGTGTAAAAGAAACACAAAGAGTTCCCCAGATGTGCAGTCTTAAATGCATATATCAAGAAAGCAATGGGGGACGCTGGCTTTGCTAACTACACGATAGTGTAAGTCTCGGCGAGAGATCAGACGGACTTGCCGCGATGCCGTGGAACAAAGGAAGATGTTTAGCGTTGGACTTCCTATGCTCATGCACTCTCGAACATCAATCCTCTGAGATCGTCGGGGGTCAGCGTAGCTGAAAAGATAAAAAGGAAAAAATTCAGGTGCTACCAAACAAATTCTTCAACTAATTTGCGTGAAGACGTCTGAGTGCTCGACCTTGCAACATCAGGGTAGGAAAAGCCTATAACAACACAATGTCTCGCCCAAAACATGAGGGGTAACTCAATCCATGCACAGCGTCCTCAAGATAAAATGAGGTCAACCCGTATGATTTCCAATGCCAATAAAAACCGGGCCACTAATGACGACACAACAGCCTACTTACAATACAATGAGTGCACTGAGATTCAACGAAATCCTCAAATTAAGCCAAAACGAGTAAATTAATCTTAAAATCAACGCACATTAAACGCTGATCTTGCACACGAAAATACTGGGGAGGAGTGACTCCAAGAAGGACAGCTGGGATATGACCCACAAGTACATTTTTGGGGGCACAGTTCAGTCTCGTGTAAAACTCCAGGGTGTAAAATATAAAGAAAATTGAAAACCCCACGTTCAGCATCAAAATAAAGAGCACATTGGCGAACTGGATGAACACACTCATCTTCGGGACGAAATTCATAAGCGCTGCAATTTAAGACACCACAAACTCCCAAATCCTAAAAACATGATCAACTGAAGGGGGTAGTAGAATCCCAGCGCCACACAAACGATGTATTCGTGCATAACGGCGGAGATCACGAAAACACAAATCTTTCCAAACACCTTGAATTTAATCCCCATCATCTAGGAGTCAATCCTTCGTCAACCAAACAGATGTCTCTGTACACGTGACTATACAAAAAGTCATGCACGACCAGGTTCCAAGTTCTAAAGAACTCCGCAAAATGTATGGACCTCCACCATTCCTATTTTAACTACAACACCTCCACCTTGTAGAAGTAACGATCTCCGAAAAGCAGAAGCTCTCCAAAAAGATTCAGCCAACAATGCTGGAAACCATAGAACACTAAATTCAAAAAAACCAGCAAACCCACAAAAACAGTCAGAATCGAAGGGAGGGCCACTCGTATGAATAGAATGCACAGGTTATTGAGACTCTTCTCCTCGTCCCTGTACTGTTGCATGTAGACAACCAAATATTGGGAAAATAGAGTCTGGAAAACGTACAAGCAGCACAGAAATTGAACCAGAAAGTAAAGGACCCTCCGCCAGTTCACTCTAAGGTTGGGGGAACTGTTAAGTCAGACATTTCTACAACCGGGGATACGTCCGCTGGTACAACAAGCAGGGGGCAAAGAAGAAATAAAGATAACTTGAAAAGGACGGAAAATCTCCACCATCTTTTGAACGGAGGTTTTCGCACTTATCGATTTTTAAAGTATACACGACCACGTGGCGAACAAAGGAATGCATCTTCATCATCATTCTGACTTGCTCGGATAAAATCATGGCTCGTGAGCACAGTGACGGTTTTATTGAGAAGATCAGGAAGGCGGGGACCAGCCAGAATAGCGAGTAGAAAATGGAATAAACTCCGAGGAACAGGTAATCCAGCCTAACAACTGGAATGGGACATTTAAATCACCTTTGTTGGTATTGGGACGGACTATAGTCCACACACGTGTCAGAATATATGTGAAGATGAGGCTGAGAGTGCCCAAGATTACTTCAAGTTTGAGGATAAAGGCCTTGTGGGAGAAATTCTCGACGATCGGTTTGAAAGGGCTTTTGGTGGTTAAAAATAAACTTAAAATTGCCGGAATAGACCAGATTATTCAGAATCAGGAGGACAGTGATCCCGATGAGGATGTTGAAGACCGTCTCAAATTGGCGGAGTCTTAAGAGTCGTCTAAATCGTTCGAGTTAGAGTCAAACGTTATTATGGATTCCCTGCTTAAGAAAACTTTGATGGGAATTTTGGAGTCTTTTCTGAAATCAATCAAAAACCAACGAATATGTCTTTGAACTTTTCCGTAATCTTCGCTCCGTTACCTCCTCGAAAAAGTCATCCAGACGTTTGGTGAGGAAGGAATCGAATTCATGAAGCACATTTTGTCGAAAAATCTTGACTTAATTTACCACAAACGTTTGCTTTCTCCCGAAAATCTGACAACGATTCTTCGAAGTCGTTTTCTGGGACCAAAATCTGGTTGTTTTTCAAATCTAACTTAAATTCATAATTCGACCATTCATGAATATTTAATATAATATTTGACCCAATAATTTTATTTTATATTAATTTAATTTTTTAATAAATTCAAAAATAATAAAATTATTATTAATACGTAAAATTTTGCTGTTGGTGTCTAATCTCAACCTTGCTATCGGCAAAAATATAATGAAAAATCAAAGTACTGATCACGAAACTACCCACCATTTGTCTACATGGACACACATGGAAGAAATAAAAAGCACATTCACTACTTTTTCGATCAAATTATATTATTAATTATATCAGCATATTTAGAGTAACTTTCCGTTTTATATTTAAATAAATTTGAATAACATGTCGCGAGCTGGTAGCAAGAGCATAATTCAACAAGAAGAAATAATGAGTCGTGCTGCTATTCAAGCCGAACGACTCTCCCTGTTGAGGCTTCTGATGAGTACACAGAGTCTGGAGGAATCCATAAAGTGGTGTGCAGCACGGCGATTGATAAGGAACATAATTTTCTGCAGACTGTGCAAGGTTATTTTTTCTGTGTTGAATCTAGTGGTCGATAAACATGTATGGAAATGCAAAAAGTGTAAGAAAAGGACGAGCATTAGAAGTCACCCATGGTTTGAATTGATCCGATTTGAGGCCCAAGTTGTAGACCCCAAAATGATATCGACTTTGTTTCCGAAGACATCAAAAACATCCAAACAACTCTGAGTTGTACGCCAGAGATATTCCATGAATGGTCACTACAAATAAACACGGATGAGACAGCCCTTGGGGTCTGTTCGGATATATCCTCTGGATGAACATCATGGTACCTGTCAACGACAATATGGAAGTACATTTCAAGTTTACTCAAGAACATCGTGGGCGACCGAAATACTTTTGCAATCCAAGAGGACCTAAGGAATTCAAAAATGAAGCTAGAAGACCTAGATTCTCAGAGAATCGCATTCATGTACCTCTTTATATTTCCCCAGGACATTTCTAGGAATTCGACTTTTAGGTTCTAGTTACCCACCGGTTTCTTACATTTGTTGGACTGGTAATTATTTTCATCTACCAGATCGGATTATTCTTGTATCGTTTATAGAAACAGTGGGAGAAGTCCTTCGTGGAAGGGATCGATGAAGTGGGATTTCGTAGTAATTTATGGAGAAGACCGTACTAACTTGACGACGTGAAAACTGAAACACAGTTAGACCATCAGTTTCAGTGGGAAGTGTTAATGAGATTGGTTAAGAAAAGGACCGGTGAACAGTCTTAAGATCTATGGCAGTGTTTCTCGACTTCTTCCCGGGGATCCAAAATTAAGAGAAAATTTTCCGGGTCGTTCAATATTTACAGAAAGACGATAACTACTTTGATTTCAGGTATGTGGCTTAGCGTAACTGCGACAGATGGAATGGGTCACCTGAAGCAGAATTTTTGAATCACTCATGAGTTTGGGAAACTCAAGATTGATGGCATCCATCTTTACGATAACTAAGCTTTGAAAAAATGTCTTGAAACTTGAGAGGAACTTTCAATCAGACGTCAGAACTCTCTACAGTCAGTACATAACCAACCATACTACGGTTAGGCCAGTTGGGAGATGAACATATAAAATTACTAACCTTGATGCCACTCAAGTACTACAAAACTCACTGGCGTCGTGACAAAGGCAACTCCTCTTTAGGCCTTTGTCAAAAGATCCGTCGGTCGATGAAGACGATGCTATGAAAGGTAAAAGAGTCTTCCAAAAAGATTACCAAAAATTTAAATGAAATCAACATCTTAGTGGAAGCTGCAGAAAAAACCTAGAATTTGATCGAAAAAGTAGGGAATGAGCGTCCATAATGAAAATAGAAATCAACTTGGTGAGCCGTCATGGCTTCTGAGTGTAGTTAAACGTCCAGGCAATTGCGAGAGGACCAATACTTTCTGCTTATCTCTTCATTTTTTACCCCAAGATCACTGGATTAGAAAAAGTAAAAAGTTAACTTAATTTGTCTCGAAACTATGGCACGGGACTTGAATCGGGCGAGCATGCTTTTTATTTCTCTTCCTTAGCTTTCCCCTCCTTTTCCGAGGTTGATAAAAACTCTCTGTAAATAATGACTTATAAAAAATAAATTTGCTTATATTTCGAAATGATGAGACGGACCTTTGTATCCGTCGATGGTGAGGAAGGATCATGTCCATGTTGTAAGCAAAAAATGAATGCTGTGAAACATTTAACCATTTGATACGGCAGTCCACGTGTGGAGGCATAATAAGGTTGTGAGGTCAACAGTAAATGGTATTGTGCTTTATGACAAGTCATCGGGAACATAACTATCCTATAAGTGGGCACTACTAGAATGTTAGCAAACAATGCTGGGGGAGAAAAAACACAAGTATTCTGTACTAAAAAACGAATTGTGGATAATGCATTCTTTATGTGATGGGAGTGTATTTTGACTCACTTCCACAAGGGGAGCTTGAGGTTGTTGGAAGTGGATAGAAATATCCATGCATGTATACAAGCAAAGGTGACTCACTTCGTGCGAACTTTCTTGTGCGACCTTAGTGGAGGATGATAATGGTGGACAGTTGGAAGGAATCATCGCTATGGGGTGGAAACGAATGCAATTATTGAAGACAAATCATGGTATGGGGGGATTTTCATATATGGACGATACAATGAGTTTCGCGACATACTATATGTTTGACAAGATTCTGACGAAAACTGCCGGGAGAGTGAAACTCAATTCCCATATAAGATACTACGGGGATGATTCCCGGAATATTTTTAAAAGTTCAATTCCACATTGAATTTGCATTTACAAAGGCCATTAAGCCCAGTGGTCAGAAGATTTATCAGAAGGCTGACTGGTGGAGTAGCTCAGATGCACTAATGTCTTCATCTATCAAAATGGATATAACATCGGGTCCCCCTCTCGATGAAGTCAAAAGCCCGAAGTTTTTCAATGAGGGAGCATTTCTGGTTTCGAATCCTGTCTAGTCCTTTTGGATTGAGTCATCAGTCTGACTTAGAAGTGGATGGACAAGGGAATTGTTAGCTATTAATTCTCGAATGTTAAAAATTATCGCACTTATCAGCCACAAGATCCCCGTTGAAGGAGTCTGATCCACGGTAACGTAGAATTAAACAGCATACTTCAATGCTTCAGGCGAAAAGTAATTTATTTTACAACTTGACATTGTAAAAAAGTCATGATTTCTTTAAGACAGAATATAAAAAAGTCGAAAAATCAAGTTAATCTTTTACGGCTTCTCCAGTGACCACAATCCAATATAAGGTTAGCGTGGTGTCATGTGGCTCACCAGAAACGGTGTCACCCATTCCAAAATGGAACGAAAAGAGCCAACAGCTTCTCCCCACCGTCCGGTGGTCCTCTCATCTCCTGTGTCTTCGACCCTGTCTGGTGTCCCCATTTATCCAGACTTTTGATTCTTCTATGTGGGGACGTCGAAACCAATCCTGGTCCATGGAGAGGTTTTACAATTTTTACAATTATACAACTGAATACGAATGGGATCAGGAAGAAAATCTTTGAACTCCGGGCACTCCTCTGCGAAAATGAGGCTGACCTCGCTTTAATACAGGAGTCCAAGCTATCTCCCTCCAGCCAACACCCTCTTTTCCCGGATACACAGTGATCCGTAAAGATCGTCAGGAAGGACGCGGAGGAGGACTACTCACTATTATAAAGAACGATATTCCTTTTATGGATACAACTCAACGAACCTCAGAGCTTCTTGGCTCCGACAAGACTTTGGAGCAGATTACTGTCAAAATCGAGTTATTCCCGTCCTTTTGGATCCATTTGGCTAATTTATATATTCCTCCACAAGGATCGTGTCCGACATCTTACACCCCTGATTTATCACGCATTTCAACATTGAAAAATCTACTGTTATGTGGGGATCTTAATGCACGACATCCAGTTTGGCTCACTTCCCAATCCTCTGATAACCGAGGAGAACTCATTGCAAATTATCTTCCTGACCTGATTATACTGAACAACCCTAACTCACATACGAGGACCCCATTAAGGATGACTGATAGCTGCAATCCCCGACTTAACACTATGCTCACCTTCCCTGGCTAAACTCATTTCATGAAACGTCTTTTACGGCTTCTCCAGTGACCACAATCCAATCCTTCTAAAATTGGGAGGTCTTCGACGATACAGGAGACGGCCGGCGGAATCAAAAGATTCAAGGATTATACGAAGGTTGACTGGTCCGGTTTTAGTAACCTTGTGGATAAATTCTTGGCCCGGAGATTATCCTCCCCAATACGCTCTATTGATGAGGCCGCAGAAATTATCAGCGCTACCATCCAGAAAGCGACCATATTTTTATTCCTGTATCGTCATACAAGAAGTTTATTCCTACCCTCAGCTCTTATACAATAAGTCTTATAAAACAAAGAGACCGGCTGAAGAGATGCCATCTGTTGGACATGAAGTCTTTGACAGCCCTCAGACAACTGAATAAAAGGATCTGTCAGAGCATAAAAGAAGAGATGGCAGCATCTAGTTAACCACCTCGACAGGAAAAGTACATCCCGACATTTCTGGAAAACTCTTAAACAAGTCAAGTCGGAGCTGGATGATGCAGACGTAACCGTAAAGTCTTCTCCTGAACACTTATGCCACCTACATCCTAACACCCTTATGAAACATTACGCTGGAATTAGCTTCAAACCATTTTCGAAACACCTGGACATTAAGGTGCGTGCCCATAAACCGAAGAAGGAACCTTACCACGAACTATTCACAGATGACCAAGTCTTGGATGTGATCACCAGATTAAAGAGCTCACGGGCGTGTGGGCCTGACAAAGTATCTTCTATTCACCTAAAACACCTAAGCCACTACGCAATTGGCTACCTCACGCAAATATACAACCTGTCCATTAGGTTGTAGGAAAAAAAGTCAAGTGGAAAAAAGGTCAAGTTGTCTTTTTTTAAAAGACACAAATTACGGACTTGACTTTTTTTCCGTTTATAAATTAAGATTTTTATTCATGATCGTTTCATTTTAAAGTAAGCGAGTTTAGAATAACAAATTATTTAAATAGTTAATTTTGGCTAATGTTAATGCTTTAGTTTGTAATTGCATTAAAATGTCTCGCCACAACTAAAACTACACGTGGTGGAAATAAATTCTAAAAATAAAACAGATTTTTTCTACTTATAAAAATTTTTAAAATGTTATAAACATATGATTTTTATTTAACGTGAATCAATGGATTATTTAATGTGAATCAAAAGAATATTTAATATTCCATGCAATTGCTTTTAGGGCTTCTACTACTGTTTTTTTCCGTCCTGGAGATCCAGACATATATTTAAAAGCCTTTTTTGTCTATCAATCGTTTTTTTATTTGTTCTTGTTGAAATTCTTTTTCCAAAGGAATCCTGGTCAATAATAGTTTTCGTCATTTTTTCTTCTTTTTGGAATGACGATATAATATTCCATATCGATGGATGACGATATCCCGTCAAATTCTATAATTTATTGTTCCACCCTTCACAATAGTTATTTGTTCTTTGTTTATTATTGAGTGTAGCTTCATATTCCATAATTTTGGAGGAAACAATGGAACAATGTGCTGTATTCTAACAGTAAGGGGTTTTCTCGATTATTTAAGCAACGATAATAACCGCAAACATATGCACTATCAAAATAATCTAATATATATTTTGAATCTGGAACATTTTCTGGCATATTATTCATTAGGAATTCTATTCCTTCTTCCATATCTTGAATGGGTAAAAACGCAAGAGCGTCCATCATCGCGCAAAAATGTTAAAATTAATATTTTCTTTATATTGTTTTACTAGATGCAATTCTTGAATTTTTCTCCAGGTTGACTGTCTTAGATGATAATAACATCCTCTAATGTGTATTCGTCTCAAATACTGCAAGGACAGCTCGAAATACCGAATCTTCAAAGTCTGCCATAATAGTTTCAAGACAAAATTCCAAATTCAAATTATGAATTGCATTTTGAATAGCCTCAAAAAATTCTTCGTAAATCTTTCGTGATTTAGAAGGTAATATTCCATAAATAACTGTAATTGCACTGGAATTGAACTGAATCCTGATAAAATAGATTTGCTTGAAGATACATGGTGCCATGGAGTAATTTCCATCCATATACCATGATTTTGAATTCGCCAATAACGTTATATTAGTTTTGGTGCTGAATATCAATATTCTATCGGTTCTTCTATGATTATCATAAATTAAAAAATTTTCTGAATCTGGACCAAGAGTTAAAGATAAAGACGATGGAATATCTCCGAGATCGAAAATATTTTTTGGAATATGTAGAGGCAAGCGTTGATTCCTTAGTGTTCGCTTGAAAAAATCTGCAGAAGGGAGAATAATTCTGATTGCTGGAAAAAAGTCAAGGTCAAAAAGATTAAACCAAAGCGAAAAAAGTTAAGTCAATTTTATTATTACCTTGAAATTCTTAAATTGATATAGTCAAAGCGATTATACCAAAGCGGAAAAAAGTCAAGTATTGAAAAAATTTTTAAAAATTAAAAGATGCTAGTAGTATCACAAAAATGCGATATAAACTAAAAAAAGACGACTTAACTTTTTTTCCCCTTACGGACTTGACTTTTTTTCCGCTTGACCTTTTTTCCGCACTCCGTCCATTAACTATAATATTATTCACAAGAATTGGAAGATTTCTATCATCAGACCGATATTGAAGGCCAGGAAACCAGAGACAGAACCTGCCTCCTACAGGCCTATCTCCGTTATTAGCACACTGTCAAAAATTATGGAGAAACTTGTATTATCAGTCATTATTTCGTATCTTCCGCGTCCTATATTTCAACATGGTTTCCTCCGCGGTAGGTCCACCGCTACATACTTGGCAACTTTATCGCAGTTCATTGCCGACGGTTTTAACACCCATCCTCCGCCTCACAAACACACAATCTTGGTTTCTATTGACATCAACAAAGCCTTTGACACTGTTTCGAGGAAAATCCTGGTTGGAAAAATATTTTCTAATATTCGTCCGAATGTGAAATTATGGCTGGCCAACTTTTTGTCTGGAAGACATGGAAGAGTAGTCAGTGGTGATCTCAGATCTAGATCACGATTACTACCGAACGGGGTACCCCAGGGGTATCCACTTTCACCAATTCTATTCAACCTATTCCTACACGACCTACCTAATGATGGAGACGAAGATTCCCTGCTATTATCCTACACAGACGATGTAGTCATTGCAATACGGAACCGCTCGACGCAAGTCGCATCCTTTAAGACTCAGACAAAATTGAACATTCTCCACGATTGGATTGTTGGCAATCGACTAA
>RDEW01000017.1:928151-1160907 GCA_011109175.1 Dicyema japonicum
TCGCATCCCTTAAAACTCAGACAAAATTGAACATTCTCCACGATTGGATTGTTGGAAATCGACTAACGATTTCTGCAACCAAGTCTATCTGTTCCACATTCACGTCGGACCGTCGTTCCAAGGATTAACCGAGTCTTTTCATTGGTCCCACTAGGATTCCAGTGACAAGGTCCCCCACTGTCCTTGGAGTCAAGTACGACAGCCTTCTCAAATTCAACTCCCACGCAACAGACATGATCACCAGGGGTTTCCAGAAAGTTAACCTTATACGCGCCCTTGTTCGGAGGACCACGGGGAACATGGACTTTTCCGTTTCTACACTCTACCAACAAACAATCGCGCCTGCCATTGAGTATGCCTCCGTTGCATGGAGATTCGGGCTATCGGAGTCTTTGGTCCAAAGAATCAACTCGATATACCGGAAAACAATCAGTATGCTTTCCCCACGTAATGGATCAACAGTCGACCCACTACTCATGGAAGCTAAGATCCGTAGTCGTGGCTCCGGATTTCTTCGCCTCTGTGAGGAAGATGGAAATCCGCTTCGCCTGATCCTTCCCATGGCAAGAGAAAACCGATTGGATAAGAAATTCCCTTCCCCTATCGGATTCCTCTGCAAGACCGAGAGAAGGCTCTTCCGGAAAGTAGTGGGGACGATGGAAGATCACAGACGTCGAATGGGACAAGTGATTGCGAGGACTGGGATCACCTAACTGTCTGACTCTTTTATCTTTGTTTCTCGGTGTTCCCGGGGTTATTAAAATAAAAAAAATAAATAAAAAATAATTAAAAACGGGAGTCCTTTACTGCTCTTTTCATTTAGAATGGAAAATTATTATCATGAAATGTCATGGCTTCAAAATTCCACGGAATTTAACGAACAATGGAAAAAACACGACTTTTATCCGACGATGAATACCAAGCATTTATTGAAGGTTGAATTAAGATTGCTTAAATTTAGAGTTTCTAACAAAACTCGAACTTGTATTTCATGTATTTTGCAAAAATTGGCCTGACCAGATTCGAGACCTTGTAGTTTGCAACTCTTCAACTCTCTAACACAATATTTCAGCTGATGGTTTCACTCAAATATTTTTAGTATTCAAGTATTTCCATGACACTAGGCAAATTTTGTCTAAAGTGGCGACATTGACACGGATGGTGATATTGAATGGGAGTTTTGAGACTGATCTAGGAGCATCTAGAATAGCATATGCTTTGACTTCATATCTATCTACTTTTTTGAACTGTTCACATGCTCAGTCTGTGTTAGCGGGACATCTCTTTTTTGTCCAAATAATCCCATAGAATTGTAAAGTTTTTCACTGTTAGGATTCTTTGCTTTTTTCCTTACCCGCCTTCTCAATTTTATCGATAGATTCAGGTACTCCACATTTTAACGGGGAATTGACGGATTTCTTGTTTTTTAGTGTTAATTTTTTAATTCTCGCATTTTAATGACTATTTCTATGAAACTATACTGCGACTTCTCGCATTTGAATGACTATTTCTATGAAACTATACTGCCGAGTATTCTAATGTTGCGATTCTACGATATCGGTGTATTCACAAGTCATATATTCGGTTTTACTAGGGGATTTGCTGATTCAGATTTTTCTGAAATATTCCAAGACTCTGAGGACTGAGAGTTTTTCCACAAAAATATCATATTTTTATGCTAGGCTTATTTTCGATGTTGCTGTTTTTATTAATTGCTAAAAAATTAATTTGATTGCTTTAAATCTTGTTTTAGGGGAATTTGAGGATGAGAGTCTGTGTTTCGACTTTCTAAAGAATTTTCTAAAATTTCTGAGTTTCTTGTGGTTTTTATCCTTAGACGCTTTGATTTTCTCGACGGGTGTAAATGACTCTGTGGAAGAGCTCGATAAACTATTTGGAAGTAGACTTCTGCTACATAGACGACGGTGAAAAATGATTCTCTGTCTGGGATTGGTCGGAATTTTTTGCTACAGGAGCATCTTATAAACATAATGATAGAACTTGGATGAACTTTTTTCATGTTTGATGTCAATTTTGTCTCAAGTACCTACTGAGAGTTCTTCTTTGTGGAAGATTTGTGCCAGCCTGACTAATGATGTCATTAAATTTGTTGCCTTTATTTTTTATTTGAGGCTAAATTCGATAAAGCAGGGCGTCATTTTATGTTAAATTCGTTGAAACATCTCTCTTGTCTGCATGGAAATGTTCCTGACGGGGAATACTTTTTTAAAGTGGAAAAAATTTGTATGAAACTTTTAGACAGAAATGTTTGTTATTTATATTATTCGAAGGATATTAAGGCTTTGGGAGAATCATGCAATTCCAGGAATATTACTGATTCTACAGCTGGTTATTCTTCTTGCTTCTCTACCGGAAAACTTAACTGTATTCGTGCATTGTTAGCAATATTGTGATTATTTCTTTTTTAAATTATTTTATTTTTTGTTATAGTGACTGATTATTTCTTTTTTAAATTATTTTATTTTTTGTTATAGTGACTGATTATTTCTTTTTTAAATTATTTTATTTTTTGTTTGTGTAAACAAATCAGATTTATTTGTCAAGTACATATAATATATTGGTGAGCAAGATGTCTCAGGCGTCCAATGGCAGGCTAACAAGAAAATGATTGTTTTTTTACTCTATTGGAGAGGTTACCACAAGGGCACGATGTGTTCTTCCTCCTTCCCTTAGTTTCTGGATGAACTTTTTTTTGATATTGGAAGACCTTTCTCCTTCAGCAACGGTGGGAACTGAATAAATTTAATTAGTTGTTAACCATTAACTTCTCTTTTGATGTATCCGGGATTAATAAACAATAACCGCAAGGATTGAACCATGGTTTTTATTACAAAAATAGTTTTATTTAACTATTTCTTTGTTAAATGCAAAAATAAACTCATTTTACTAGTACTCAGGATTCAATTTTTACTGTTTACATTTCAGAACCTTTAGAAATTATTGTATATTTTGTCATGTAGAGTCTTTCATATAAGAGAAATCATTTTACATTTACGTTATTTTTTGTCTTTATTATTGATTTAAACTGCCTGATTATAAGATACCAATATGATTATGGAAGATTAGCAACTAGCACATATTAGGAGCGTTATACAAGCAGTGAATTAACATTCGCCTTGTGGGAACTTCTTTTGTACCTCAGTAAATTGCTCCTCCATAAAGACAGAGGCTATTTTCGGTCCTGCCACTCTTGCCTCGGACGCTTGGATGGCTGACAGTCTTGGTGTGGATGTCCGAGAAATGGATATTGTCCAGGTGGGACTAACATATAGTAGCGTGGCCTATAGTCCCTAATGATTCCGATTTTCTTTCTAGACAGCTAGCGATGATTTTAAACACATCAATTTTTTTAATCGTCAGGTGTTATACTCAACAAATAATTTCAAGGACTTGGTTGGCGCAAATAATCTCGAAAATAATCTAAATTATTTTCCTCCTGTTTCTTTGTCAGCCGTTGTCCTTTTTAATTGAACCTTTGCAGAAAGTCCGAGCCTGCCTTCGTGTTTAACTAATGCTACCATACTTTGCGTCTTCGGGGACTTGAATAATCAAATTCAGAAAAATCTTCCCATGGTCTAATAATAAATTATTAGTTTATACTAAAAAATAGTTAGACACTGTGAGTTCCCAGGAGGTCACCCAGCCAAGTACAAACACAGCCTATAAACGCTTAACTTGCGTGGTAAATATAATAAAGAGCAGGGGATTCAAGAGTGAGCCTTGTGGTATTTCCCTTTTCATTACAATCGTATTTTCTGCATCTCAAAAATTATTCTCTTAATGTCAGAAGATTTATTGACCAATCAAGTAAAAGTTTTGCGATTTCAGATACGATTAGTTGACAAAACTATGCGTCATACCAACATCAATGTCGCTGTGGAGGGATCGTCGATGCCAAAGGGCTGCACCCGCTCTCGTGCAAAAGGAGCGCGGGCAGAGCACTCCGTCATGCTGCTATGAACAACATTGTCATGCGAGCGTTTGAAGTTGCAGGCTTCCCGGCAGTACTGGAGCCTGTGGGATTGGACCACGGAGATGGGAAAAGACCGGATGGGTTAACTATCTTTCCGTTCACTGAGGGAAAATCGCTCGTATGGGACTGCACTGTTATGGACTCTTTCTCGAACTCGATGATGCTCAGCTCGGCGCAGTCAGCTAGATCGGCATCCGATCTTGCCGAGAAAATCAAGATTAAAAATATGGCGAAATTGGAGACCGCTACCGTTTTGTATCGGTAGCAATCGAGACGTCTGGTGCGGCCGGAAGTATTACAGCCTCTTTCCTAAAGGAAATCGGGGAAAAATTGGCCCACAGCAAGAAAGACGTGCGGGAAGCGGTCTGGCTGAGGCAAAGAATTAATATCGCAGTTGTTCGCGGAAACGCTTACTCCGTGATGTCAGCAGCCGCTCTCCCTATAGTTAATTAATAATATTTTATTGTTAATAAATTTTTGAAATAAAAAAAATTATCTATGTCATAATCAACTCTGATATAAATAAATTATTCATCGTTAATAAAAAAAAATTCACATGGGTATTAGACACATCAGCAAAAATATCATTTTCTTGCTTTGTTTGATCGTTATTTGTATATTGTTGTGGAAAATTTATGTAAAGAGTTTATAATATTTAGACAAATGACAGAGTTCACAACAAAGACATCTTATTAGTCAGTGGATACTATAATATAGGAGGTTTTATGAAACCAGGTGGGCTTCGTAAATCTAATGTGTATTTTATGTGGATGAAAATTTGCCTATATTGAAAACCATCTTGTATTTTTCTCAGACGAAGAAAATCTTCAGATACATGGGCAAGATTAGAAAAAACCTTCCTACCACTTTAATTAACCTAAACAGGTCAGAATTGATTGGGTTTAAAAAAATTGAAGAAATAAAGCATATTTTCACACTTCCTGGATTTGGCTTACATCCAAAAGTAACTAGTAATTATAAGTACTCGCCGTCATGAATTCCAAACACGATATTTTGAGACGAGCAATCAAAATGTTCTCCCATAATTTCTCATACGTCGCCTGGGTTGATGTCGGTCTTTTCCGACACGTGAAAACTACAAAAATGTATAAACTGAAAAAAACAAAATACATTTACGATGCACGTGTCACTATGAGTCAAGTATTCAATTATAAAGAATATCCTATCGAACATGTCATAAAAAATCAAGAGTTTGGGTATCTGGAGCTGTATTTATAGGTCCTGTTGACCTAATGTACAAATTATGTGATAATTACGAAAGGTTCTTTCTAAAATTGTTGTCCCTGAAGCTGATGGCGACTGACGAACAAGTACTATTCTCAATGTACACACTCGAAGGACTCGGACTTGTGAAAAATACAATAAAATTGAGCGTCTATCAATGCAATTATTATTCAATTTACAGGCTTCTAACAAACGTGAAATCATCTGATCATTGTTACACTTAGTTTTAGTTCTAAAATGGGTTTATTTGGTGTTTTACTGATTATTTATCAGTTTGCTATTTATAATCAGCTTTGGGATAAATTAATTGGTTCATAGCATCGGGAATACCCAGTTACTCCCGAATTTAGTTATCGCAAATACTGAGAAAAAAATGGTATCGCTCGCAGATTTTTTTAATATAAAATCGACCCAATTAAATTATCATTATTACTCGCTTCTTCCACCTGGACCTTTCTCATCTTGGAGGAGCTGATACCTGATAATTCTCCGTTTCCTCTTCGCCACCGTTCTCAACTGAGTTTACTTCCACCAAGTGATTGGTTGCTGCGACGAAGTTCTCGATAGTGGATACTTCTTATTTATGCTCAACCAAGCATACTCTCCAACGTCTTTTGAGGACGACGGATTGAATACACGTAATATTTATAATACTTCGAAATGGCACCGTCCCACGTTAAAACAACATGGATGACTTTGAATAGAGCACCTTAGTAGTTTGAGTTCTCCAACCAATAAATAGTATTTATACCAGAGTCTTCAGTTTCTTTGAATTTTGATGCCGTACATTCTGCTAAAGTGTAAATGTAATAGTCTAACCTTTTCTTTGTGCCTTCTGATGTTGTTACTGTTCAGCATCCTGTTCCAGCAGGCATATGATGCATCGAATTTGCAAAAAACAGGTTCCTGTCTTGAAAAAATGCTATGCCCCAGATCTCAAACTAAAAAAAATAGGTTCCTGTCTTGAAAAAATGCTATGCCCCAGATCTCAAAACTAAAAAAAATAGGTTCCTGTCTTGAAAAAATGCTATGCCCCAGATCTCAAACTAAAAAAAATAGGTTCCTGTCTTGAAAAAAATGCTATGCCCCAGATCTCAAACTAAAAAAAATATTTTGTTCGTTTGCGAACATTCATGTTAGATACCATTTTTTGAATTCATTTGGAGCTATTTCCAATAGGGCTGATCTATCTTTCGATGTGAAGTCAACGTCGTCAGCATAAGTGGATGCTTCTATGCTACCCTCATAAAATCTTGGAAGATCACTTATCGCCGTTTCCTGTATAAGACAGATAGCAAAGGTGAGAGGGAGTCTTTTTGAGATGTACCTACATTATATAGGAATTCTCTTGACGTAGTTTTTGTCAATTCGATTTCTTAACTTTGTTTGGATATGAGAACTCTATCATTTTCAAAGATTCAAAGTCCAGAAATTCTTCCACTATCTTTGGTAGTAGATCTCGACGCACCGTGTCAAAACCCCTCGATAAGTCTGAACCAAAGATAGTCTATGCGAGGTATCATTAATATACAGCGCAGCGCTACTTGTTGCTCCATAGTAAATCCGCCGTTGATATCCCTGTTCTGAATCCACTATGACTTAGTGAACATGTCCTGAATCCACTATTAGGTTTTCCATTGGGCCAGCCGGCTTGTTTCGTATCTGGATTTGGATTAGTAGTTCAGATCCAAGAAATAAGTATTCAATTCAAACAAACATCGTTTTTTTAATCGGCAAATAATTTAGTCAATTTAATTGAAGTTATTAATTATTTTGTCAGTGGAACAAATTCTTATTCCCGTCCCCGTAGTTTTATAACAAGTGAAATACTTACGGCAAGTGTTGCTAAAAGAAGACTAAATAATAGGCAGAAGTGAGTCAGTGTCGATCCAGGGAATTTTCTAATATTTATCCATTCCGACAGATAGGTCAATTCACTCATTCAGTTGACCTTGGATTACGGAAATATCCCCGATAGGATCGGCCTCAGGAAAAGGCTGAATTGCAAGTCTTTTAAGTGATACCTGGATAACGTACATCCATCCCAGTTTAACCCAAAGAGGGTTAGGAGGTCGGGACAGTTTAATATCACCCCAATAAATCTTATAGATAAGAAGAGTCGACACTGAGTTAAGTATCGACCACCAGCTAACGAATCCAATGTGAATATTTCCTTTTTGGATTTGCGACGAAATGGGGGATGCCCAGGTTTATTGCTGAATTAAATCAGAGTTGGTTTTACTTGAAGGAAAACAAACTCAGACGAGATGATTCATGCCTTACATATTTTGGGGGCTTCTTTGTGGAAGAATGCAAGGATTGTAATAACTACCAAATATTCATCCACGTTGTCTTTCATTTCAGAAATCAGACTTTCTCGTGCAACCGGAAAGTCAAGGATGCGTGGCTGTGAATGCCGAAACCAGAAGCTTAGAGATGGTGGAATGCGGGGACCCGAACACTAAGTGGTCTTTTACTTAATTTATTATCTCCCTTTGAATAAATGAATTTTTATTAATACAGATTTGGTGAGGTTAAACGTGAGGGGTAGATGAAATATCATGGATCCTTGATGCGTCTGGACTTCTCTCTGGGATCTCTCGTAGACCAGTCATTATTAAATAGATTTGGTGTATGAAGGCAGATCATAGCCCTTCAGACGGAAGACCGCTATTTTCTTCACAGTCACTCCCAGTGGTATTAATAGATTCCGGTCCTCATTCAACTTCGAGTCAGATCTCATTATGAGAGCAAACTTTATAGTGGATCTCATACTCTTTTCAACAAAATAATTTTTCATGAGAGAAATACCATTTTCCCCATCCATATAATAGTAATGGCAGAATGACTCCTTAGAAGACCAAGAGAGAACTATCCAACCTAGCATTCGGAGACACAGCAATATCTTATCTACTTTTGTCTCGGATATAATTAACATTTAGTTCTCCAATATAACTGTTAAAAAGAGATTACTTTATTCCCCCGACTTTATTAATGCGGCGCCTCCACTCTGGATCGCTATGGAGACCAACTGGGTGAGCCATTGCGTTACGCGGTCATCATGGTTTCAAAGCGAGGCAATACATACGAGTTTTTCGTGGAAGACTAAAGACTTACTGCTTATCGTTCCAGTTGTCTCTACAGCAATCGCGCGGGAGGTATATAGGTCGAGGAGTCATCTGTACTTATTTTCTTTAGCTCTCTCCAATTTCTGCTTTTGTCGCACCCGGTGATGTTGAGGGACAAAGAGTCAAAACATGTGGAATCTAAGAATAACGGTTTCCCCTTTTCGAACGGAAAGATTGTTCCTCCATCTATTCGCTTTTCGCCTCCCTTGTCTAGGTCAATGGGTACCAATATGGTAGGGTCTCCGCCAGACTCCAGTGTGTGTTTCACAGCATCATTCAAGTTACTATGCTGCGGGAATCTCCCAAAAATTCTTCTGCATGAGGGGGGTGATGTCGGTAAGTGTCGATAATTTCTCCCATAATCAACAGATGACCATATTTCCATTTGAGGCCGGGAAACCACTGGTTTGGGATGTGACATGTACAGACACGTTCGCCCAAAAAAATCTTCACGAGAGTGCTACAAGGGCCTGTTCAGCATCCGTAAAGGCGGAGAAGGCCAAACTCGTTAAATAGGTCGACCTTCCCGATGATGTCAAATTTGTTCCCCTTGCTATGGAGACTTCCGGATCCTACTCCCCCTCTACACTCGAGTTTTTCGGACGTCTTGGAAACCGGATCACCTCATGCACTGGAGATCTCCGTGAACGCCGCTGGCTATTTGAGCGAATTTCGCTCGCAATTTTGAGAGGGAACAGCCACGCAGTGAGGGCGGCAGCTACCTGACTTCTATTGTTTAAATATTGTTTAACGGTTTAAAAAAAATCAACAGTGTGTCTGGAATATTCTACCCCAAATGGATAGAAATAAAGATGCGGACCGCCTCATCATAAAGATGCGTGCAATGTTTCCAACTGGGCAAGCGTCAATTCATTCTCTGCCTCCTTCAAATCTCCAAGCGATCAGACAGTGTCGATTCAAATTTATCTTCACATATGATTTTATAGTGGTCTTTCTGTTTCATCTTGGTTTTGGATGATTGCAGCCAAATAAAGCATATTCCGTTTAATTGGTCTTCATTCCTGTGGAGATATAGATTGATTGGTTAATCCCACTGACACTGGAAAAGCCAAAATTTCTCCCACAATCAAATGGATTCGATTTCTGTATCTTCCACAAAACTAACCACTTTCTGGAAAGGATTTTCTGTCTTTCTTTCTCGCTGATCCCGGGGTTCTAAATAAATGCAGAACCACATCCAAATGGTTCCGGTTCGAATCTCGCCTATTTGAGTAGAAGGTTCCACGCATCTATGATGCTTCTGGGATTGACAAATGAAGCCGTCATCAATTAGTCATCACTCCGGAACCGGATTGTCTCAGGAACTCACACGCAAGCAAGAACGAAAAGAAAAAGAAGTTAAAAACACCTCAAATGTCTTGGTCTATGATTAGTTAACACAATTGGAAGAAAAAAATTATTATTTTTATTATTTTATTAGACAACTTGCTTGACGAGTAACGCCGTCATCATTGATACCCCATTACTGAACCGGATTATCTTCAGCGACTCACGCGGAACCAAAAGAAGTTAAGAACAGATATCTTGGCATCATTCCTACGATTAATTAGCATAACTGTTCTTTCCTTCTTAAATAAAGATTGTCTTCCCTGATTGTAGTTTTAAGTAATAAAAACATTACTACTCCTCGACGAAAGAGACGTTTACAAAATAATTAAAAATTTTGTTTTTCCTTAAGAACTTGGGACGTCGGCTCACAATCAAAGGACGTGACGTTCGTGAAACTCGATATCTCCTTTGGTTGATCTTGATTGCAATCATTTATTTTATTTATTTGAGGACCCCAAGATCACCAAGGACGATGTTAAAAACACTAAGTAAGTGAACCCAGCTTCCGTTAATTCCTGAACCCTTCTTGAAAGGTCTTCTAATTTCCAAACTGTAAAACAGAACTCCGATCCAAGGTGAGGTTCAACTGGGACGTTTCGGGAAGGAAGTTGCTGGAATTTTACCTTAATACCTGGAAGTTAACAAAAAATGAATTATTCTAGAAAGTTAACAAGAGGAATAGGAAATCGGTATCTTTCTGTGATTGATTTAATGGTCTCTTGTGTTTTGTAGACTGCGAGGTCATGCAAATATTCCGTTGAAATATTTTAAGAACATAAACATCCAAAATATAAAAACACGTTAAGTATCAAATCCTTTATCGCGAAAATTACAAAAAAATGTAAATATTATTTTACAAATACTGTGGACACATTCCATAGCTAACAAACGTTACATCATGTCGTGGATAAGGAATATTTCCATTTTCGATAAATATTTTGGTTATAGATATTTTGTTGAGGATAACCAAAATATTGATTATCCCACGGGCAAAATGAATTCTGATCATAAAATAGATTTTCCTCATTAAATGTATCACATAAATCATTGGAATATTTTTATAATTTCGAAATGTATTTTTTAGATTCTGAATTACATCGTGTCATTCCATCGACCAAATAAAGAATGTAATTTATGGAATAATTGAGAATTTCACATTTTTGTTTTTTTTCACCGTTTCTTTTGGAAATGGTAATTTGTCTCTCAATTCTTCCATAGCTTCATTTAAAGTCTTCATTCTCATTCTAGTTTTCGACTGTGGTCCGCCTCATTGGAAAAGAGCAGTAAAGGACTCTCCATTCTCGTATTTGCAGAGTTCTAAAGGTAACTGAGAGGGATTTTGAAAAGGGGAGTGTTTGGAAGTTTTCGCTCAATTTCAAGTGACAAATTGCTATTTAATTAGATAATTAATAAAAATAATTTTATATTTTATTTTATAAATATTAAAGATTTTGTCGATGGTTAACCTAAATAAACAATAAAATTTTTTGAAAATTATAAACAAAATGAGTTTCAAGATTTTACTGATTTTGTTTTCACTGTTGACCATCAATACAATAAGTAAAAATATGTTAACGATAAAATTAGAATCTTCCAAAGTTGAAAATCCAACAACTGATGATCCAACTATGGATGAACAAGTAGAAGAAAATGTAGAAGACGTTGAAGAAGAATCAGAGAATGGAGAAGATGAAAGTGATGAAAATGATGATGAAGATGATGATGAAGATTCCGAAGAAGAAAGTGAGAACGCTGACTGATTTGTCTTAATTTGCTTTAAACTAACTTTCCTTTTTTTAACATGGGTGTTTGGATTTTCCTTTATTTTATCTTTCAATAAATTATTCCAAAGACCAAGGGTAAAACCAAACTAACGCTGCCAAGAAAAGGAATTTTGATTAGATCGACCTATGTTCTGGAATCAATAGGGGAAATAACACAAATTGATTTAGCCCCATGCAGATGTTCATTTACCGATTATTGCTTAATCGAGATTATATATTGCTCTCAAGTGCTCTCGAAGTGGTTGAAATTAATTAAAATCAACAAATATTGATTCCAATTACTAATTTGTTGGAATATTTGGTAAATGCTTTATGTTATGTAATTTTAAAAATGTAGTCTCCAGCATTTTTAACTTTCTATTTTTTACATATTTATTAATTTACCGTTGTTCCCTCGTGGTCTGCATAAATTACTATCAAAAGTCATTCTCACCACGCAGCTTCTGACAGATGATCCTTTCCTATATGCATCCGACGTTGATGTTGAGTTAGTCAAGTGGTTGATTGGCCGGAGGGCTGAAGGGAAGACGAATATCCACCGCTTCACGTAAGAAAAAGGGATGCCTTCCTTCTGGTGAGGATGGATTAAGTGCTGTTTACAACAGCAATGCGCCAACTCCTCAGATATTGTGAAGTCCATTTGATCAGCAACAATACTGAAACGAATTACAACCGATGAGTTAATACTTCCAGGAAATGAATCCTTGTTACTCCCATATGTAAGTTTGGTCAAAGATGGGGGATTGGGATTGCTTTATGTTCAAAAAACAGAAAACTGGTAAAAAGGAATATCAATGTTGGTTAGTTAAGTAGGTCGGCCTCACTAACATGTAGGAGACCAGCGGCTATTAAGTAGGAGGAACGAATGCCGGGCTCTCCCATAGATCGATCAACTTTGGTAGACGAACAGTGTTCCTCTCAGAAAAAACGGGGACTTTTTGAAGAGGAATGTGGTCACTTGAAGATGGAGTAAAGTGAATCTGATTTTTATTTTTTCTCATAATGAAAATTAATGGGGGGAGAAATAACAAGAATGCAAAATTCAGCAAATATTGTGCCAAAAAGGGAGTAGATCGTACAGACGATCTTCAACAGTACGATTTTCAAAAATCCCAGGATTTGTGTGATGCAAGGACAGATGTACATGTGATCAAACAGAATGTGGGCCATGAATTTAAGAGAGAATTAAATTTTCTCCACATCCTTCGAAAGTGCATAAATGAGACGTATGTAGCCACCATGCTGTGCTTCAAAGTGTATCATTCCAATCCCCACATTAGTGTTGATTGGACAAGAATTGAAACAGCACACTCTTGGACACAACTGATGTTAGACCACTCCCAAGTTAATCTAAGGGTAGTCTCTCCTTGTTTGTGGGTCTTAGATGTAACCAGCGAACGTCGACATCAAACCCTCTAACTAAGTGGTTTGATGTTGATCAGTCCACTATTGTTAAGTGAGAATGCACGTTCATTTGTAGATTTAAATCATTCTTTTTTCTGATTTATAAGGCAATTTTGAAGTTTCCCGGTTTAGAGTGTTACTTCATTTATCTTTCAACACTACAAAGTATCGATATCCCCCACTTCATCCAAATTTTTGACTTCCAGTTATAAGTATAACAAATATATATTTAAGCTTATTCTAATAATTTGGTCTCTAAAATGAGACCTGCCCACGTGATCTGGCACATTAGTTGAAGGGATTTTTATGATATATTATAAATTATAATATAAATTTAAAATTTTATTGTTAATCAGAATGATTTATTTAAAAAAATAGATAATGCCAAAAATTTTTGCATTTTTTGATTTTTATTTGATGCAGCCAATCTTAACATTTACTAAAAAGAACCCGTAAACTCATCTTACCAAAACAAAGTGGAACTTACCAAAATCAAAGTGGAACAAAAATTATTTTTTTTATAGGATGAAGATTAATTTCAATTGCAAAAGTTTCGAGATCAATTGCAAAAGTGTCGAGATCAATCGCAAAAGTGACAAAGCAACATGCAAAAGTGTCGAGATCAATTGCAAAAGTGACGAGATCATTTGCAAAAGTGACAAAGCAACATGCAAAAGTGTCGAGATCAATTGCAAAAGTGACGAGATCATTTGCAAAAGTGACAAAGCAACATGCAAAAGTGTCGAGATCAATTGCAAAAGTGACTAAGCAAAAACCTATATATTTGCATGTCTGCGCAAATATTTCATTTTTTTATTCATATGCCTGCTCAAATAAAAAAGTCTGAAGCTGAAATTAAGAAAAATCTTATTATCGGGGCTTATGAGGGAGATGGTGACTGGAGGGAACTTGCAAAATCTCTCGATGTTCCGAAAACTACTACTTATCGTTGGTTGAAAAACAAAAACAAACCTGATCAGCGAGGGGGATCAAAAGCAAAAAAATTTCTTGATAAACATAAAGATTATTGTGTTGAACAGCTCGAAATTAACCCTAGGATTACTCTTGAGACCTTGAGAATTCTTTTAAATTCTAATTTCAGCTTAAATGTTTCAAAAGAAACCATTCGAGTCCACTTGGACGGTGCCTGTTATTCTTTGAAAGATATCAGGTATGAACCAGAGAAAGGCAATAGTGAATTAAATAAAGAAAAAAGAAAAAAATTTATAACTTCATTATTGGAATATCAATCGGAGGAAATTCCAATATTATTTATGGATGAAACAAATATAAACATGCACATATCCCGTAAAAAGGGTCGATCAAAAAAAGGAACAAGGGCTAATGTCGTTGCAACAAGTTCGCGAGGTGCCAATGTACATTTCATTGGTTGCATCGGGTCCCTTGGATTGTTGCATTATGAATTCAAACGTGGATCCTTTAATAAAGAATCCGCCCATGAATGGGTGAGAATTTGTCTACGAAAAGCCAGGGAAGTTTACAATTTTCCAGTAGTGCTAGTAGTAGACAATGCTCCATGCCATTCAGGAATTGAAGAAATTGTCAGAGATAATGAATTCATCGGAAATAAAATTTTAAGATTGGGTCCCTATAGCCCTATGCTCAACCCAATTGAGAATATTTGGTCAGTTTTCAAAGCTGATGTAAAAAGACACATTGCTACAGATATGAAAAATATTTTGAATGGTGTGAGACAAGAAGCTTTGTCAACTACGGAGTTTCGACTTCAAAAGTTAGAAGAAAGTATGATTAATTCATTATGTATAATCACTCCATCTTTATGCAACACCGTAATTGCTAGAATTCAGAGGTTGGCCCCATCGGTGTTAAATAATGATGACATGGTTTATTAAATAATTTTTGTTCCACTTTGCTTTTGGTAAGTTCCACTTTGCTTTTGGTAAGTACCACTTTGCTTTTGGTAAGTACCACTTTGCTTTTGGTAAGTACCACTTTGCTTTTGGTAAGAACCACTTTGCTTTTGGTAAGACCCACTTTGCTTTTGGTAAGACCCACTTTGCTTTTGGTAAGACCCACTTTAAACCTGAAATGGTATAGTAGACTTCCGAGCCTACTCATTTAAAGGAAGTAATAGTCGCAACAAGGTTTTTGTAGGTGAACCTGCAGAAGGATCATTACTGAGACGATAAAACGATTATGTGTTGGCTTGTTGGTAAGCTAGGCACAGATAAGTGCAGTGTATTTAGTGCCTGTACGTAAATGGGTACTTTTGGGTGATGTTGTTGTTTACTTGGTTTAAAGTAACCTGTGTGAGTGTCATCTGGATGTAAACCATAATTTGTTGCTTGGGTACAAAATGGGATGGGAGTAGTGTTAGACGCTCTCTGAACTAGTTATAAGCCATATAACGTGCGTGTAGCCTGCAGCACGTATTGGTGTGCGTTTTTTGTGACCAACGATGAATTTAATTAGAACCTTTTTATAAAGCTAAGTAGGCATTCTTAGGGATAGAGGTACATCACCCTACACTCCAACACGGATCGCAGGTTGAAACCTTGGTAAAGAAATCTGGACACGGCACTGTACGCAAATAGGAATCTGTCGTAGACTCTGTTTTCATGAACCACATGCACAGATGTGTAAAAACCATTGACGTCAAAGAGCTTCACACACTCTCTAGTCGACAAGGCGTTGAAAGAAGCATGAGGGAGAGGGTGGTGAATGTGGTAATTGCGATTTCTAAATATCTTGTACAGCTGGAGCCCTTAGAATAAAAACAACGAACAGAAGAACGGGAAGACTTTTCCTTTGAAAGGTGGGATATCTTGTTTGGGACGCCACTTGTGTCGACTGCTTCTCTGTTTCCAACCTCACGTCAACAGCTATTCCCCCCATGAACGGCCTCAGCAAGAGCCGAAACCCTTAAAGAAAAAAATTCGTGACCTTAGGAGAACAATTAGTCTTCAAATTCCTTTCAGCCGAAACCTCGGAATTCTTGAGACCCAAATCGATTTCCTTCCTATGTGCTATCTGATTTAGCAAAAAGGGGGAGAAACATCACAGAAGAGGAATGAACGATTGAGCGAATTTCCACACAAATTAGAAGAGAGAATGTGCTAGCAAACACACGTGATCCTGGGACGTTTCAAAAGAGACATCAACATGGCCCGATGGTCCTCCCCGCTCCCAAACAAGCGAGTCGGCCGCATTACTGGATTTCGTAATCGTACTGGTATGCTCTTCGGTCTTAGAGATTTCAGAGGTATTGTAGAGGGAACTTCTAAAAGCCTTCTTTTAATCGCTCCGTAATTTTAAAAACCCTCTTTTGACTAGCTTCGATCTTCAGGGAATTGGTTCAAGAGATGAATGGGCCCGTTGAGCACACGCACAGGAGATGATGGTTCGATGTACTGTTTGTAGACAGAATTCAAGTCTTGACGTTTTCAGCCTCCATAATCCTGAGAGGCTTTTCAGAAGACTTTCATGATTTACGTGTTGCGAAAAGCACACGTGCCTGTTGAAGGTGATTCCCAGTATTTTCTGGTGTTTGCTAAACGGGGTTTCGGTATTATCCACCTTTAGCTCCACCGTCCGTCCTCTAACCAAACGAAGGTGGTCCAGATGTTGTTGTAACCTGAGCAAATGCTCTCCGGAAGTGTCTTCTGAGGTGTCTGCAGAGGAATTATATCGGCGTGCTCTTCTTTGTGGTCGAATGGAATTCCTCTGCATGAATCACCTTTCTCTGAATGGGTTTCCTAGCTCCTTCCAGAAGCGCAATAGATCCCGGCCATTTCTCAGAGTCGCCTCCTCCGCAAGGGGACTGGCGATGGATGAGCTGTCGGATTGCATAAGCCGTGTGGTTAATTAATTAATCAATACAAAATTCACCGTCAGCGTTTTTATATTCAATATTACGGCATTAAACGATAAAAATGTTAATTAAATTTGGAAAAATCGAAGAATTGGGGAGAACTAATCAGTCTGCTTGAAATACCCTGAAAATGTGTATGGGCCTGTCTCTAAGAGGAGACGAATTAACGGACTCAGACTTTGTCGATTCACGCTTTGTTCGTTATTGATGGCACTGTTTGCCGTGGCTTCCCTATAAAAGCCCCAGGAAGCATGATTCCATAATATCGTCATCAGGAAGGGCAGGATTCATGTCGTTGTTTGGCACTCCTTAATCATATTATGCCACTTCTTACATTCGCTTAGCCTTTTTGCATAAATTTGAATATTTTTCTTTTGATTCATAAATCGATTAATTACAATGCTAGCACCTAATTTGGTATCGTTTGATGTGGAAAACAATATATTTCCGAGATATTTCCCAAGAGCTCAACTGTCTCAGTTTCGAGAATTTAAAACTCTGCATCATGGCAATGTCCAGTCCACGGAGAATGCACCTCTACGTGGATGTTTTGGGTTTGATGTACTCTCAAGGGGATATATTCACTCTGTAACGATCAGGAGGACTCTTGAAAGTATGTTAGTGGAATATAGGCACGGATTGGATTTTCAGGAGACAGATGTTGGTGAAGTTATTCATTACCTCCAACGAAAGCCTTTGAACGAGAAGATGATGTTTGAGTGGAATCACAATGCTTAAGTAAACACCAGCTAGACGACGGTGAGGATAAGTGTGCAGTGAAGGAGCTGGGTAGTGCCTCCAAACGATTGCGGTTAAAGAACAAGAGTACATAATTACTTAATTAGAGCTATTGATTACTTATTACCTAATTTGGCTAACATTTAAAAAATGAAATTTTTAATTTTTTATTTTAAAATGAGTAGTACTGGAGCCTGTGGATTGGACCGCGGAGATGGGAAAAGACCGGATGGGTTAAATATCTTTCCGTTCACTGAGGGAAAATCGCTCGTATGGGACTGCACTGTTGTGGATTCTTTCTCGAACTCGATGATGCTCAGCTCACGCAGTCTGCTGGATCGGCAGCCGATCTGGCCGAGAAAATCAAGATTAAAAAATATGGCGAAATTGGAGACCGCTACCGTTTTGTACCGGTAGCAATCGAGACGTCTGGTGCGGCCGGAAGTATTACAGCCTCTTTCCTAAAGGAAATCGGGGGAAAATTGGCCCACCGTAAGAAAGACGTGCGGGAAGCGGTCTGGCTGAGGCAAAGAATTGGTGTCGCAGTTGTTCGCGGAAACGCTTACTCCGTGATGTCAGCAGCCGCTCTCCCCCATAGTTAATAAATATATTTTATTGTTAATAAATTTTTCACATTAAAAAATGAAAAAATGACTTTTTTAAACAAGTATCTTTCGTGAGCGTATTCAGACGACATGCGTATTCAAACGGTAGGTCAATAAGTTTTTAAAAACTTTGTGAAGATTTGCGAAGAGGAAGAAGTCTATTTTGTACATATTTTGATAAGATAATTGAAGGGAATAGTGAGCAAATGTAAGTAACCCACCCCCAGTCGTACTAGAGAAGTTCCGCCTCTGTATAAGAGCAATGTCAATGGTCGTATCACACGTTTATCTAAAGTCCGGTGATACTCAGCTGGACTATAGTCAACTTGGGGGTAACTCTGTCCAGAGTTAAGTTCAAAGTCATCATACCTGATTAACGAAATATGGGAAGTTGTTTGATACGGAAAAAAGCTGAGTCTGATAATATAGGCAGTTTACTCCACGAGGAGGTGACCAATGTGAAAGCCACGTGACGGGACCAATTAATCACTCGTTAAGAAAAAAATCTAAAGATTATTTTAAATAAAAATTATTCCAAAGATTATTTTAAATATTAGAATTAAATTAATTTGTTAATTTGACTGATTAAAAATACACTTTGGTCCTCTACTTCTTAGTTGAGACTTTAATTCATTAATCTGACAAACACCACCACTTACAACCTCACTTTGTAGTGATGATACCCTCATTTGATGACTTTTGTCATCCCCCTCCAGGAACTCAATGTGTTCACTCAAGTCATTTATGTGTGTCTGTAATAGTCTGTTCTCCTGCGATAACTGACTGTTCTCCTTTTCGTAGTTCCTTTCCATCCATTGGATTGTGTCGCATATCCTCTGCCGCTCGACTCCGTTCTGTTGTCATTGACTCCTTTACCTTTTTGAAGTTGTTGTCTATCCTCTCTAATTTATGTTCCAAGAGTTCTTTCTCGTCCAATAGACTAGTCAGTGTTCTCTGCGCTTCCTTCAGTTTTGTCTGCGCTCTCTCCTCGCTTCTGGCAGCTTCTCTCATCTTCTCATCCAGTCTGTCGTTCTCAGCCTTTAGTTGGACACAGCAGTCTGTCTTTGAGGCAGTCTGAGTCTCCAGGTCCCTTATTCGATAGCTGTCTTCTGCTATTTGATTCTCCAGTGAGTTCAGGTTCTCCGACAAAATCATATTCTCCTTTTTGTGGTCATTTATTTGATTTCTTGATTATTCGCACAAATACCTTAAATTTGATATTTTGAGTTAAAACAGAGTCCTGTCCTTCCCCCAGTTTTCTGACTCCACCTTGATCGCGTTGAGGGATGCCGCCAGAGTTTCGATTTTTAATTCATTTTCCTTGATTATTTGGCTCTGCCGTTTGGACTGCCGGTTAAACCCTGATCGTTACATTATCCACGAATTCCTGATTCCCCCTCTCAAACTTGGTTATGGTTTTGCTTAGATTATCCACCGTCCTCTGTAGTGACACGTTTTTGTCTGTTAGGTCTTCCAGAACCTTGGATTCCTTCTCTCTCGTTTTTTGTAGTTCTAGTGGGTAATATTCCTTACTGATATTTCTTGTGATTGTTCTGCACTCAGTAGACTCATTTGTGCCACTTTTTCCTTCAAATTTCCATTAACCATCTCCACGTGTCTCCAATTTGCTTGAACCTCCGCTAAATTCTTTTTGAGATGGCCAATCTCCTCCTCGGCTTTTTCTTCGCTGTTTCTGATTTGTATAATTCGTTCCTTTACTTGAGATAGCACAATTACAGTAAGGGATCTGACTTCTGCTTCCTTTTCGGACAGATTTTGTCCGCAACTCATCAACCTCTCCTTACAGACCTTCTTCTCCCTCTCAACCCTTCTAAGTTCCTCCCGTTGACTATTCAGTGAGTTTTGTGCTGTAATCAGTCGATCGTTTAGGTCAGACTTTTCTACGGTAATAAATCCCCAACACCATTGTCCAGAGCAGCCACGCTGTTTTTCAGCTTAGAGTATCCAATGTTGAGGGCGTTGTGCCTCTGCGTTAGTTCATCAAGGTTTGTCTGTATGAGTCTGCACTGAGTCTCCAACTCATCCTACAGTGAGGACAACTGACTACTTTGGTCCTCTCGGAATTTATCAGTCGTTTTGAAAAGTTTAGAATCGCTGCTTTAAATGGCAGTATGTCATAGTCACGTGCTTCGCTATTATTTCTTTCAAAGGCCTCCATGTTTTCTCTACTAAGAGACCGGCCTCTTAAATTGTCCAAGGTCGCTCTCCTCTCCCTCAAAGGACTCGAACTCCTCGCCCTCACCGATGGAGGATCAACCCCCACAAACCGTCTTATCACAGTGCAAATGGTATCCAGCTTCCTGGAAGTCTCCTTTCTGGAACATTCATTCCTTCTGAGTTGTTCCTCCATCACTGAGAGTCTTCCCTCCTGAGCACTCAAAGACATCGTTAGGTCAGAGTTCTTATATTATCGAAATTACCTTATCCTCTGACTTTTGAGTAACCTTTCGTACATCATTTTGTCATCAGTCATTCGATTTGTTACATCACGAAGGTCACCGACCACGTGCTGAATTTCCTTGTTTTTATTTTGGAGACACTCCTCCAGGTCGTCCTGGGTTCTGTACACTTGGTTTAGATTATTATGAAAGCCGTTCAGAGTTTCCTCTAAATCAGCAATCTGTAGTGAACCAGCTGACTTACATTTTGGCGGTAAAATATATTGTCATTCTGTAGGAGTTCCTGCTGCTCTGCCTGTCGTTCCAGTTTTTCACGGAGATTGCAGTTTGTCTGTCCCATCTCCTGTTTGTTGCGTGTCAATATGTCAATCTCCCTCTGATACACTTGCATTTCTCTGTTTGTCTTCACTAATTTATCCTCACTGTTCCTCAGACTGCTCTTGAGTCTTTCAATCTCCTCTTCTGACCGTTTGAGGCTGTCCTCAGACCCTATAAGTTGTGGTCATTCAAGACTTGATGCGTAGCCTTTGATTCTGCCAAAGCACGCATTGTCCCTGACCTCTCCGTCTCCAAGACTCTCATCTTCTCTTTGAGTCTTTCTAAGGTCGTTGAAATCATTTCTTTCCCCTGTTTCTCTTCCTCAACGAGTTCTGTGATGAGTAAAAATTCAAACTCTCCAAGTCTTGATTCTCCATCGTGAGGATGTTCTGTTGGTCCCTCAGAGCCGCCAGTTTAGAGTTCAGGGAAGATATTGTCTTCATATTATGGGAAATGTTATCTTCCAACATAACCACGTGTTTCTGAAGAGACTTAACATCAGATTTGGCTTTCTCCTTTTCTGAACTAATATCACTCAGTCTCTCAGTCAAAGTCCTCTCTGCTTGCCTACTTTGTTCCCTAAAATACGACCAACGCGAATACACGAGGTCGTCCAACTCTTCTTGCCTCTAAGGATCTGATCTTCCAATTGGCCCACGACCGCCTTGTTGGTCTCTGTCTGCTCTGAATGTTCATGTTTTGTATTAAAAAGCGATTGTTTAGCATTTTCCAACTCAGAACTAATCTCAGCATTTTCTTGTACGAGGATCCTCTTGTCATATTCGAGCTTTTGCACAATCATCATGGATAACCACCAATACCTCGTATCTGCTGCTTTTTAGCTTTACAATCTCCTCCTCGTACATATTCTGCATGTTTTTTTGCTCGCTTTTGACTGCCTCCACTCCTCGCTTGTATTCTAAGATTTGTTCTGCTGTTTGTTGCGCTGTTGCCGCCTTAATTTCTTCCACGTGGACGTTGCAGCTGTTTTGAACTCTTTCCTACAAAACTAAGACAACGACTACCATTTCACACAACAACTCCTTCCTTTCGCATTCACCCGCATCTTTTAGTTGTCTTATTACACTTTCCAGGTGATTTGTTGCATCCACGTGCTCTTTTGTTAGTCTGCTAATTTCCTGTTTGTACGAGAAGTTCAAAAGATCCTTCTCTTTGAGGTTTGAGTTGATCTCATCTAGCCGTGACCAACCAGCAAACTCGACAGAGCCGAATTTTTATTGTTGATTTCATAAATTTCGGCCTCAAAGTATTTGTTTTGGGAGGACAAAGAACTCATCTTGGTTTCCATCTCCATGATGGCCCTTTCGAGACTGATTCGTTCAGTTTCTGAAATCTCCAAGTTCTCTCTCAGCCTAAACACGGTTTCTTCGTATGAGGCGATCTTTTCCTTGAGCAGTTCGGCTGCTTCCGACAGTTTATCCCTCTCTCTCTTAATTCCATTACAATTTTCCCCCAATCTCGTCAACTCGTTGTGGAGACTCATGATTTCTTCGCTTAGTGAGTTCTTCTTTCTTGACGTCTGCGGGTCTGTTTACAAATCTACCTTTTTGAATTGAGCAAAGATTTCGTTCTTTTCCCTTATATTTTCGGTCAAGTCGAGTTCTAATCGCTGAATGTCTTTCTCCAAGCACTCAATTTGAAGGTTCCCAGCTAAGAGTGATAACAGTGGAGAAACAGTTAAATTCCATCTCCAACTCTGATCTGTCCTGTTCGAGGCCATCATGCTGTTTTCAGATTCCAAATTTCAGTTTCTAGTTGATTCTTCTCGTACTGTTCCTGAGATAATTTCCTCCCAATCTGAAGGTACACACTCATTTCTACCTTATTCAGCTGGGCACTCAATTTGTCATTCTCACATGCCTGTAGCTCCCCCTTTTTTCGCTCATTCACCATTGAATCCTCCAAGGCTGAGACTGTTGACTTTAATCCATGTAATTCATCCTGTAGTTTCCCCTCTCCTCTTCTATTTTTGTTTTATCTTCAGTCAGCTCGTTCAGCTGCTTCTCTAATGCATTTTTATCCGACTCCATTCTGTCAGACAATTCCTTAGTGAAGGTCAATTCCTCCTTAGTCACAAAGATTGCCTTCTCCAACCGGGAGATGGTTGAATTTCTATATTTTAACTCACTGATAACCCCCGTTCTATTTCCTTACTTTGTCGAGTAATATTCCTCGACAGATCCTCCTTCTCTTCCCTTGACTCATCCAGTGTTACTGTTAGTTTGTTTTTCACACGACATAACTCGTCGTTACTGAGAGTGAGACTTTCGATTTTTTCCTTTAAGAGATCTTTCTCCTTTTCACTCCCTTTCACTCTGTCTTCCACCTCTTTTATCTTGCCAAGCAGTTTGGTGTTTTCTTGTTTTTCTGAATTTGCCGCTTCTTTTAGGGAATCGATTGAATTCTGCTGTTGAGTAAGCTTCTCGTGAAGGTTTTGTTCGACTTGTACGTATTTGGCCACCTTGGAGTCCAGGTGGGCCAGTTTGTCGCTATTCTGAAGTAGCTTTGATCTAAGCTCGCTAATCTATGATTTCAGTATTTCAGCTACTCTTAGCTGTTTTGTGGTGTTTAAGGCTGAAACTACAGAGACTGCAGCAGCTGCGAAGGGACCCAATTTATGAGGGAGACTGTGGTTTTGTAGAATGGGGAATGAAGCCAAAAGTTCACTCTTGTCCCCCATCTCGTCATCCTCAAACACAATCTGACTATTCAGTACAATCTGACTTACCGATGATATTTGCTTAAGGGCGGTAAAAACAGAGTCATTTTCCTGCAATCTTTCCCTCAGAATCTCATTCTTTTCATGAACGTAGTTATTTTTTTCGTACTCCACGTGGTCTAACATTTGCTTGAGGTATGATATCTCATTTTCTCTCTGATTTGCCTCAAACTGAGTTTTTGAATGCCGATCCTCCAGTTGTTTATAACTGAACTGTCACTGCATTAATACTTATTGATCAGAGACTCGTGTTCTGCACACAAACTGTCAAAGTCGGCGCTCAAAGTATTCATCTTCGACTAGATGTGACACAAAGACCTACTTGCTTGGCTTTCGCTTGATTTGCAAAGTTTTCGTAGTAATTTTTTATTTTTTCGAAAGTAAGCAAAATCTCCTGTCTGGCTTGGGTCATTTCTCTCTCAGAAATGCTTCTCCCCACGAAAAACTGATTTTTAAGGTCGCCAAATTCTGTCCACATTTTTAGGATTTGTTGGTGGCTTTCAATCGACAATTCTTCTGATTTCTATGCCTCATTTCGGAGAATAACCCTTTCCTGAATTTGTAGCTGCCGTTCAACCTCCTGATTTCTTGACCTCATTTTGTCCAATTCTTCACTCATATTCTGCACACTGACAGTCAAGTGGCGATTGGACTCTGTGCCCTGTTCCAACTGTTCTCTCAGAAGTTCGTTAACTCTCATGAGGGCAGAGTTCCTAAACTTAACTATTTACTCAACCTGTTTCTCTTGCTCCTCCAAGTTTTGACTCAAATTTCTGTTGTCTTGTGAACTGATCACGTTTTGGGCACTCTTTTCCATTTTGTCGTTCTATTATTTACTCGTTTTGTTACGTTTTTTGATTCAAAGTATTTTCTTTCGGCTAGATCAGCCTTTTCCTTGTATTGAAGTACCTTCACTGCTTAATTAGTATTACCTTCGTTTGAAGTCTTTGGACCAAATCGTTCTGTCTCTGTTCGTTTAGTTGGTACGCATCAATCTTGCTTTTAAATTTATTGCATTCAGCCTCCAGTTTTTTGGTCGTTTCACTGGTCTTCTGGTTTGGTGGCCGAGCTCTAAATCCGTCTCGTTCGATCCGGCGGCCGAACTTTCAAGCTAAAGGTAATCAAGCTAGATTGTCGCGAATAGTAACAGTTGCCTAGTTTAAGTGTCAAATTGGAAGACATAGTATAGCACTGACAGCACATAACACTAAGCTCACTACACTCGCAGCAACGGACTAGCAGTATAATACCAGGGTATTGTATTTATGAGCCAATTCTTCTTTTTCCTGACGTAACTTTGACATCATCCTTTCTAATTTCCTCAATTCCTTTGTTAAGCTTTGATTTTCGCTGTAAAGATTGGGCTCTTTCATATATGAATATTATTCGTAGAAAATTATAGTCTTCCCTTTGCTGGTGGTTGGTTTTTTATTTCTCTCCGTTGCTTGGGAAATAATTTTTTTGAATTTTTATAATAAAAAGGCAATTAAAAATTCATAAACTGATAATTTTCTGAATTATTATTTTATATTTTTTATGAAAGTTTTCCAATCACTGCCAGTCTGGGGGGCCTAATGCTTCTGTTTCGGCCTATTAAGGGCAGTTTTTGAAGAATTTTGGGTCAAATTTTTTATTTTAATCTTTAAAGTCAATAGTAAGGATTAAACTTAATAAAGGTGCTTGTTTGGTGAGTGATTAATCAATTGAAACACCAATTATTCTAACAATTTATTGACATTTCTGATTTTTCGTTCAGAAAATAGATTTTTAGTAATGCCATATGTTGTCGAATTTTTGTATTTATGTAGTAAATGTGAGGTTTGCTCATTCAATCAATGATTTCTAGCCAGGTTAGAGAGTTACAAGTACTTTAAGTCCTTGGATCAGAAAAGCTGGTATAGAAAATTCTTTAAAGTGATGCATGTTTCTCAAGAAAATATCAGAAATTCAACATTGCCTACTGAATTCCTGTTTAGGTAATCTTTGACAAAAATTCCCGCGTTTAATCAATAGTTTATTGGTTCACCAATGTCAATAAAATTTGTATTTACGCTATAATTACGAGATTCAATAAAAATGTATTATTATTGTTTTTGTACTCTTAAGCTAACTTGTATAATTTATTTTGTCAATATTTTTATTTTACAGTCGAAAACCTGCCATGTTGCCGTCAGAAATTGGTCAAAATAGTCTGCAAAGGCCAAAACACGGTATTTTGTGGTAATCAAAGCAGCAAGTTTTCTAAAACCCAGAGGTGAAAATTATTCGACAAATACATTCCAGAAATTCAAACCCTGTGTAAGAATATTGAATAAATCACAGGAAACACACACCATTGAGAATTCCCACAGAATGTATTGAGTACGTTTATTCAAATAGACCAACCAATCCCCAGAGTCGTCAAACAATAGATTTTACTTCTCTGGAAATAACGACTGGTCAGCCAGTATTAAAGGGAGTGCAAACTACGCACGTGTTCTTTACCCCTTTAAGGCAGAACACCCTCGGTTCGTAGTTGTTGGGACCAATGTAGAGAGCTATCACTAAAACCGGGGGAAATCGTAAGAATAATTCAGCCAATTGACAATTATTGGTTGAAGGGGACGAACTCCGTTCAGAGCGGGATATTCCCGTTAAACAGAGTAAAGGTAGTCTCTATACGATGACTAGTTTGTGGACACCGTGGAGAGTCAGAATATGGTGGCTATATATTCATTCTCTGCGGAACACTCTGGGGAGTTGAGTTTTGACAAGGTTACTCCATACACTCAGTTTAGGGAGATATAATAGAGGATGTTGTTGATGTAGATGATAACTGGATGGAGGGAGTCCTCAATGGTTTTCGGGGAATATTCCCACGTGTTTTAGTGAAGAACTTGAATCATGAAACCAAAGAGTTGAGCAGACCTCAGCAAATCTTAGGGAATTTGAAACCAACGTGAGTGGGAGATAATTTGTAGGCATAAAGTTATATATGAGTACCAAACAAAAGAGTTTGACGAGCTGGATGTCGTCCTGGGAGAACTCCTTACAGTTTTGGAGAGATTCAACGATGGGTGGTGTTACGGAATTTCCCACAGAACAGGGAGTTACGGTGTCTTTCCTGGAACGTGCATTAGAGTCATCTAATTTTTTAATAATTTTGTTAATATTTTGCCTTTTGAGGGATTAACAGGCAATCAAGTTGAGGACAATCAATAATCAATGCAATTCAGTGCACTTTGGGGGAATCGATATTACAGGTTGACAATTCAGGCCTATCTTTTTTACTTTCCACGATTATTTGTTTATTTATTACCCCCGGGCTTACAATCTTTGGTAAGCCAAGCATTAACGGTCACAGCTGATTAATCCATGGAAGGAACCCAAGGGGGGAAGTTGCTTGTGCCGGCAAAATCCATCCTCAAATAGTCTGTTACAGGCTTCCCCTTCAGAAGAGAGGTGAAGTAGGTTCGCTCTCTTCCATTTTCATCACACGTTCTATTGAAGCGGACATCACTTCATTTTTTGGGGGAAAGTTTTCATAATGTAATCTTCATCAGAGGATTTTGGCAGGGAGAAGGTAGGAAGATCCCTTTCAACACTATGTCGTGTCAGAAGGACTCGTCGCCTCACGGGTGGGATCTGTTTGACACGAATTGACCTTCGTTGAAAACTCCATAAAGGAGGATCATACCCACTCTCGGTGACAAGGTTTGCTTCGTTGAGGTTAGAAGCGGTTGATGGGGGAATACCAGTTAATTGCAGCTGGTCTTCTACAAGTTAGTGAGGCCGGGGTTGCTTAGCTAACCAACTTCTTAGAACCATTCTGAAAATAGGCCATTCATTTGGTCCTCGAAACGATCCATGAATGGCTTCTTCTGATACAAGCGAAAGGCTTGCTATCAACAAGCTTATGGGACTCCTGCCGAACATTGACGAAATCGAAGCTTCCTTCACGGGAAGTTCATGTTCACTTGGTGGACCTCCACTGCGGTCATTATACGGCATCACAAGACTTGATTAAGACCTCTGATTCCTTATTGGCTTTTATATCATCCCCCGTTCAATAGTAGATGTATAGCTTTCTTACTTCTAATTCACCCACACGCATTCCCAGATAATTTAGATGATAGGTCTTTGAAAGATCCCTTCTATTGTATTTGGTAAAAGCTAGCCTTCTTAACGACATCCAAGAAACAGCAAAGAGATCTTCCAATATCAGAGTCCAAAAGGTAGGACACGTTCAGTCATTGTAGTCGTTGGGAGAACCGTCGAGATTTGTCCTCTGACGGGGAAGTTCTCTTGTGCAACCTATTGGGCTAAATCTAAAAACGAAGACACGTGACAGAGTATTAATTAGTCTTCATAATTTCTTTTGTTGATAGCTTTACATGCACAGAATAGGGTCATCATATGCCTCTGTTGTGGTGTGCTACTGAAAATAATGGAGTAATCCTCATAATACGGCTATTTTTGATTATAAAAACACATTTTACTGGGGGTGACCGTTGACATAAGTTGGATTTCTTCAGAATCCGCTATTCTAGTAATGTTTCCGCTTGTTTTCCGAAAAATAATATCCTACAAAGTTTAGTTGGTTACATCGACCTGGCTGCTATCAAATTTCCAGCGCAAGTCCCTGTCATTGATTGTCCTGGTCAGAAAGGATTTGATTGATAGTACCAAGCTGGTCGGGTGAGGGCCATTCGAATTTAAAAGTTTAACGGCGATACGACAAAAATACAATAATTTTGTAAAATTAAAAAAAAATTGTTAAAAAGTTGGTAAATTAAAGGCGGGTAATTTTCGGTGGTAGAGGTGGTCTATTACACAGAATATCTACTAAGCTTCATGATGGACGAGAGCCTTGGTTTTCTTTCTTCATGAGAACACTGACAGGGTAAAGGACTCGAAACTTGAAGTCATGAACAAGGGAAGCGTTGGGTGCGTGTAGGATCCCCTTTCGCATCTTGTGCAGCCCAAAATTGGTAAGTATAATCCCAATCGATTATTCTCAACCCGGTAAACATGAGAGGGGACATCGCCTGATTAAGTGTACTAAGTTTAGTCTCGGAGTCTCGACTTACTCAATAATGGAACCGGTTTCATTTACTATTCATGAAGGGATCAAATCAAGACTTTCATGAGATGTTCTGTTGATCCCAGTTTAATATTTTTTTAATAACCCCGGGAACACCAAGAAAGAAAGACAAAAGAGTCAAACAGTTAGGTGATCCCAGTCCCGCAATCAATTGTGCCATTCGACGTCTGTGATCTCCATCGTCCCCACTACTTTCCGGAAGAGCCTTCTCTCGGTCTTTCGGAGGAATCCGATCGGGGAGGGGAATTTCTTATCCAATCGGTTTTCTCTTGCCATGGAAATGATCAGGCGAAGCGGATTTCCATCTTCCTCACAGAGCGAAGAAATCCGGAACCACGACTACGGGTCTTAGCTTCCATGAGTAGTGGGTCGACTGTTGATCCATTACGTGGGCAAAGCATACTGATGGTTTTCTGGTGTATTGAGTTGACTCTGTGGACCAAGTCTCCGATAGCGAATCTTTATGCAACGGAGGCATACTCAACGGCAGGCGCGATTGTTTGTTGGTAGAGGGTAGAAACGGAAAAGTCCATGTTCCTCGTGGTCCTCCGAACAAGGGCGCGTAAACGTTAACTTTTGGAGGCCCCTGGTGATCATGTCTTTGCGTGGGAGTTGAATTGAGACTGTCGTACTTGACTCCAAGGACAGTGGGGGACTTTGTCACTGGAATCCTAGTGGGACCAATAAAGATACTCGGTTCATCCTTGGAACGACGGTCCGAAGTGAATGGAACAGATAGACTTGGTTGCAGAAATCGTAAGTCGATTGCCAAATCCAATCGTGGAGAATGTTCAATTTTGTCTGAGTTTTAAGGGATGCGACTTGCGTCGAGCGGTTCCGTATTGCAATGACTACGTCGTCTGCGTAGGATAATAACAGGGAATCTTCGTCTCCATCATTAGGTAGGTCGTGTAGGAAAAGGTTGAATAGAATTGGTGAAAGTGGAGACCCCTGGGGTACCCCGTTCGGTAGTAATCGTGATCTAGATCTGAGATCACCACTGACTACTCTTCCACGTCTTCCAGACAAAAAGTTGGCCAGCCATAATTTCACATTCGGACGAATATTAGTAGAAAATTTTTCCAAAAGATTTTCCTCGAAACAGTGTCAAAGGCTTTGTTGATGTCAATAGAAACCTTGTGAGGCGGGGGTGGGTGTTAAAACCGTCGGTAATGAACTGCGATAGTTGCCAAGTATGTAGCGGTGGACCTACCGCGGAGGAAACCATGTTGAAATATAGGACGTGGAAGATACGGAAAAATGACTGATAATACAAGTTTCTCCATAATTTTTGACAGTGTGCTGGTAAAGGAGATAGGCCTGTAAGAGGCATGTTCTGTCTCTGGTTTCCCAGCCTTCAAGATCGGTCTGATGATAGAATTCTTCCAAATCTTGTGAATAATATTATAGTTAATGGACAGGTTGTATATTTGCGTGAGGTAGCCAATTGCGTAGTGGCTTAGGTGTTTTAGGTGAATAGAAGATACTTTGTCAGGCCCGCACGCCCGTGAGCTCTTTAATCTGGTGATAACATCCAAGTGTCCTTTTATGCTCTGACAGATCCTTTTATTCAGTTGTCTGAGGGCTGTCAAAGACTTCATGTCCAACAGATGGCATCTCTTCAGCCAGGTTTCTTTGTTTTATAAGACTTATTGTATAAGAGCTGAGGGTAGGAATAAACTTCTTGTATGACGATACAGGAATAAAAATATGGTCGCTTTCTGGATGGACACGATCCTTGTGGAGGAATATATAAATTAGCCAAATGGATCCAAAAGGACGGGAATACTCGATTTTGACAGTAATCTGCTCCAAAGTCTTGTCGGTGCCAAGAAGCTCTGAGGTTCGTTGAGTTGTATTTATAAAGGGAATATCGTTCTTCATAATAGTTAGTAGTGCTCCTCCACGTCTTCCCTGACGATCTTTACGGATCACTGTGTATCCGGGAAAAGAGGGTGTTGGTATGGAGGGAGATAGCTTGGAATCCTGTATTAAAGCGAGATCAGCCCTATTTTCGCGGAGGAGTGCCCGGAGTTCAAAGATTTTCCTCCGGATCCCATTCGTATTCAGTTGTATAATTGTCAAATCTCTCCATGGCCCAGGATTGGTTTCGACTTCTCCACATAAAAAATCAGAAGTCTGGACAAATGGCGACATCAGATAGATCAAAGACACACGAGTTGAGGGGACCACCGGACGGTGGGGAGAAGCTGTTGGCTCTTTTCGTTCCTTTTTGGAATGGGTGACACCATTTATGGTGAGCCACATGACACCACGCTAACAACATAATTCTCGAGTCTCGACTTACTCAATAATGGAGCCGGTTTCATCCACTATTCATGAAGGGATCAAATAATGACTTTCATGAGATGTTCTGTTGATCCCAGTTGATTGAATAATTAATGACATTGATTGAATATTTTTTCGAAATTTTTTAAAATTAATTTAAATTAATTTATGTAAATTATTATTAATAAAATTAAAAAATTAACATTAAACTGCCGATTAATGGCCGATAGCTTTTTTGAGGGGGCAGAAAAACTTCTTGAAATTTGGTTCAAAGAGACCGATATTCCAACTCAGGATTTGAGGGATATCGAAAGGTTCTCCTTCAATATGACACCGTAGACCCTTTCTGGACAAAATGCTCTCCAAAGCCAACTGCAAAGTAATCAGCTTTTTCCGCACAAAATTCGTTGACTCTTACATCCTCAGGTTTTCCAATTTGTAATTTCCCAGTGAAAGCAGTCTCTTTGTCATGAAAAATAGAATAATTCTCAAAACGTGTGGCACCACAAACCAAATGAGGACAATTTCATATCTTTTGGAGATTGCCGAATGTTTGTGTGGTTTTACTGTCGTCGAGGTCAGTCTGCGATAAAACTGTAGAAAGTCTTCTATTCACGGAAAAAATTGATGAAACCCTTCCTTCAGCACGGAGTTCATCAAACCTTTGAGCGTGAGGTGCTCGTTTTCCTTATTTCTAAGGTTGGAGAACTCAAGAAAATCTTTGGGGGAGGAAATTCGTACGTTTTTGGGGACATGGATGAGGAGTGCTGGTAATTCATGTACTTTTATGTTGGTTTCTCTTCATGTTTTCAAGAACCAAGCATCTGAATCTCCCCGTGGAAACCAATGAAGATCAGGATTCCACGTTGGAGGTGGTCTTGGTGAAATCACCTAGGTATTGATGGTTGGCCTGGATCCTAATCAGTCGGATGACTGTCTCGAAACTGTATAATCCACGTGGCTATGAATTTACTAGGGAATGATGTTCCCTGATAGCAAGGTTGACGTTGACAGTCACTACTTTGACCCATGTGGATATTCCGCTAATGGGGTCATCAACGAGGGAATCATGTGAATTCTAATTATTAGAGATACTATTATTCTGTGCACGTGACTCCACAGGAAGAGTTTTCCTATGCAAGTTTTGAAACCAACGTCATTGATGTGTGGTTTGGCTAAGCACGTTTTAGAATATTGCCGAAATTGTCAAACACGTGGTTGATTCCTTCAATCCTCAATGTTTCATTGTGACCTTCTTCTCCCAGCAAGTCTATTTTCGCTGTATTTTAGTCCCAAACATATCACAAAGCACTTTGGACTCAGCGAGAACTACACGTCGTCAGGAGACCATATCAAGAAGGCTGTCACACCTCTCAATATAGGCGAGTCGACATTCACTGTGCTGTTTTGGAGAGTACCACTTCTCCTACGCTTATTATAAGCAATTTGGATAGCATTCTGACTGTTTCTGTTCAATTTGTTACGTTAACATAAGGCATTTATTGGAAGAGAGTTATCTGCAGGCACATTTGGTAACTGAGGCAGAGTAGTAGCGGTGGAGGAAGTGATTGCCTGCCCTGTCTGTTAAGAGGACGTCAATGTGAGTGAACTCGTATGGGATGCAACTGGGTGGGGGAAAGTTGTTGGCTAGAAACTCACTGTCGAGAGTCCCAAAGTGACACAGAAACTGAGAATGAATTGTGGGTCGCTGGTAACTCGAGAGACTGAATCCACACGTTCCTGAGCAATAGTTCATGTAGAAACCACGTGGAGTCACTACGTATTTCTAAATCACGTGTGTTTACACAAAGCATACCCCCCACTCAAAGTTGTCGAAATTCAAATAAAAGCTCACCAGACGGCATTTTTCATACTCGTATGACATTACTAAGGGTAACAACCACGTCTTACTGGGCTCCCGATCCTGCTTGATCTTGGGGATGAGGTCGGCTGTGGACTCCTCATCGAGCATGATGTTACTTAAGAATTTCAATCCATAGTAAACTGCCAGGAGAGGCCTGTACTTGGCATCTTCCGTTTTAGTGACGACAGGATCTCTTTCGGAGACCATTTTCTCGAGACTGTCTGTGATGACTTGAATGTCGACGATGAAGTGACTGAACTGCTTAGATTGGCACTTTTCAAAGAGTTTCTTTAGGTTGACGTATATCCACTGACTCGGGGGGTCAAAACTCACTTGGTAGTTTACTGTTGGTTTGGCATATAAAGTTCCAACATAGTACTGACGGGAGTTGAATTCGTCCTTTCCCCCGTAGAAGACCAAGCGGATATTGATCTCTGAGTTAAAATCTGGGGGTATGTTGGAGGCATTAAAGTAAATATGTAAAATGGCTGAGTTCAATTTTGTTGATGGATCGAAGACTTCTTCCTCAACATTGAATGATAAGCCTCCTCTGGTCCCTTAAAGTGAGACAAGTCATTTACAAAAGCAAGGAACGACCACAATCCCCGAGTGCGACTCGTCAATGTCGAAGGAACGCACAGAAGTTACATTGTAAAACTCTAACGGATCGATCTTGGTGGAATTCCCAATGATGGTGGACATGAGCACACTCAACATGCCAATCATTTTGAAATGGTAGTAACGTGTACATTTGAACATAAAGCTTTATTTGCTGGCATTTTCCGATAGTCTTATTGTCGATAAAACGTGTAAATTATTATGGGCACTTACGTCATAGGACGTGAAATAGCATGTGCAACACGAAAAGTCAAACTACTAGTTACTTTTTCCAACTCTGGTCATTCTTCGCCTTCCTGTCTGTCGGGGTCTTCCCCGTCCTTGAGGCGTCTCCCGATTTACTTAAGATCTTTGTTAAGGTCGGTTGGTAGAGTTGATCACAGAAACGCAGTGTCCAAAATAATCCTCCATGGCCATGATTGCGGGGGTCCCCAGGTCCAGACGAAGTATTCGTCCAAACAGCCTTCAGAATCTCACACGAAAGCGTTGTGCTCCTCGTTCTCTTCCAAATAATATCGGATGGCATTCTTGAGTAGTTCCAGGAGGAAAGGAAATACGGATGCTGGTCTTAGTGGAAGGAGTTCAGCTTTCCAAGTTCTTCACAGGCCCAAGTTCCCGGGTTGTACAGGAGTATTGGTGCGTTGTACAACGGAACATTGTATCCACACCGAGCCTTTCACGTGCAAACCAGGTTTTCTTGATCTTGTGCAGTGCGGCGTTTGCTTAAGGAAGTATTTATTTAACTAAGGAAGTATCTATAAAGTCACGACTTAGGATATAATGGAATGAAGTTAATTAATCTTTTATTTAATTATTAAAAAATAAATAATATTTAATTTATTATAAAATTAATAATATTTAAATTAAACACATTTTGTATGTTTCGTCATCGGAAGGTTTTCGTACCAAAAGGAGTGCCTAAAACCAACCATGACACTCCAGAGATTACTAACTCCAACACAGAAACTTCCAATATCAAACAAGAACTTCAAAAATCTCAAAATACTCCCACAGAACCTCAAGAACTGATAAGTGAATCATCTATCACCCCAGACTGTTCGGGAATAGAGTCAGATGGTGAATCAACAAACTTACAACCACCTGAGCCCCCCTTTAAGAATGTCCCCCAACTAAAACTTATTGATGGTAACAACATACACTAACTATTAGGCAATGAACCTCAAGAACTGATAATCGAGTCATATATCACCCCAGACTGCTCAGGAATAGAGTCAGACGGTGAATCAACAAACTTACAACCACCTGAACCCCCATGTAAGAGAGTCCCCCAACTAAAACTGATTGATGGTAACAACATAGCTTAACTATTAGGCAAACTCGTGCTTGTCGATGGTGATAGTCAGACTTCTGAGTGTAATTACTCGATTAATGAAGATGTGGAGTCTGTGCACTCACTAGATACTGTTGATAACTCTCAGACAGCCCTTGAGAACTTCCTCAAACCAAAAGTATGGTTGACTGTAAATTGTAGAGAAAATTATTGACAAAAAGGTCAAAGAGGATAAAAATAGTGACTGATGATTCATTCGTCCCCAATGACGACATGAAAATGTCAGATTTAGTCACTATTACCCGTTGTAACTCTGGGAGTAAGAGGACTGTTGTAAATAAGCCTCAAATCCCCGTTAAGCCAGCAACTCCCAAACCTACTAAGGTCTATGCCCCTAGACTGAGGATAAATGATTACGGAGAAGTGGTAATTGACGAGGAGAGGTGGTTTTTGTAGTAATATTAGTTTGGTGGTAGATGTCAGGGCCGCCGCGCAAGAGGACATTGACAACGCTGTGGTTGTGAAGGATCTCCCAAGAAGTTATACAAATTATAGGAAATTAACGAGTTGTAATCGTCGGTGGACTGTGGCTGGTATTTTTGTTGGTAATGAGTGAAGATAGTAAGCGGTTTTTGATGGCCCTAGCTATGTTTGGGACTGACTTTAGTGCCATAGCTGGTGTATTCCCTGGAAGACACCAAAGGGACATTCTGGTAGACGTTGTGATTACACGTAGAATAAATATAAGTCAGGACTGCGTACTAATCCACTGGTGATTACTCAAATGCTTAGTGAGTGTTGTTGTTATTGTAGGGAGACGAATTAAGGTGGACTATGATTACTTTAAGAAGGATGATAAGAGTACTCATATTACAGTTGATGACAATACTTTGTGATATATTGTGTTTTAATAAATTATTAATTAAAAAATAAATTATTAATTGAAAATTATTGTCTCCCTCGTATGTAAACTCGGTTAGTCAAATGGGCGCTTCTCCTGTCCTGGTCATTCTTGCCCGCTTTTGGTGGTTACTTTCTCATTAGCCGCTGGTTTCATTGAGTTGAAGGGTCAGGTGAATAAATCAAACGATTCACCTCAAGTTTTGGAGATGGAGTCATGAACGGTGGTTGTCAGACGTTTTGATGTACATCTGATGTCTCCAATATCTTTATGAAGGAGAACTAAGACATTCTGCTGAGATGATGTTGTCATGACACCGGCTCACATCCAAAAAAAAACAGTAAGGAGCATTCCTTGGTTCTCCCTTAACGATTAGTTATGACAACTGTTCTTCACTTGAAAAATAGTGTGTCCTGCCTGAGAATAGCCAATATGTCTCATAGCATAACCTAAGTCAGCGATTATAAGACAAATCTTGAAACCAATCCAATTAGCCTAAAGGAAGATTAGTAATGTTAGTTAAGATTAGGTGCATATCATATACGTCTTGTGCTTGATGTTGTTGTTTCCAGTACACGTGCACTGTATCTTTGGGTTATTTTCCGGATAAAATGCGATCGATATAGGAGATTTGAAATCCATCAATTTCCTCAAAAATGGCTGTTCGGCAGGTGGGAGAGACTTATCTTGGCAAATAATGGTGATATTTGAATTCCCCCTTAATATGCATTTATTTTCCTTAAAGAACGTGAAAGCAATAAATCTCGACTGCGTACTACGAATTAGAAGAGGAATACTCCATCGGGAGGCATCCAATTCTGTTTTGATTACTCGGACAAACTCCAGTTGAACAAGAGCTCCCGTTGTTAACCACCAAGTTGTAGTGAATCGGAGATCTTGGCAATACTGTGCAGACTGCGTAAACCTGGAGATTTAAAATGTAAACAAACCCGATTTCTCCCCCCACTTTGACACTTGTTTTGTCGGAAGTAAGCTCTCCCGTTGAATCCATAGCATTTCACCAGACTTGTTCCTCGTGGACACTGCACATACTTTGTTCTAATATAGATCCTATTTTTTGGGACTAAAATCACGAGAACCAAAACCAAGGCCAATGGCGCTTATTTCACAGTTATTACAGGGTTTCCGTAGATTGCAATATCGGTCCATATTTTTACGGATATCCTGGTATGTCTCCCCCGAATTCGGTCTACGTGGCCTATAGAGGGTACCCAGGTTTGACGATACAATCTGTTATAAAATGCTTGTTTTTCGACCTCCTCAGGGACTTACTGTTGATAACCACCGATTTCAATTCGTCCGTTTTAACGCAGCCAATTTTCGCCTATTTTAAGGGTACCCTTTACTCTCGCCGTCGTGGCGTCACCGCAATATCTGACGAGGCATATATCCTCGTAGACTTCAACGGAACTGCACTTTTGTAAGTCCAGACATTCGCACGATTTGAGGATGTACCCCTCGGGGCATGTCTTGGCGGAGGTTGAGTTCCTCTCAGTGATGACGTCGGAGCTCACGAATATCACATCAATTTCCGCTGATAACATTACATCGGGTCACCACCTATGCAGGTCACTTCCACCGTTATAACTTCTTTTTTGCTTTTTTTGGGAGTCGCAATGCACGAATTGTTGTATTTCTTAATCACGTGAGTTTGTTGGGGAGATACCCTTTGAATTCAGGCAAATAAGCTACAAATTAAACATTCTGCAATCTGACAGTGTCGTATCCACCGGGCACGTGACTGTCCCCCTGTTGAATATCTCTGAGATTACCTTAGCGCTGTATTTATGGTTTGTAATGCAAGTTGCGATAGCCTGAACGTGAGTCAATGTGTACCCTTATTTTATTTCCATTGGGGGATGCGACGACTTGGCAAAGATTGTCTTGAACGTTGCTCCCCAAATAGTCTTTTCCTTCGCACCCACACGAGGATACCACAGTGTTTGGTGGACAAAGTGCCGTAGAAATAGCATTTGACTTGGTAACGAATCGCCCCCTCACTTGGAATTCATCTTCGACTTACATAAAATCACGCAATACACTCTAAAGACAGGCAAATCAAAAATATGGTAGATACTAGCATTGGGTTGCTTATGGGAGTCACATTTATATCCCACAATTGTCTGACAGATGTAACTTCATATGGATTTCCAACTTGAAGAGGCCTTGATTGACGTTTTATGCTTAAATTGATTTCCTACCATCAATATCACCAAACCGTGGACTTCAACCCCCGGAGTAACGAAATACGTTAGAGTGGAACGTTACCTTTATCCGTCATTAGGGGAACCCCTCCACTGGCGTAAGGAAGGGGGAGCTTTTTGTAAGCAGGCCAACCTTATGAGGTAGGTGAATAAGGCAAAGAAAGGAAATCCTTCGTCCAAGTAGGTAGCGTTGTGGGGATCGAATCAACGGCTAAATGAGACGGAGTGACAGCACTACCCACTACACCACGTGGTCTAACTATATCCTTAAAGGTTTTTTGACTCGGTTAAAGTTTTTTGGCCGTATTTTGACTAACTCCCCCGCGATAAGATTCTCTCTTTGGTTAAGATCATATTTCAAGGCTGGATATGTACCAATCTACCTAAATGGGTTTGTCTTGACTTATCAACAGCCAAGATAGCCACTTCCTCTCAGATTTTTCTGTTTTAGACTCAAACTTCATAGCATATTCAACAATAGCCTTCCACTCCCATGGACTACACCAGTCATGTCAAACACGCTGTCCACACAAAGGATTGTTATACAGTCGACATTTGACGCTTATTCCCCCGTCATTGGAATCAGACCACCTGAGAGAAGCATTGGATTTCTGTCAATGGCGTTAAATTGACAGGCCGCGGTTATGAGCGTTCTACGTGGTCAGCAGACTTTCATACGCTTAAACTTTACGCTCTCCCTTATATACGAACGTTCCCATAACAACGATACTGTCCTACATGTGAGTGCTTCCACGTCCACGTGAACTGACCCCGTTCAGAATGGGATCTTCAGCTAAGAAAAGGAAACTTGTAGAAGAAAGACGGGTATTGTCGCTTTTGTTACTGCAAGCTATGAACTCAACAAATGACCGCCATGGTGGCAAATCTTACAGTGAAAAAGATTTCATGGTAAAGACGCTGAGTCCCTTTCTCTCACTCTCTTTTCAGAGGAGTCCACGAGGAATTATGGTCTCGGTTTCCTGTGTTTTGGCAATGAACCAGGAATCCCTTAGCAATGCGATTGCTCGAGCAGAGGAACGTCGATCGGTCCTAAAGAAGACAGCCCGATCGAGTTCTTCTGTAGGTATTCGTGGTGGCTTTCTACAGTTGGACATAACGTCCATTCATATCCGCTATTGTGGGAACACCCTTGGAGTAAGGAAGAGATAGATAATTTTTGGATGCCAATCAGACACTGAGCGTCTTCTGAGGCAGGTGGATCGTATTACCTCTCTTACGAACAGTAAAAGCCAGAGAGTAGAAGCCACTAACTACAGTGAAAAATTCTTAGAGTCCACGTATGGATCTTTAATGCTTATTTGGTTGCTACACTCCAGTTGACCTAACAACATTATTGTTTTCATGAATAACCTTGAAATTCAAAGACAAAATCCACTTGGTAAATCTCAAATCTTGTTTGAGTTTATTTCACGTTACGAGTCTATTTGGCATGCGTTTCAGTCAAACTGGTGAAAGCTGATCTCCCGATATTTAAAAATGGTTCAAACATGCTCTTATCGGATATTTCAAAATAAGAGCAATGCCACCAGGAATTGAAACTTTCTGGTGACTAAGCATGCTGTTCGCATATCCAAGAAAAGATGGGGGGACTAATCACAGAACGTTAGAAAATATCAACTACGTCTACTCCCTGATATGCTTGGGGGTCATTATTGACAGGAAAGGAAACTCTTCTGTCATAAGAAGCCACTCTATTCGAAAAGGAAAAGGAGTAACAGAAGAAACAAACAGAAATCTTTAATCAAATAGCCACATGGCACCACGCTAACGCTGGCATAACGCTGGCAATGGTATTTTACCCAATCCGAGGGACAAATTATCATTCGCCTAGAGAAATCGAGGACAGCCGTAGAGATCCCCCTGAAGAAGAGATGAAGAATTCTTCTTAATTCCAACTAAAGAGATCGCGGAAATCGCAAAGAAAAAAGTTGAGGATTTTTTGCGAGGGAACCTAACTTACTCCTATACGATGTGCCATACCGTATCACATAGTTACCCCCAGCCCCTATTAAAACTCTTAATAGTTCTCACCAATTCTTTTCTTCTTCCTAATTTAATCAACATTTTTAGCTCTACGGCATCCTTTTCTTCACTTCTCCAGTAGAGGGGTTCCCCAATGGGGGATGTGGATAGATATGATGCTTGGAAGTATGCACCCACTCAAAGGGAACAGAATAAACCTATTTCTACCACAAACTGTTATGTAATCTCTAAAGTAATTTTGTTAAATCATAAAATTATCTAAAAATTTTTAATTCCGTAATATTCAATATAAAAGAGCTGGCGGTGAATTTTGTAAATGAAAAAATCGAGATTTTCTCAGGAAAACATCGATAGTGACGCATATGATTCGAAGAAGACATGGAATTCAAAAGTCTGCTCGACGTGATTAGAAAAGAGGCCCCAACTTACAAAGAATATTCCTCCGATATAGCGATATTAAAAGAAACAGCAAAATATATTGTCTACTTGAAACAAAAACATAACAAAAGCTCCAAGATTTTAAGAATACGCAGAGATGCCGTTGAGAAAATCAAATATTTGGATAGTGTTAGGAGACAATTGTAACTTGATTTTGTGCTTTTCAATAAATTTTTTAAATCTTACTTTTTAAAACTTTGTGATTTTTTAATATATTGGTGAAGTCAGCCACGTGGTTAAAAAGTTGAACTGGTTACTTGCCTCTTACACAAAATGTCTGCTTAGCTTCATGGTGGATGAAGGCCCTTGTATTGGTTCTTGTCATGAGCGTGCACAAGGTACGGAATCACTAAGCTCTGAATTATGAAAGTGTAGATGCACGTGGATTTGGCTTCGAATCTGTCCGGCCTAAAGAACTTGGGGGATCATTACATGGGATGGAATTGGCTCTTAGTCCTCGGTAGTTAACATCCCCATAGGGTGAGGGAGATTCTCAACGATTCAGACCAGCCAATTGGAATTACCAGGCATAGGTTAAGCAGGTACGACCGTATTTTCCAAGCAGAACTCGAATAGCCGTTTCCTAGGCGATTATTATTCAACTCTAAGAGCACAAGGAAGGTGTCGGCTCTAAAATTCTTAGTATTTTCGGTAGGCCGTTATTCTCTTAGGATGATTGAATTATATTTGTTTTAGATCATTATCAACTGAGTGGTCCCATGTAGACAAGGGGGAGGTCGAAACCGGCGGGGACGGCCATTATGAACCGCTCTCCATAACTGGTTCAGAGAGTCTTTGTGTATTTTGGATTAAAATTAAGTAATTTAAAATATATTTAAATATTTTAGTTTTATATTTATTAAATGTTTTATTTATGGTTAACCTAAATAAAATAATAAAATTTTATAAAAACTATTTACAAAATGAGTCTCAAGGTTTTACTGATTTTGTTCTCTCTGTTGGTTGTTAATAAAATAAGTAAATTAAATATAACATTAGAATGCGTTAATCTCGAAAATCTTGATGTTGGAGATTCGAGCATGGAAAATGATGGCAGTGAAGATGTTGATGTTGAAGACGATGAAATCGTAGAGGATAATGAAGCTGATGAGGATGATGAGGACGACGGAGATGATGAGGATGATAATGATGAAGACGATGAAGGTGAAGATGATCAAGAATACCAAACTTAATTCTAATATTCACTTTAGTTCTAACATGGGTTGTTTGGGTTGTTTAAGCTAAAGTCATCTTAAAACCTAAAAGTACACTTAACGCTAGAAATAAGTCATTCGTGGTTGCATTCTCCCCGAATATCCCAAAACTTTCTCGAGGCTTAATGGAATCGACACGTGTTAGGTAATTGATAATTAGTGTTATATTTCCGCGGGAATTGTCTGAGTAAAAAATATTAATTTTATTGATTATAGCTTACGCAGATGTTCATTATGGCCAATTAACATTTAATTAATATCGGAAAATGTTGTTCAGACATGAGCCAGAGAGTGGAATAATTAGTGCTGGATTGTCATGAACAGTGCGATAATTAGAAAATAAAGCCTGATTAACCATTTTTGGATTTTATTTGATCTCCCAATTTGTCAATCGGCGGAAGGTTGAGGTGGTGACCAACAAGATGTTTATTAGTTTCAAATGGATGAGCCCCTGTCTACTTTCTTATGAGTTTGGACGAGGTGACGGATTCGGGAGACATAGGAAACCCAAAGTTCACCCTCCAAGAGAGACTACAACTTGGAACGATGTTCCTCCCTCGAGCTCACGCAAGCACGCATCTCACGTATTAAGGATCCAGAGGCATTGGGGACTGGGACTTACTACAAAAAATTTACACATAACAATAAAAAAATATTACTAGTCATTGATTATTGTTATGATAAATTCAGTCCGAGCCAGAAATGGGGAAATTTCCCAATTTTGAGGTTTTCCCAAAAATGAATGTCATTTTAAAAAAGCTTAATAAAAATGTGGAAAATGATTATTTAATAAGGCCTTTTCAAAGCAATTTTGTATTTCTGATTAAAAATTGTCACACCAATTTTCCCCATTTGGGAGTTTATTAGTAAGAAAATTTAATTATTAGTAATAATGAACGTACTATGATTGTTGGGTAAAAGTACTATTGCACAGAAAATTTTTTTTATGCAAAAAAATTTCCAGAGTTTGTTATCGACGGAGAGGGGAATTTACTTTGTTCCAATTGTTCGACTGCTGTAAGATGTGACACAAAATTTTTTGTTGACGCACATCGTTCTACAAAATACGTTTGAAGGGGCAGAGTATTTTTCTGAGTTTAAAATTATAGAAGAGTACAACCTTTCTCAGAGTTCACAAAATTCATTTCCGAGATAACCGATACTCGGAAAAGTTGGGCTATGAAAGAAACAGAAGCATTCTTGGAGGCAAAATGAGAAACCCTTGTCTCATACGCCTTTTTGAAGATGAAACTTATCATTTGCCATCCGAATATACATGAAGGTCAAATATAACACAAAATACAGGGGAATATGTTTTTCTGGTTTGTGATGAAGCTCAAGTCCGCTCCAAAAATCTCCATTTTATATCGTGTAACAACCTGCATTCTCGCTTACCACTTCAACGTGCTAAAGTTGATGAAATAATGAAAAAATTTTCAATTGAACGTAAAACTCTTGGATACGAAGTATTCTTGATTTCTCAAATAAATCTTCTATTTACTTATCTTCGAAATTGTTGCGGAAGCTCAGACTCAGTTGAAAGGGCGATATCTCTACGAAAATTCTTAAGATCGAAATTTAAAACCTGAAAACGTTCAGGAATATTTAATTTCGTATTTCTCCGCAGTTTGGGTTTCCCCAACACGAGGTCATACTGTACCAGGATTTGGCCCGACATCACTGCAGGAGGAGATTGTATCCAGTTCCATGATCCCAAAACCAGAGGTCCTTTCAATATCACACATCAATCCAGAAAAGATAGGGCACATCCAGTTGGAACTCCTCAATTGAGTGGAGAAGAGCAAATGATCCCTATCATGCCACCCTATCACTGACCGTCACCTGAGATAGGTGGATCAGATGACGCCTATCTAGTAGACCGGGAGAAGAAACTGAAGAATAACCTTACACTGGGAATTCAGTGGGGGAATCAAACCCAGAATCAATTGCTACACTATGACATCCCCCACCAAGCTACGTCTTAATTTTGAAGTACAGATTGCTCTCCAAAACGTATTTAAATATAAATATTATATTAGATCGTCCTCATCGACAGATTCCTTCTCACAGCTTTCACAGCTATCAGAGTCCAAGGAAGGGAGAAGATTATTCATCATACAACTGTCCCTCCGTAATACAGCATTCAACTAACATTCAACTGACCACCAACCAATCCTATCGCTGTGTTATTCCCCTCAGCAAATTCTGCCAAAATTCTGCTTCTGTCAAACTTCTCCAAAGCGTGGGGGTAAACCTTCAGTAAAATCTGCAAGCTGTGCAAGTGGTTGTTAAAGAGCGCGTAATGGAAGACCGATTGACAATCAGAGAACACAGAATCAAGGAAATCGCTAGAATATCACCCACAAGTACATTTTAGTGTTTTGTGCAATAAAGTCGACAATGGCCAGTCTCTCATTACCACCCCCAATGAGATGGCAAATACCAACGAATTATTAAGTGCCTCTGATGAACTCTGCAATAACACAACCATTAACCGAGTCAAAGTTAACAAATAGACTAAATTTTTCAGCATTAAGAGACAGTATCCCCTCCATTGATGCCTCAAATATATAAGTCCTCAGTTTATCAACCCACGTGGTCTTATCATGCTTTGGTATGACAAAACATCTGTCAACGTACTTTTTGAATATAAAATCCTGCCTTTCCTCCCTAAATATGAATAATAATGAGACATGTTCGATGTGTGGTTAATCTCACTCTCCCCCAGTCCTCCCATATAGATTGAATTGAACATTTTGTTGCCCACCGCCGAAGCAATCTAAGGTCCCCAAACCCCATACCAGTAGATGACACGTGCCAATATCATCCAATGTGGTGGAACACGTCCTAGAAATGTGAACTCCTAGTTCTCTGTGAATGCCACAACAGTTCACACAAAGAAAGACCCCCAAGTTAAGAGACAGCCAGTCACGTGCTTAAATAAATCATAGATTACCTTCATAGCCACAGTCAACACAGAACTGATTATCCTCAATCTGCAAGAGTCTCCACAACTCAAATTTAACGTTCTTTCCATACGAAGAAGACACATTCCGTTTACGAGACTGAGAAAAGAAGGCATCATTGAGTGCTACGGATTTGGCATTTTTGAAGACATTTGTCCACCAAAAATACACAAATGTGGTTACTTGTTCATGTCCGATATGGTTTTGACTTTAAAGGAATACACCCGAGAGGCTACATTATACAACAGACACTAACATCCCCCGTGGAAGACTGTGAACTGTTTGTGTTTACTGTCAGGGCCTAACTTCATTTCACAGGCCACCAAGTCGAGTACTACGGGTGTCTTTGACTCCTAAAGTCAACAAAGGATCTACTGTGGAATGGTGGATAAACATCTTCCCCTCCTTAATAGAGCAGAGTCGCTTACCCCAAAGCATAATACTAGCTGACTTTTTTAGTAAATAACCAGAGATTTCAACATTGACATTCTCTGACGAATTTCCATGAGCATTTCTATATTTTTTCCCGCTCTAAAATAAGTATAATGATGCCTCAATTGTGATGGACGGATTGTCCCTCAGTTTTATAGCTCTTTCCTTCCAATTTAGACAGTGGGACTTGAGTTTCCGGCAACTAGTACGACTTTGTTTAATGAAGGCGTCGAATTCTGAGTACAGTTGATTAATCTCCTCAGTCATTCTCATAATACTAGCAAATGACTACCTCTTATTCCTATCAAAGTAATCACAAAACACCAATGGGAGGACTGTCCGCCTTCTAATGCTTGCATTTAAATTTTTAATAATAAACTATAAATAATAATAATAATAACTTGTGAAATATTAAAAAATAAAAGTTTGTTGGCGTTTGTGAGGTCATTTTTAGTCTATATATAAGTTGTTGTAATACAGCTGTCAGTGACTCGTTCTTGATGGTCTCCTTGACGGACACTCTGGGATTACTATAATCTCCACAATTTGGATTCCGCAATCTTGTGGGCACGCTCTATGGACTTGTCGTGCTTTATTTCGTGCAAGGCCTCCAAGAGGGAGTCCAACAGAGGCAGAAGAGATGAGGAGGCGAATATTAACTAAGAGTAAGTTAAGTGTAACCATCGATCGTTGTAGCTTTGAGAACTCTCTCAACATAACCCCCATTCTGACAAATCCCAACTCTAATTTATGATCGACTATACCAGCGTCCTGTAAGTCAAACGAATCAGAGAGAAAATCCTTGTCCTGCATAAGTTTGTCCAATTCAGTCCCCAACTCATTCTGATAATCCGCATAGGCTATAATAACTCAATATAGTACATTGGCCACTGCTTATTAGGTTCTTTACGATTTTTCTGATCTTGTATATCTTTGGTTTGTCTGAGAGAACACTCTAAAGTCTAATTTGTTAGTACTTGTTCCATTTTAATAAGGAGTTCTTTGTGTCTGTCATAAATTGTGCTGTTTTGATTACCAGTTGATAGAAAGTCAACCTCTTTCTCCAAAAGTGTTATTATTTGTTCAGCAGAGTTCATCCACAAACTTGGATTTTAGCGCTTTTGAATCTATTATTATTTTAAATTTAAAATAATTTAATAATAAAATTTAATTATGAAAAATTTAATGTAATAAATTAATGATTATTAGATTTTGTGCATAAATAAATAATAAATATATGCCTTTATGACATTTAATTATTCAATATTTAATTTTACTAAGGCTTCCTCAACTGACATTTGTTTAATTGTTTAAAAAAATTTTACTAATAAAGAATTAACTCATATTTGAGAAAATAGTCAATTTCCACTAATGTTTAGGTTACCCACGTGTTACTAATTTTGTCGAGCCATGTGACGTAGAATTCTTTTCATGGTTTGATCGTATTGATTTATTGCCATCAATTTTTATGTTGCTATAGTTACATTTACCCAATACACTTCCATTCTGATTATTAAGATGTGTTTCAGCAGGGGGAAAAGGTTGCTTTAGTGTTGACAGGATTGTTGGTGGGATTATGGATTATAGAATGGTTAGAGAATGCTATCCCTTGTCATAGATAACAGTATAGGACAATTATGCGGTTATAGAGGACCAGATTGTCTGGTGGCTTATTAGGGGAAGGCTGAGCTAGTGATGCACCTTTATTGTACGAAATATCTACTTTTCTTATCGGTGGATGAAAACCACTGTTTTCTTTCTCGGGACCACGGACGAAGTGACAGAGTCAGAAGATATCGGAAACCTAGTTTTGATCAAAGGAAGTGTTGATCCACATCAGGGTTCAAGCCTCGTCAAAATTAAAAGAATAATGTACTTCAAAAAGAACCACTCCACCGGGAGACAATCTCTTTTCCTGGCTACGCGTTCATTTTGTAACAGCGTGTCGGAATTTCGTTATCAGTTAGTCTGGCTTCACCGTGGTCTTGGTATTTTTCATTTCACAGCATTCAAGAACAGACGACATAAACTAATGACGTCGAATACTATTAGAGCTCTCGTTGGTTTTTATTACTAAAATCTCACTCATCAAAAAACATCCTTTAGAATCTGCCTCAATTCTTTAAGGTGTGCAGCGAGGTGGACATATGACTCACTTACAAGACTCAATTATTTCCACTGATAACTTATTTATTAAAATTGACTCCCCGAATGTCGTCGAAAGAAGTACATCCTTCTACAGCACCAATGCGGACTCCCCGGCATGAACGATCTCGTTTCCAAATGGGTTCCTGGTCTTATAGAAATGCAGGCAACTACGGCCATTTTTCTCACGGAGTCTAAAAACAAGGATGACACTGGCAAATGGTAAGAAATTGTGCCTTAGCAAAGGGATCAACATAAAATATCCTCGCAAGGAATAAACCAAAAAAATTAGTGAACTGCAATTAACAAAAAGCATCCTCAATGGCCTCATCATCCTCACGTTTACGGTCTATTTTATTATTGATCAGGTCATGAAGAGACAAAACAGCCCTCACAAGTGATCCCACATACACCATTAATGATTGGTCATTCATTTTAACACTGAAGGCCTACTATAAACCCCAATCTCAACCTCTTTGAATCCCTCAGACTCCAGATCGGGCATTATTGTAAATATCTCTTGAATTCCAAACATTATAGGATGTGGGATAGGGTTACCCTCCTCCAATTCCGCTGTCAAGTACGTCCCCACTCTGAATAGTTGGTCCGACAGTGCCCTTAGTCCCAAGACCTGCCCAGTAATCCTTGAAGACAATGTCCCATACACATTACGTCCAATATCCCTTAAGTTACAGCAAAGACAACCTTAGAAGATGTTCAACCCCAACCTCTTCAGCCTCTTCTGCCCCGATTTCTGAACGGACGTGGTCAAAGGAGTTAGATGGTACCCCCAATTCAGAAATCTCTCCCACTAGTCGATATGCCTGGGTTGGGAGAACTATGGGAGAGGACATTGCCTGGATTATAACGAGGATTGGGTCATGACAGTAGTTTTTGAATAGTTTGTGGATTTCAATGTCGTTTTTCCGTAAAGAACTTCCACTATGATACCAACCGACGATTCGTTCCTTCACCATGACCTTCCTGAACATTTCGAACATTTTTTCAAGATATGTGGTGTCGATGAACCATAGGGATGGGTCAGTGGGGACTTCATCATATGGCACTATAATATTAGGTGAGAATTTACAGGCATAGCTGTTGGTTATTTCGAGGTCATCTCTCACTCGATAACCGAGGAGGACACCCACTACTCTGTCTACTTTGATGGTGCCTTCCACTCTGGTTCTGTGATCAGCAACATTAAGTAGAACAAGTGGATGTACGACTATCCTATTAACCAATCTAGATGTATCTGTGAAGGCATGATTCATTATGACACACGTTGGCAATGATTAATTTTATTAATTTATATTTAAATATTTCTTTAATTTGTTAAATTATTTAAAAAACTTTGATAAGATTAATTGCAACCAGTCCAGGGCGGTCAAGACTATCTATTGACTCTCAGGGATTAAGACAAAGGCAACCCCATTTGAGGACGTCGTGGGGAAGTCTGGTGGCACATTCGTCCAACGCGAAAAATCGCCAAAAAATTGGCATATATGGAATCTGTCGGTTTCCGAGAGAAATGTTTAATGCCTGAGATTTCCTGACACTTTGACGTACCCCAAAACCGTCAATCCGCACAAGAGAGGGTCCTCTAGTGACTGCATGATCCAGGTATCAGATGTTGAGGGGAGAACAGGAAAGTCAGATGATTTTTAAACAACCAAGATCATTGTTAAATCAGAAATAATTAAGCTAAGTGATTCCGACGCGACCTAGTAACCCCACAGCTTAGTGCGGTGTTCCATCGTCGACACCACATAAGTCCGAAGTGGGAGGGGACTGTCCGGTGCGATAGAAAAGACAAGTATCTTTAGTCCTCTTAATTAAGGCCTCCAGAGATGTAGTTTCCGAACATTTCACTCCAGACGTCCACATTAAGAGATCTTTTCTGGTGGATGGGATCCTAATCGGTCCAAGAGATGAAGGGTACTCATTATGCGCATACGTAGGAGATGATAGGAACAATGTATTGTTTGTAAAGGCATTCAAGGATCGGGTGGCTTCCAATCTTTCATAACCCTAAGATACTCTTCAGAAGGTTAATCGTTGAGACGGTCAGGGTATTTTTGCAAGGATGTCCCCATCTTGAGAGACAACGGTGTCGTCTGCGTAAGAGACAAATATATCATTTTCCTGTGTGGGGAGTTCGGCCATGAATAGGTTGAATATGGAAGGGGATACTAAGGACCCTTTGGTAACACGAGTAGGGATAAGTCGTGAACTGGATTTTGACAGTTCTATACAAACACGTCCTCTCCGACTGCTAAGGAAGTTAGTCCGTCAGAGTTTAAAATTTCCAGGTATTCTTGTTTGGAAAATTGTCCCCCTGTGCTTCTGTACAATTAGGAACATGGGGCGTCAACCAGTCACAATGGGAAAAATAAACTCCCACTACAGAATTCGGCTACAACCGCTGATGAAAATCACGATTCCAAAAAGATTTGTAACAGAGCTGTACGGAATACGCATTCACAGCCTATCGAACTAACGGCCAAAAGGGAGAGATGGAGTTATTTGACATATTCTTAGAATGGATAAGTTTAGACACATAATACTATGGAAGCTTACTTCCAGAGCAGTTGTGAATACCGCAGACGTCCTCGCAACTCTCTCCAATTGCACTTCACAAAGATCTTGAGACTATAGAATAAACTCGAGGACTTAGATATCTTTCGAAAAATTGCTTTCTCAAGGAAAACGTGAAGGAATCTAGCATGGAATATTTCCACGGTGTTGCAGAAGCATCGATAAGATGACGTTCTTTTAGCTGCGTTTTGCAAAATAATAATAATCTTCCTCGAAGCTATTTATTAACCCCGTCTGCTTGTAGGTTTCCGCTTCAGAAGAGAGGTGGAGAAGTAGGTTCGTCCTCTTCCATTTTCATCACACGTCCTACCGTCGCGGACATCATTTCATTCTTCGTTGGAAGAGTTTTCATAATGTAATCTTCACTAGAGGATTTGGTCAAGGAGAAAGTAGAAAGATCCCATTCAACTAGTGTGTTGTGCCAGAAGGGGATCTGTTTGACGGGAATTGACTTTAGGTTCAGTCAGAAGGCATCCTAGACTCAATTTATTTTTATTATTATTAAGTTATTATTTTATAAGGAAAAGGAAAAAGAATAGTTAATTTTAATTCAGCTGTTGGGAGATGCACAAGCTATTCCCACGGACAACAGCCAACGAGAGCCTCTCCTTGAGCCATCTCGTCTCACGAATAAATAACTATTATTTATTTTTATTGGTATAAATAACACGTGGATAATTATTGGATGCCAAAAATAATAGTTTTACTAAAATTTTATTAAAATTAAATAAATTTTAAATATAAAATAGTATTCTTGTGATGGTGGTGGTGTTCGTCACAAAATGTATAATTATTACAATTATCAGTCTACAAGGAACAATATACAATAATAATGGGGGAGAACAAATATGAGAGTACTTGTTGTTAATCACTAAAGATGACCAACTCATACAAACCTGCTTTCCGGGGACATTTGGTTTCATGTCTCTGATCTCTCCTCTGCCCACGTGTATCTAAGATTTAAAAAGGTACCAATCGGCAACATTTCTGACTATTAATAGTTTGGGGGAGATCCCCGAGCAACTCATTGCTGAATGTGGACAACTGGCAAAGGCTAACAGCATCAAAGGTCGCATATTAATCTAATGCAGGCAATAAGATGCACTCTGTCAAAATTGTATACACAAAATGGGAGAATTTACTTAAAACTAACAAAATGGACTTTGGGCAGGTCAGTTACCATGATGAGACCAACGTGGGGTATACAGATGTAACACGTGAACGGGGAATTCTGAGTAGATTAGAAAAGACAAGAGCAACAGTGGAGTTTACGCGTCTTATTGAGGAGAAGGATGAATTTGAGCGGATGAAAGTTCAGGAGGACAATTTGAGGGAGAAGAAGAAAAGGGAGGATGAGAAGAAGAGACTGAGGGAGGAAAAGATTCAGGAAGATATTCGGTTTTTCATTTGCTTATACTAGATCCTATAAAGGTGTTATGATAGGGGAATTAATGCACACAAATTGCGACGGGAATGATTCTGACGACTTTTTCTGACAACACGTCGAATTGTAACAAGAATTATTTTAATTTAAATTTTGAATTTTTTAGGTTAAATTTAAAATTATCATTTTTGAATTTAATTAATTTTAAAAGGTTAAGATTTTGCTAGGTGGTTAATTTTTTTGGTTTAATTTGTCTGAAGGCTTAGGTGATATGTCCAGTTTCCGCTGCCAAAGTGAAGCACGTCTTGGCCAAGCATCATATCTGCCATTGTGGAAACCCTTCAGTGGGGTGGGAAGAGATAGATCCTTTTTGATGCCATCTAGACATTGGTGCTTTACTGAGACAAGTGGAATAACAGAGGCCTTGTAGGATTTGAAGAAGGCACAGAACAGAACGGAGTCCTTTAGTCAGGCAAGTAGCGATGTGGCAATCGAACACACGACTAATCGCGTTTTTAGCGACAACCCTAAGCACTGTTACCTGATCCAGGCGTTAATTAACTCTCGACCTCTTTCCTGTATATCCGGGGAGACGTACCTTTATTACAGAAGATTATTACTTAGTTTTATGATGGGTGAAGACTCTTGTCTTGGTAGATTAGTTAGAAGACATAGGAAACCCGGAATTTTGAACTAAAAAGTATCAGTTGGATGAGGTATGTAAAATCCCATCCAGCAAATTAAGAGAGAATACACTGCCGTCAGGTAATCCCGGCCTCGTTACGTAGCCATCTCATTTTTGCTCGTTTTTCGTTCCGACCTACTTGTTTTACGTTCGTATTACTTATGGAAACTTTGGAGGTGTCATTTGTGCTCCCGTTCTCCTTACAGACCTCCGAAGGGAGTTGATCTCAAGTGGAGAACTTAAGACTGTTGATTTAAAGTCATCGATCTTCTGTAGATTAGCTTTGGACAGGTTTGTCCCCCATGCAACACAGCCATAGCTGATAGTCGGTTGTATTTACTATAATGTGAGCTTAACGTTGAGTTGAAGCAGGAAGGCCCTTAGATTAAGTAATAATCTTCGACATCTTTGCCAACTGATGACTGGGGGAACGAGTATTAACTAGTACGAATTTCCCATGAGCTAGTCTATTAGTCATTAAACAGCTTCGATCTCTGGAAGAGTCATGTTAGCTAAACTACATGATAACCTGAAGTAAGAAAACATGGGATTAAATTCAACACGTGGGGTACTTCCATCTCTACTAACTTAATGACTTTTAAAAGTGGTTTAACGGTTAATCAATGGTGACGCAAACCAACCCACCAAATTGCCCATACAACGATCAACCCACGTGGCCAAATCCCACAAAATAACTTTAAGTTTACATCACACCAAAATAAGTCAAAATCCATACTAATAAACTAATCCACGACCACCCCTCACTTGGGCTCAAACGTCCTCCCCCTAAGATGGACATTCAATGCTTACGAGGCTGTCTTCTTCTCCACCGGTTTTTCATATTTGCACCGATTTATCCTCTTCATCAATCCCACACTCTGGTCTCAGTCTCGATATGAAGAACATCTAAGAATCACCCACATCCCCCACATTGTAATTGGAGACTGAATAGTAGATTTGCATAGGCATAATTGTAAGTATCTTGGCCACCATCTCCCTCTTCGAGAAGAGCCTCCCATCGACCACTTTTAACATATTTTAGGGGACCAACTCATAGATAAGTAAATCGTGTTGCTGTTGGGTGACACATTGAACGCCTTCTTAAGCTCCTGTGGAGGATCTCGTTCATTGTAGGTCACCAATGGGGCCATATTGTTGTACTCTGTAGGTTTTTGAATTCCTACAACTCCCAAACACGTGACAACCTGAGCAAACTGTTTCAAAAACAGGAAGTAGTTGAATCCTCACTGTAGATGGAGAAGAACATCCAGAAAACCTGATTTTCGACCATAAGGTACCTATTAGTCACAATAACAGGAGTACAGCTTGTCAGACCTTCCAAGGGGGAGAGTCAGTTTCTCAGGTGCCCTAGAGTTAGCAGCAGCGTCAATGAAGTGGTTAACAAGAGCAGAGATGCACTGAATTTGAGAAATTGTGCCTTCTTGATCTCCTCAGAGATCTCCTCACTGAGTGGGGGAGTCAAGTCGTACTTGGAGGACCGCAGTTGAATTTGTTCAAAAGAGATGGCATTCTTGTAATATTGTTTTAATGACTCAATAATTAATATAATTATTACATTTTGAATAATATCAGTTAAATTATTCATAAGGGGAAACAAAATTTTAAGCTGAAATAAAATGATGGACACCTGGATGACGTAGCGACTGTCCCCCAGGTTGTTAAATTTGTAGACAATGTCGAAAAAATCTGACTAATTACACTTAGAAGGGCTTACCGTGTGCTTCTCCATTGATGGGGTCTGGCTTGTTACTATTGGTTAAACAGTAGTCTTACCCTTTCTGCACAGCATTGAGCCTCGATTCCAGTATCTCGCTGATCACTTTAGTGCCAATGCTTAATATTGCCTGATTGGTCGAGTCCATCAGAATATTTCTTTTTATGGTATTTAAATTGGTTTTTATTTATTTTTTGAATTTTATTTTTAATTAATATTTAACTTAATAATAATTCATAAATTTACTTATTTCTAAAATCAATTAAAAATTGATTTAGTTGTTACATTCCGATATGACAACTATTCCGATAAAGAATGAAGTGATGTCCGCGGCGGTAGAACGTATGATGAAAATGAAAGAGGGCGAACCTACTTCTCCACCTTTCTCTGAAGCGGAGGCCTGTAATGAACTAATAGAAGATTGATTTTGGCAGTAAAAGTAGACGTTCTACTTTGGGTTCCTTCCTTGGATTAATTGTTGTGACTGTTTGTGCTGGGCTTACCAAAGATTGTATGCCTGGGGTTATTAAATAAATAATTTAAAATTGAGCGGGAATTTATGTTAATTTCATGATGGTAAATTTAAAGTTGAGCTTGAATTTGCAATTGATTTATCAATTTGAAATTTTCACATGTACTGAAGAGTACTTTAATTTCAAAAGTACATTCTTATTTACTCCCAATATCTAGAATTGACCCCACCATCTTTAATTCCATCATTGAAGAGGTTATTTGACTGTAATGTCGATTAAATCATCCTCTTACTGTAGTGATACGCTTTCATATTTAAAAATCCCCCGAAAATCATGGATATTAAGCCTGAGATCGTATAAATGTCCCAGGACCTCTCAGATACAAATATTTTCGTTGTCCACGTGTGTTTGAAAGACCAAAGTTTATCCAAGATCCGGAATTTTCAGGTCCTTATCATTTAAATTTTTAACAATTAGCGAAAATGCATAAAATCTTGTAATCTGAGTAACATACACGTGTAGAGACACTCAGACGACCTCATCCTTTGGGGAGTTACTTTCGATTTTCTCGAAGCCTTAAACGAACTTGTTAGACGGCATTGAACCTGACTGGTTTCCCCTCTGTACTCCAACTCGATGTCTGCGTAACCTTGATTGAAAACTACAGGGTGGAATGACCACCTTTATGTTAGTGGGGAAGCTCCACTCTGGATGTCACGTGTACAGGCGCTTTTGTTTCTAACAATCTCCTTGGAGTGCTGTAAATACCTGTCCAGCTAGTGGAAAGGCCGAAACGTTACTGTTGGTAGTACATTGACTTTCTCAGTGATGTGACATTTGTTCCTTCCACCATGGAAATTTCCAGAACCGTTCGACATTCGTCCTAAACTTTCCTCAAACGACTCTGAAATCTTATAGTTCAGGGGACCTTCGGAACGATGCTGGATATTCGAGCATATTTCCTTCACACTCCAGTGGTTGAGTAGCCATGGACTCAGGGCTGCGGTTGAAAGGCACCGAAAAGAACCATTTCTCTTCCCTGTCCAGCCAACCCGCATGTCTGTATGGTATCCCTCAACTCGACAAAGACCATTAAGCTACGGAATCTTCCACCGAAACACAAGATCGACATTGGAGATATCCAGGAGACTTTCACAAATAGTGTACCCCCATTTTTCAGGGATACACCTTCTTCAACAAAGACAGATTTGGACGTAGCGGAGGGCTCACTGATTTTATGGAACGTCTCCTACGCCCTCCATACTGGTCCCAAACCAATTATACTAAGTTGAACCGCTTCAAAGGCCTGCGTGGGAAGAAGGAACCTTCAGGAACTATAAGAAAGCAGACTGGGACGTGAGTCCCCAGCATTTGATTCAATCGACAGTGGACCATCTAAATCGTGTAATCCTCCGTGGAGAAAGCTGTTTGTCCCTCGAAGTGTATAAATGCTGTAACACACTCTCGACTTTGAAACTCGTTCCCCCATAAAGAAAAGGAACGTTCCGAGGATGAACCGACCCCTTACCTGAAAATTTAAATCAAAGAATCACCTCCGTCAAAGCAAAGAAAAGTCTTGGAACCAACTCCTATAATCTATGGGAAAGGTGAAATCTACGAGCCTTGCTTGGAATGCTATCCTCCGAATCAAATTAAAATATTTAATGAAACAGAATCTCCCCCAATCAGAATATTAAGGAAGTTAACAACCTGAAGAAGTAAACGCTTCTATAAGTCACAAGGACGTCTCAAGGACTCATTAAGAAATTTGGTACTCAAAACAACCCAGAATCGAACTCTACACAGGCCAAGGTTAGACAAGCAACAAGTTCCATGAAGGGGTCCTGGAATTCTACCAAAGTATCTCAGAGACATTGAGATCTGGTCGATCACCTCCATTTTTAATCTCTCCCCAAACACGAGTACTATCCCTATCTAATGGAAAAACTCACTTATCATACATGTTCTAATGCTTGGAAAACCGAAGACCTCCCATATATCCTACCCCCGATATCCCTTACATTCACTTAACCTTTATCTGGGAGGTTTCAACAAAATCGAGCGGCATTTACGGATATTAGTCTCGTTGACATTCCAATTGACTGGGTCCTCAGAAACTTACTAACAAAAAATCTTCAACATTCATCGATTTTAAAACGTTGGATAGCAAGCCTCCTCATTAAGGGACGTATATGTATGGGTCATTCAAGATTTCGTCCCCAAATGGTGTCTCTCAAGAATCTCCCCTTCCCCAAACACTTTTCAACTTATTGACTTACCTGGTTCAATGCTCCTAGCTTACGTGGATGACTTATTACTGCAACCAGAATAGGTCCGTAGATTCCGTACCCACATATACTAGTTTTACCACCAACCGAAGACAAGAGGATACGTCAACCTTTATGGAGAATTTATTCAGAGAATCCAAGAATTCTTGGAGTGACCTTAGACCCCTTACTTTTTTTTCTCAACGTGGGAAGAACGTTCTGGCAAAGTGTCTCCGGAAACTCGACAGAGTCCAGGATCCAGTCGTCGCAAGAATGTGCTTCTGTTCCTAGAGCTCATGGCTGAGTACGCCTGTGCTTCCAAAGCTTATGGAATCTCAGTCTCAAGTTACGACTTCATAAATCCTCTCGGAAGAAAAATGATCTGTCTTAAAACCTTTCTACTCAATTCTTACTCCCCCCCTCTTTGACATCTAAAGTAGTGGGTCCGATTTCCTCATTCTCTGCGGCGTCAAATCTGATCATTACTTTCGATCAGCGGCAGAAGCTGCCGAAACGCTTAAATTCTAACAGAAACCCGCACCTCTTCAAATTCTGCTGAAAGTCGTGACTACAGGAAAGCAATGGGAACTATGGAGGAGCACTGCAAATCCTCAAGCGCCTGTTGAGGACTACCGAGATCAGTTGGTTTAGCTGTTACATTCCTAATGTCCCCTTTCGGGTAATTCATATTGGCACCCTCTCCCAATCGTAGTACTATGAGTCAGGAACGATATCTCTCACACAGAACAACAACCTCATTCAAAATCACTAGGAAATTACAGAATCTTCAAATCTGTGCCATGAATAAACAAAAAACGAGCTTGATCATCTACCAAAAATGTTCTCGAGTGACCAATACTTGTTTCGGTCCAAATTCTTTGCAGGGTCTTTTAACAAATTCTATTTTTCATATGCGAGCCGGACTACACCCATTATTTTGCTGAACGCAGAAGGTGATCTCGTTGTTTCTGCTACTCAGTGGACAATCTTCCATATTAGATTCCTCCACGCTCTCTTTGAGTAAGCGAAGTGGACCTCTTCTATCTTTATGTTGGTTCTACGTAGACATTGGAAGGACTGTTCTATGACAATGGCAACTGGATTCACTTTATTTGTCTCCGATTGTTGTTGGGAGACCCCCTGACTGTGGGACTCTTCTTCTGTAGAGGGGATACCCATTGTCAGTGAACTGTCTAGTAATTATTTGGGGTACCCTTTTGTAAACCTACCACCAAATCTCCACTTATCCTATTCATTCGTTGGATCGCAATCCGATTCTTTACTCCCCTCCCCCGTCTATAACCACTCCACAGCTTTTCTTGGAAGGAGACTTTCAAATTCGCCCTGAATAATTCAAAGTGCGATCTCGGACTCCTGCTTACTCATTTTATCCCCTTTTAAACCGATCAAGAAAAGGGGGACATCACCACCTCTCCAAATTAGACCTTACAACGGGGACATTTGCCACTAGCCAATGAAAACGAGAAAGAATGTCAAAAACTCAGAAAATTTGGCTAAAACAGTCATTTCATGAACATATTCGCCTTGTAGGTGAGAAGCTCCCCATTTTAGTGATCTTACTGAGATTCCACACTTCGAATGATAGGATGATTACTTGTATAGACTGCCTGTTGATTTGGGAAAGTTCTATATAGGACACTAAAAGCAGTTCGGACGGCATCGTAGGTTTCTCTGGGAAAAAAATTGTCAAGTCTAAAAATCCGAGGACACATTACGAGCGAAGCAAGGTTTCGTCAGCCACATATTGGTTGAGTCCTATACAAACTACACTATCGGGCTTTAAGTCCCCCCCGGGACTTATTCTCAGTAAATGAGAGTAGTTCCACTGAAAGCCGGAGATTATCGCCTCCTAAAATACATAATCCCCAAAACCGTCTGTGTGAAAAAACGATCGATATAGACTTTAAGTTTTTTAGCAAAAGTGAATGCTTTAATGTCAATTTGACGTTGTTGTAGATATTTGCTGTTTATTTAGTTTAACGGTAACTTCGCTATTCTCTTAGATGCGCAGATTACTTTGAGGACCTGATCTTCTACTCCGGCCACTCCGACGGTGAGAGAATCGTTGATCTGATATATTTTGCAGCAGTACCCATCGGTGGCTGAAAATAATCATAAAGTCACATGTGGGGGAGCTGTCGAGAGAATCAGAGGCAATTAGTACGTTTTTGTGGTAGCGGAATGCAATCATTGTGTAACTCACCATTTGTGAGAATCATTATCCAATCATTTTATAGTATTTCGGGTGGTCAACAGAAAATAATATTACCCCCGATTATTTAATGTCGGTAATCTGTCCGCGCCGAATAGCGTTGATTGACCTTGCGACAGCACTGCAATCATTGGGGACATTTGAGACCTGGTGGTGGTTACTGCTGTTGTGTCGCATTTAGCTGCGAGTTCGATTCCCAGACGACTACCTACCGGGTGGAGGATGTCTTTCGCTTTATTCGATTCCTACAGGGGTCATTGGATCCGCCTTACTCTAGATACTTCTAATGCCTGAAAGGCATCCCAAAACGATCCTTTTCTTCCCGTCTCCAGTGCATAAGTTCCCACAATGGCAGATACTCCAGGTATTTGATACTTCCCGTTTGATTGGGGGAACTGGGCAGAAAACGTCTTTCAGGTATATCCTGGGTTATTAAAAAGACATTCGATGGTTAATAACAAGTCCCTTGTTCCTCTTCTTGCTGCTAAAGCTACGCCATAGTGATCATAGTTATGTTGTCTCAGCTTCCCAACTAACGAGGAATATGGTGGAAAAACGCTAGGGGAACTTAATTTTTTAAAGGTGGAAGCTTCTGTGAGGCTGGATTCGAACAAAATGAAGCACTATTTGTACTATGACTTTAATTTTTCGAAAAAGAAATAAAGAACTGCATCAAGTGAAGATCTGCACACTCACCTGACTATTTGGTGGAGGTTCTGTCCCTTTCTTCTCGCGTGACGTCAGGAGATCCGATGTTGACGTGGAGGCACCTCTATTGCATCGTACATTGATTTATTGTGGATGAATGGTCTTGTCTTCTTTCTCCTTACAAAATTTGAACTAAGGAAATGTCGAAAACACGAGGAATGCAAGTTCAAATCTCGTCCCATCCAAATCGAAAGCAAAACAGAGAACGTCATCTCCAGGGGGAGTCCTGAATAGCTAGTTGCCTAAGATACTCACTATTAAAACAAAAAACGGACAAAATTGTCTTAACTTGTACTAACTACAATTTTGGTGACTAAAGACGGTCAACAACTACCAAAAAATATATTTTAATTAAACGTGGGTGCTCGAAAAATTGAAAACTTATCCCCCTTCTCGATTAGGAAGGAAATGCTCTCAATCAGTAACTCCTCTCTCACTTATTCCCTTTCCGCCCCTGCGATAAACGACCTAATACAGTTCAGAAGGGTTAGTGGCTACTCCCAACAATCCCGAAGGTTCATCTGCGATCGGTTCAAAATGAACTGTCACCAAAACTTTAGTATCCCCCTTTAAGAATGTCCTCCATTTCTGTCTCCAAAACTAGAATACTTAGTAGTCTCCAACATAAGTCAAAGTGTTAGAACTGTCCAGTTCCAACAGAAGAGACACGTACAAATTATAAAACAGCAAAAATAATAATTAATATAAATTAACACATGACACATTCTTATTCTACAAATCAAATAAAATAATAAACCCTGCACGTGCACTCAACACTTTCTATGATATCGAAAATCTTGTATTCATAAGCCCACACTTCATTCTCTTTATAAAGCACTTCATCATGCCAGCATCCTTCCTTGTCAACGTCATTCATATAGGCTTATGTAAATCAAACACTACCTCTCACAGGGGCACAACAACCCTTCTTCAGATAAGTGGGGTCACTCGGTTCATATCCTTTGGGACATTCCTCGGTCATGCAGTAATAGTCATATGGGCTCTATGAAGCATTAAACTCCTCACAACAGTGCAGTAACATTTTATACACACTTTGTAGCCTTCTGTGAAGATGAATGGGTGCCAGGCAACTCCAATCGGATATAGTCTCTTGTCCCCTTCATAATAACACCTTCCACGTGGTTCAGTGTCTTATAATAAAAACACATTCTAACCTCTGCATATTTGACAGCATTGACCTTCGTAGCGAGACTGCGTGAGTTGGAGACACGACAATTTGGGGCAAATCACTTTAAAACATTTTTGTTTACCATTCTAAGAAATTTAATTAATTTTAAAATTATTTATAAATTATAAAATTATTTAACTTTAAATAAAAAATATTAATCATACAATACAAACGCACGTGGAGCATTTAATATGCCAAATATCCCCGTCATTATATATAAAACCTCTTCTAAAATCATAACACTGTTTATGGTTGATTAAATCTCTAATATCAGGAATAGTAAAATCCTGATTGTTGAGAATTTGCCCCCTTCCACACGAATTTGCTAAAACAAACTAAAAGTCAACGTAATTTTTCACCGGTGGACTGACGACAGTAGATTTATGCACGTTGTCAACCAATTTGAGATAAAGCTGGCCCTTGTTAAGTTTCTCGAAAATCTCCGCCTTTAAGTCAGAAATCAATTTCTCTAGTAAAACTATAAGCTACAGTTTGGACAATCTCGTCCTCAATTGTCAGCAAATGTAGATTAGCCATATTATCAGTCAAATACAGGTCAATCTGCCTTATTAGCTGATTTTTAATTTTGGGAAAAAACAACAAAATTGAAAGCTGACAATTTTGGTTAACATCCACAAAGAGCAAAATAGAGTATGTAGATTTGACCGTGTTTTTTGTTTGGAGGACAATTGTCACAGTCGCTAGTGATTAAATCAAATATTACTTAAATGAATAAATAATGGAAATATTTCTAGTTTTCCCATATTTGTGAGGTTTTTGGTTGCCAGAGAAATCACAATTTCTTGACTAGTTATTGCCTGGGCAAATAAGAGAGTAATTGGGACATGATGGCATTTTATCTTTGTAAATTTGATTAATACCTCACAATTCAGTCTGCACGTGTCTTCACATGTGGAATTGAATAGATATTTCAGTCCTTGACGTCCAATATAAAAATATGCCTTTACGACTTGATCCTGCTCAAATTTTGCTTTAATCTAACACATAAGCGAAATTAAATTTTTAAATATTTAAAAAAATAAATTTAAAATAATAAATAATTTAATCAAAATCAATATTTACTGTTTCTATGCATAAAAAATAGCATATTTAAGCATATACCACAAAACTAATATAGGATCTCCCAATTTGTAACAGAATACTCCCAACACTGTCCTTTTCAGATGCAATAATCCCCACCAAAGCTAAAATGACTTAGTGGTACTAACACTGGTAAGTCGGCTTGATAAAGACAGATCCACTATAAATTGTATTTGATGGAGAAATCAGCCTTATATCTAAATCTTCTACTAACAGTCCAGCCAGAATAGATGGGTCGACCATTAATCTTCCATGTAATGTGTTCGACTAAATTCACATTTAACCTTACTTCTTTGTTTATTAATGACTCATCACGTGCTACGAGAAAGTTATTATTGTATAGAGAGATTATCCATTTTTCGTGATAGTCAGTCATTTTTTCTGAAATTCATTAATTTAAATATATTTTTTATATAATTTTTAAATTTAAATAAAATAATAAATAATTTTTATTTAAAATACCGTTTGTTGTGACCAGATATTTAAACGTGTAATTTTCGTTTATTTCGAATGCTGAGAACGCATAACCATCATTATTTGTATTTACAAGTAATGAACACAACGAAACTAAATTTAAATAAAAATTTAAATTTAAAACCGCTTTTAAGACTATGAAACTCTGTTATTCTCCCCTCCAATGTGACATCGCTGTTGACCATTCGCACTCTTATTGTAGCATTATCTCCCAAATTCTTGAAAATGGCGTTATTAACGTCTTTCCAGCAAACATAAAACTTAATAAAATTTAAAAATACATTATTAGACTGGCCTTTGTGGGCGAACTCTTCCACAATAATTTTATCATTCCACAATATTGACACAATAATTTCCTCATCTACCATATTGTCATTCGCACTGAAACTCCCAAAAATTATTACTTTAAGAGAATCGATGACAGACATAAACTCTTATCGGTCCTCAACAAACTCACAATCACAAAAGTAGTCACGTGTGTTGTTCTCTCGTTTAGCAAGGCGTAGTATTCCTGGCTTACGTCATTTTCGCTGGATTTGTAATTTGAGGCCACGAAGTAATCCATTTGTAGATTTTCTGAAATTTTAATATTTACAACCTTCCTGTAGCGAATCTTCAACACACGTTTTACAACACTTTCCAGAGTCATAGTCGATATTTGAGCACGTGGGAGTCACACATAACTTACTGACGTCATCACAGACAATTATGTTGAGTTTGGGAGTTACGTCGTGCTGAGTAGATCAAATAGAATACCGGTTTACATTGGCACAACAGACAGTATGTCCTTTTTGAGTTAAACTTGGGGTAAAACTGGTCCCCAAGGGGATGAATTCTGTATCGAATATACATCCCCCGTTTACTGAGTAGCTGATAGTTTGTGGATCTCTAAATGGAACCATTATGGAGCAGGTGTGCATGAAGGCGAGTAGTATTATCATATTACGTGTGTTATTATGATATGGCAGATTCACAATTTTTATATTTATTTAATAAAATTAATATTAAATTTAAAATTTTGATATAAATTATTATTTAAAAAGATTCTTAAAATGTTGCTTGTGGACTCCAATTTATTTACAAAAAATTATAATTATGTGCTATTTCTTTTCTGGACTGTGAAAGAAATAGCGTTCACGGATGTTCTCTGAGCCGGTTAAGATTTCCGAGTCTTCTGAGGAAATCGAGGGACGAATGTCTGTGGGCCCCAAAGGTTTTTACAGCGAGAGAAACATAGGCTTATTATATTTAATTGATGCTTTAGTACATTAATTTATTGAGACAATTAAGTTGTTCTTTAATTTATTTTAATTTGTGAGTTTCTTTGATTTTAAATTAAATTCAGCCTTCGTGTGCGGATTATACAATGACGACGTATTAATGCATTCTAATTTGTGGGAATTGAGGGGACATCATTATTTCTCTTATTTATGGTGGCGTCATGTGATCCACCTTACTCAGGAGACCCCAAGTCGGCTTCAAAAGGATCAATCTATATATTTCGTTCCCCGGCGACGAGTTCTGGAATCGTCATCAGCTTCCCGGACAACATCCTCTGGAGCATTGTACTTGGATGAGGACCTGCTGGAACGCGTCAGGCTCAAGAAATTAGTTAGTTTGGTTTTACCTTGGTCTTTGGAACTGTCTTTTCTTGTAATAGCCTTTTTGGTAACAAGATTAAGATTGATTTGAAATTTTCCAGCAAAGCGACGGCATTTTACGGATGAATCCTGCCGTCCATCCAATGATGGGATCATACTTCCTCTGCTCAGGGGCTTTTCAAACTCTTGATTAGTTCTATCCAATTCTTCGCTTCTTTTTAAATTAATTAACGTTTTTAGCTTGACGGCATCCTTTTCTTCACTTCTCCGGTAGAGGGGTTCCCCCAATGGGGGATGGGATAGACGTGATGGCTGGAAGTCTGTACCCGCTCAAAGGGAACAGAATAAACCTATTTCTGCCACAACTGTTATGCAACCTCTAAAGTATGTAATTTTATTAAATCATAAAATTATCTAAAATTATTTAATTCCGTAATATTCAATATAAAAGAGCTTGCGGTGTATTTTGTAAATGAAAAATCGAGATTTTCTGAGGAAAACGTTGACAGAGAATCCGAATCCGAAGAGAATGGCTCCGAATCCGAAGAGGAAAATGAAATGGACTACAGACATTTGCTCGAGAAAGTTAAGAGAGCTCTCCCAAGCTACAATCAAAATGAGTTTTTTTCTGACACAAGGATATTGAGAGAAACTACAGATTACATTAAACATTTGAAATCGGAGATTATTAAACTGCATGATGACGTTTATAAGCAAGTTGAGAAAATCAGAAAACGTGTTCGTAACCTTAAAAAGAAGGATAACTAAATTTTTTTCCTTTCAATAAATGTTCATGTTGTTTTTTTAAATCAGTTACTTTGTAATCCACTTGGGCCGAGATAAAAAATTGTTCTGCCACGTGGTGCCATATGGCTGCTTGGATGAAGATTTTTCTTTCTGTGGCGTCATGGATCCACCTTACTCAGGAGTCGGCCAATCCATGGCTGACACTCAAAAGGATCCATCTATTCATTCCACCGGGAGATGATTTTGTTCCTTGGCAACGAGTTCTGAACAACACATCCTCTGGATCACTCTGCTTGGGTGAAGGTCTTACTGGAACGCGTCAGGATCAATGAATTTGTTGGATGACACGCGCAATGGAAAGCTATTTCTCACGATCCGAAGGGGCATTTTGTGGGAGCCCCAGCCTACAGTACTAAACGAGGATCTATCTGAAATAAACTGCAAACTGGAAAAGACCTTGATTCACTACGAGCAATAGCAAAATGGGGGAACTCGGAAGAGGGTGTGTAGTAGGACACTAACATCCGATCAATTTATGATTTTCTGGTGGTGTTTATTAATGATGATAATAATGCTATTTTTTCATGGAAAAGGGTCACGTGTTATTAAAGAACCCTAGTCGATCGGGTCAATGATCCAAAGAATCACCAAGGATCCACGTGAGACTGTATGGCTTCGAGAGCGTATCTTGATACTTACGTCAGAGGAAGCAGGACATCCATTCAAAATAAGTCTGAGACGCTAACAATGACGAGTTGTACCATCCAACTAGAACATGAAGAAAGAAGGAGTTGAACCAAATGATTGTGATCTAAGTGATCCACAATTTCCCGATGTTCCTTGACGGTTCCTTCTTATTTATGGTATTTCCGGGTTTCGGCGACTTTCAACATGGATCAGAGAAAAACAAAAAAGAGGAATCGGACCCACAAATCTGGATTGCAGACAGAGAAATCGAGAGGTTAGTTAGACTAACTTAGATCTACCAGCTAGACCAAGAATCCCCAATTAAGTTCAGAAAGATTAATCATTAAATGATTCCGCCTCTCTCAGTAGTCTCCTTATTTGACTCGCTGTTCTTTCTAAATCCCAGGCACTTAATCTCGTTGTACAGGCAGAACATCGCCTGTCGGCCAGTAGTTCTGATAGGGGTCTCAAAGGGAGTAGGGCCTTTCTATGGGGCTGAAAACTTATTTAGAGTTCCATTAACAAGGATTGGATGTCCTTGATCTTCTTTATGTGGGTTTTTGTTAAATTCATTTTCCATGCGCATCCGTAGCTAACAGTTAATATATTGGCCATAAACGTGTTTTTAATTATCAACCCAAGACCACGGTAAAATTAAACTAAACATCACGTGATCCCGATGTATCCCAACAGCGACCTCATCTTTGCCCGATGTTCTTCCCTCGTCCCCGCGCATTAACGTAGGACGGCTGACTGGTTTTACTGGGCCGCATTCCCGTGATCTGGAGTCTAGTCTCATTAGTGTTTCCAGAGGCGTCGGTCCGGCTCGGAGATCTCCACAAATCCAAAGGCTCCGTTATTCTGAAAGCTCTATTTTTCATTTCCTTGATCTTCCTCATATTTGTCCAAGATATGGAAGGTCCCCACGATATGAGAAACATGGCTGATGTACTGCCTGTACACGCTCATCAGGAGCGAGTGAGTACCACTCTTCATATTCCCAATAAACTTTTTACTCCGTTCAGTTTCTTCTCGCATTTCAAAAGAATGTTTTCCACGTGTGCTGTCATACAGAGGTGCATATCAAGTATCACATCCAAGATTATTTGACATCTGCTGAAAGGGATGTCGACCTTGTTTAACTTCAAGGTGACTGTTATCCTTCCCAAACTCATGTCCGAGGTAAAAGGGAGGTACACGACTTCTCTGCATTAGCCGGTTTTCCATTATCCGGTCCAGGTTAACTTGTATTCTTCTGTGACCTCCTGGATGTCCCGATCTCGCTAAGCAAACACAACATCACCCGCATAGGAGAGTAGAACATCACCATCAGATTCCAAAGTCGAAAGAGCGGTCAGAAAGAGGTTAAGCGGAGCAGAGGATAAAGGAGATCCTTGAGACGTGAGATGGATTTCAGTCCTCTGAGGCATCGAATAGTTGAAAAAAAGTGTTAATGTCAAACTGAAAATAAGGGAATACAGTGGATTTAAAAACTCAAAAAAAAGTAAAAATAAATGTATTAATTTTAAATAAAAAAAATAATATTTAAATAATTAATAGTTGTTATGTCAGTGAGTGGTCGTACAAAGCCCAATATAAGACGAGGTGTTGTATTACTAATATAAAGACATTTCCAGGTCAATTGAATTAATAAGAAGGCTCCATGCCTGTTAATATATTATTATATTGATAGCAAATACAATCCCTACTAATTGTTTACTAAAGTTAATGATGATTATGGAGAGTGATGCCTTCGTAACAGTGGCTGACCTTTACTCCACTCACTACAATAGAATTGTCAACAGCAACCAGCAACATTGCGCTGAGGCGGCAAAAATTGTGAATTTTATTTTTTATATTTTTAAGGCTACGTTGGAGAGCCTAAATATGGCGGCAAATCATTTCCATCCTCGAATTGTGGTGGTCGATAAATTGTCCACATCTCAACTGGGATTTATGATTAATAGAATTGACGGAAGTATCTTAATATCGGAGTCTGAGTATGATGATTTGGTTGAGGGGGACGAATTGTTGGAGATAAATGATCGAGTTTGTTGGTTATGTGACTTTAGGATATTCAAGGATGGAAATGTTCTCAGGTTTGTGATTTTCTTAGCAATTTGACTGGTTGGAGTAGAATTGTAATTTTTAGGAAAAATTAGACTCAAAGTTAAATTTAGTGCAAAATATTTAAATTAATATTAAATTATTGATTTAAGATAATTTTTTATTTTTTGTAATAAATATTTATAGTTAACATGATTCAGCTTAGTGGTCGTGCTGTCGCTTAAGTGGTGTTCGATTCCCACACCGTTAACTACCTGGTCAATGACCCGGGCTTTTTTAAATCCTAAGATCTACCCGTTTAGGAGACTTCCAATGTCTGGCATTCGAAAGGGATTTTGTCTTTGCTCCATTGGAAGGGTTACCATGATGGGGATGTTAATCGACGTGATGGGTCGAATTTACATAATTCTCTATGATGACTGACAATAGAGTTGAAAGGACGTGTCTTCAGTTTCTTTGACTTTTTGATGCCATAAATTATTAAAGTGCCAATGTATGAACCTAATCACTAAGTTGTGCCTTCTGGTGTAGTCGCCTCCTGTAGCTGCGTGTAGCCATAATATGATCCATGATTTCATAGTGAATTTTTATCTGCAAGAAACGAGTTCCTGTCTTGAAGATACTCCTTGATAGCGCTAAGGTTTGCTTGGGTACCAATCTTGTACTTGAAAGCAAGGAATCCTGCGATTGTGGTGATATGTGTTTTCTTAGCTTAAGGACCCGTATACACTAATCTCATGGATCTATTCTTTACGTTTTCCGCGATAGTCCTCAAAACTCCGAGGACACTCCAGATTATTGGCAGACTTCTCAAGACTCTTAAGACCAACCACACTGAAATATTCATCAATGTCATCCATCATGGGAGACAACAAATCCCCTTGCAATATTCTTATGAGTTGATTTATGAGCAGTCCAATACTCAACTGGGATGATGGAAGTCGTAAATTGAAACCATTATTGACAGGAGAGTCAGAAATGCACTATTTTGTGAAGAATGGGAAGGGGACCAGCCTTGGTCGACTGTTTCTACCAGAATGGTTGGTGTAGCCGTCAGGGATTGCCACGTCGTTAATCGCGGTCTTAGGCCTCCTTGTATAATGTCGTCTGCATGATGTGAAGAGACTCACATATTATTTGTCGACACCTCCAGGCGTAGTCCTTCCAACCATTGAGTTAAGGAATTGAGCATCCTCTGAACTATTTGAGCGACGATTCTGTATTACCTGCCTTTAGCAGCAATGACTATGTCGTCCGCATATGAAAGGAGACAATTTTGGGGGTTGTGGCATGTCGTTTATATACAAATTGAACAGTGTTGGCGATAGTGGGGATCTTTGGGGAACACCACTTGAGAGAAAAAGTGTCCTATACTTCACGTTGTTGCAGATTCCCAACTCACGTTTTCCGCTCAGAAAAAAGCTTGTTGACGCACAACACCTGGCCTGAATCCCAAAAGTTCCCGTTAAGCGGATACTTCAAGAGACATGATGCCTAGAATGGACACTTCCTAATTCCACTAGGGGAACTCGATAAAACCAATTTCAGTTATTCCCGGGGGATGATGCATCAAAGCCATGTTATTCCTTATGTGACTTCATGGGACTACCGTTTCTAAATTCCACGTGGACTACTTTAGACAGTTGAAGGTGGATATAAATATTCGCGCAAATATACAAGCAAATGTGATCAAGAGGACCATTGATAGCGGTTCCCTGAGAGTTTCTTTGCAACCTACAGAGACAATTGTGAACAGTTTGTCTAAATCGTGACTGGGGGAAGCGAAGATTCGGAGGAAAAGTAATATGGATATTTTTTATTAATAATAAAATTTTTTTTAAAAATAATAATTAAATATTAATTAATTAAATTTAAAATTATTTGCTCTTTTTTCTAACAAATTACATGTTTTGGTTACTTTGGTCTTCTAACAATATTTCTAAAGTTCTTTACTCCATTAAATAGGCGACGACCTGCATTTTTGACTGATTTGTTATCACATTAATCACCTTTTTTGATCACGTGTCGCTGTTCGCACAATTTTATGTAGTCTTTGATATTTTTCCTTATTTTATCATCATTATTCTTGAGAACATAGGAAATTACAGATTCCTTATCTGATTGGCCCTCTTCTTTGGGGGAAACTGAAATTAACACGTAAAATACAATTCCATTCAGACTTGAGGACATTCCTATATGCATCTTCACTCAGATCAATGAGTACCTTTAATAATATTGATCACTCCCTCCGTTGTTTTGCTCTCCATTTCTGTCATGCTTGTGATTTTTTCATTTTATAATATTCATGAGATTATATGACTCCAGTAATATTATCAAATTATAATATACACAGATTAGAGAACCATTCTGTAGAATTCACTGTAGCACGTGGTGCCGTGTGGCTACTTGATTAATGATTTTACTCCCTTCCCTCCGGTAGTGTCATTGGATCTAGGGAGACGCCCAATGCATGGCCGGCATTCAAAGGAGCAATCTATTCATTCCACCGGGAGATGATTTCGCTCCCTGACGACGAGTCCTGGAATCGACTTCAGCTTCCGGGACAACGTCCTCTGGATCACTGTGATTGGGTGATGGATTCTGGAATGAGTAAGGATCAAGGAATTAGTTTGGTTTACCCCTGGCCTTTGGAATAATTCAATTGAAGTGACTCTCATTTGAGGGTCTTTTTGGCTCAACGTATAGTCTGGTGGTATCGGATCTCCTTGGAGTATTAGTTTTTAATGCGATATGGAACCACGAGCTCATTAAGTTTTTTTTGAAAAATCCAGTTCAGGTGACAGAACAGTGACTCGTCAGATCGGTGTTTTAATATTTGAATTTGGTTTCACTGTCCATTCCATCGGTTTTTTGACGGATGGAATCATTGATAGGCGACATTTTATAATCTCCGAAGATTTGAGACCACTAAGCCTTGATGACTTCATTTGACAAAGCAGTAGGACTTGTTAGCCGACGGATTCTTCTATGTCGCCTCCATAGACTTTGATGGTCACTTAGCGCAGTCTCCAAGTGACAAAGGAGAGTCCCATTGAGTGCTCACATTATATGCGAGTTCTCTCGACAGTTTAGCCAATTCGAACTCTCATCTTCATGTTGGCTAAAAGGACTCTTAATTTCACTGAGTCAGAGCCCGGAAATCCTTCCACTGCCTTCAGTGGTAGAACTCGACGGACTGTGTCGAAAGTCTTCGATAAGTCAATGCCAAGGATTTTAGTTGCGCTTTGGTATCTTAGGTTCACAGCGCCATTTGTGTCTCCAAACTATATCCGTCGTTGATCCCCCAGTCCTAAATCCACTTGGTGCAAGGTAGTCGTCCACTTGATCTCTGATGCGACTCATTGTAGCTTTCATTGTAGCTAGCACCATGCTTTTAGTAGAACATTAAAGAAGATTACCGGGGGAGGATTTCCCCTAGGCCAGCTGTCTTGTATGGTTTCAGGATATGTATTAGGAGTCCAGATCCAAAGGAGGGGGTATTCTTTCCTGGCACACATAGTGTTTAAAAGGATTGTAATTTTATCAATTAGCACGGGGGGTCCATATTGGAGAAAATCTGGGTTGATGCTGTCTAGTATAGGAGAACAAACATTTTCAGTTTGCCCATTGTCCTTACGACCCCCTCAAAAGTATTTGATGTTTCCAATTGTGGTGTCCACGTACAAATCGAATGTTCTTCTGGGAGAAATTTATCTTGGATTCTTGCTTCTTTCGGTCGATCATCCGTATCACTGTAGAAGTCAGCTTTAAGAGCTGACCATATACGGTGGCAACCCATTCTTCTGACAGCTGGGTCATGAAATTTAAATCAATATAATAAACTGTAAATCAATAATAATAAAAAAACCAAAAAGTACAAAAATGTCGAATAAATTTTTATTATATTTAATATTTCTTACGTTTAATGTGACAATGCTGGCTTTATTTTTAATATTTATTTTTTTTGCTGACATTACTGACAGTGTCACTTGCCGTTATATACAAGAATCTGAGCTTCCACTGCCACCAATAACTGACAGTGATTTAGGAGAGGAGGAAGCGAACATACAAGGAGTGATTGAATTTTTTGACGGCCAACCTCCTAAATAAATTAAATATTAACAAATTTATTTTAATATCTTAAAATAAAACTCAGCTTAATTTAACCAACAAAAATATTCAACAATCAAAAACCTTCCTCACCTGCCTGCTCGCTAACCTCCCAGGTTTGATTCTGTTGCTTTTGTAAACAGCTCGAGATAGCCCTTTCCAATTGAGCCCTCACCCATATGGTATCTCCGGGCTCTATTTCCTATACTCCAGTGTCAGGCTCTCTAGAATCCGTGATACCTACATCGACTTCTCACGTGCGATCTAACCCGAGTTCACGTCTTTCTTTCCGAATCGAGAGTTTTCCCTCGATCCACGTGGCTGTCGGACTTATTAATGAAGTGATTTGCGGGCCCACAAAGGATTCATCCTTATGGAAGTATCTGCTTCGGATAAATTTGACACGAAAACGAAGGCCCTCATCAAAAAAGAAACAGACTACAAAAACGAGATAGAACAGCAGATCTGACTTCAGAAATCTCTGATATTCTATCTTTTATATTTCTCCCAATATTTTGCCGTTCTATCCGCACGATTCTTTATAGATACACTGACGGAATCTTCAGTTCAACAGTGGAACGTATCTTCCATTTCTGGTTTGAGGAATAATCATGAACGTAGGTCACACTACCGTTCAGACTCGGAGGACTTGGAATTAGCAACTATAGATTTCTCTCCGCTTATCCTCGACGCTAATGGCTATTGTAAAGAGGATTTTACACTCCCTCCCCGAATTTTCTACTGACCAGGACGTCGATCATGAACGTGAGTAGCCGTACTTATTGTTTGTTTCATCTTCCTTTAACTCTCAACGGGGTTTGGATGATGCCTGAAGTCATTTGAAGATCTACTGGTGTATCTAGCAACATTACCGTGCTCTTCTGTTGACGGTGGCGTCTTCCAAGAGCGGAGCCTGGCTCAATGCCATTCCTAATAGAGTTTTGGACACCATTGTGGATGATGAATGCGTCCGTATTGGGAACTCATTACGACTCGGATTAAAGTCTATGTGCAGCATCCATGCTGATGTGGGGACCAGATTGACAGTTTTTAGTATGCACTCACTCACTTGAAGAAAGACCTTGAACACAGTCATTAGTATAGCTTTAAATGCTGCCGGACACCTTTCAATGCTCGAACAAGTAGGCTAGGCAGACGTGAAGAAAGACAACCTGATGGGATAACCATCTTCCCACTTGAAGACTAAAAAATGTGTTATAAAATGATTATCGTGTATTCTGGGCATAAACATATTTTTTAAATGCTTCAACTCTAATTATCATGGTATTGATGATTATTAAGAAACCCAAAAAGGGGCCATGCGCCCAACCCAGAAGTACTGCAATACTGGAGGACGCGCGGTATGGCGGAAGCAAGCTTCGGCAACGCACACCAATTTACAAAAATAAGCATTATATCTTGCCCCTTGTAAGGGCGTCCCAGATATAAAGCTGGAAAGAACAGATACTACACTTTGATCTTAGCCAAAAGGCCGAGAAGCGACATCTTCCTAGAATGCACGGATAAATATAATTTTCATTTAAACAACTGTCAACATTACCATTATATTTGCTTTGAACTTTTGATATTAAGATTTAAATGACATTTTTATTGTTCGTCATATAAAAATTTTATAAATAATATTTACAAAATTTTTATATTTTCAATTTTCGTTTCTTAGTCTCAGAACTCGAAGACTAGTCATATTTTTTGGTTGAGCTGGCTGGTGTCGTGGCTCATTGGAATTATAATCTTTTTACTGTCTAGTTCAAGCTATGTAGAATCTCTAGTTTTTCCATAATGTTTTGAACATTCTCTTCACCTCTTTTAGCTGCTCTTCAATCTCGTTCTTTATGAGCAGGATTACTGGTGAAGATTACCAGTATGAAATCTCTTCCGCCTAAAGTAATGTCCGCGATGGTTAGACGTATTATGAAAATGAAGAGGGTGGACCAACTTCTTCACCTATCTTTCGGAAGAAGGATAGATTTGGTACGCATAAGTAGACGTTCTCCCTTGAGTTCCTTCCTTGGATTAATTAGTCGTTTGTGCTGGGCTTACCAAAGATACAGTCTGAGGTAATAAATAAATACTGGACACCTGAGTTCCCTTATTTCACAATTGATTTTGATTCAAAAGTTTTTGTTCATGAATTTCATAGTCGCGAAGAAAATAGCATCCAATTTTCGCCACGAGGAGGTGACTCACATCGAAAAATACTACGGGAACGCCCAACACTATCAGCTGGACCCTTGGAAACCCATTCAGAGGAATTCTGATTCACCATAAAAAATGCACCCTGTTAGAATTCCTCTGCAGCCACAAAAGAAGGCACTTCTGAAGAGAAGTTGGGTCGCTGGGGAACATTCAAGGAGAGCTAGGGAGATATTGGAAGCTGGGATCACGTAAGTAGTGGGTTCAACCTATCTTTCTACCAAGCCTTCTAAGATTATTTCATTTTTGGAGACAATCTTTACAGCATCTTCTTGACTTCCTAATCAGCGAGATAACGCGCTTCATGTGTCTGGAAAATACCGTCATCAAAACCCATGGATGAGCGACGGAATGATCGTCCACGAAAAATGAACAGAAACGTCGGTTTCTCCCCGACATAGTTGGGTGATTACGGCCTCGTGGGTCACACTAACAAATACCTTATTTCATGACATACGACGTTCAAACCCTTTGAAGTGGAAGTTGAGATGAAATAGGCACACCGCAGGGTCAACTTGGACGAAAGCCAGATTGATCTTTTGAGGATTCCGCATCTGTGACATCTCTTTTCATGGCCCGACAGTCGTAGATCCTAATAAGTGGTCTTTCTGATGTTCACCAGGCGTATTAGAGAAGAGGCTACCGTATTGACAGTGTGCTAACTTTGCGACGCTGTCCCCTTGCATATTTACGGAACAGTTTATCGACTGATTGGTAAGGGAAGAGTGTCTCACATAAGCTAGAGGATCATTGTCTTCCACCCATATCGGTACATTCTTCCGACCCATTTCCGTTAATCTCCACTAAAAGGGTTTTATCCCCTTCCTCTTTAAATTCGACCAGCCTTTTCACCACTGTCCTTTTCTCTTTCGTTTTTTCTTTTACTTTGCATCTTCTCTGCCTAAACTGTTGCACTTTGCTTTGGGGGTTCCTTCACACTTGGATCCTTACAGCTTTATTTAAATTTACAAAACCAAAAATAATTTTTTAAAAATTTGGAGATTTAGAAAAATCTTTTTTAAGCTTGTGGTCCCATGTGGTCACTTGATTGAAGATTCCTGTTTGTTTCTCTTGTTCCACCTCTTCCCTTCTCTAATAGAGTGACTTCCTGTGATCCACCTGTCTTAGGTGACGGTCAGTGCCAAAGTGACGCACAAAAGGATCATTTGATCTTTCTCTCTCCACTGGAGGGGTTCCCACAACTGCAAGGAATGGATGTCTTCTAAATTTTATGCTGGTTCTTAATGGACTCGTGTAACATTGGAAGAACTCTGCTTCTATGACGATTACACTTCAAAGACAAGTCTAAGTCTAGTTGTTTGCATGTACAAAAAAGTCTGAAATGCTAACTATTGCGGAGTCTATCCATAGAAGTAGCCATTCAGGGATTCGTAAACCGGAGCAAGAATGTTTGCACTTCTATTTTTCAATAAAATTATTGAACAATTACATGTTTTTTACTCCAATTAGAAAATTAATTACCCACCATTCTGCCTTCCGCTTATTTTAGGGGAGACCTTAAACGATTCCAGGGAAACCTTACAAATGTTAAAATATTTGAATACGAGCCCAGGTTGAATACGAGCTCTCCCCACTCCACTGGAGGGGTTTCACAACTGCACCTATGGACGTCTTTTACCCTTTATGTTGATTCCGGATGGACTCTTTCTGTAGAAGTGGAAACTGGATACACTTAATTAGTTGTTTACTTTAACTTTTTTCTCGGTGTGTCCGGGGTTAATAAATAAAATAATCCGCAGATAAAATCCGGACGGATGGTAAGCCTACCTTAAACCAATGTCGAATAGAACAACACTTTTTATTAAGATAGTTGTGGGGGATTACGGTATTAAAAATCCTGCGGTGAGGCCTGGATTCTTTCTCAGTTTTACCCCCTCTAGATTAACAGTCTCTTCTGAATGAACGTGTCATCCACTTTGGTCCTCAGGAGAAAACCCTTGACCCGTTCCACCACCACGTTCCTTACTGAGTTATCAGGGTTTCTTTCTCTTAGTGCTTTTTCACCTCTTCACGAAGGGCCAGCTTGATTATTCTTTTTTTGGGAGAAAAATACCATCCTTCACATCCGTAGATGAGTGAGGGCAGAATAATTCGTTCAAAAATAACGATAAACGCCTCCTTCAAATCGATTTTTCGGCACCTCCAACATAATCTCCTCTACATCCAAAACAGACACCCTAATAACGCAGATGATCAACATTGCTGATACCACTCAGTGTGGACTCCTGTTGAAAAAACTTTCATCTGCGGAAACTCCCTTAACAACAACAAATGTAAATGTTCTTGGGTCACAACATATTTGGATTGAAGAGAGCGTTTGATTATTTGACTTGTCCTTGTGACTGAGGGTGTCTTGGTTTTCCATGAATCTCTTTTATCCCCAATCACATATTAATCTTGGAACTTCAGAGTTACCAAACTCTTTTCCATTATCTCTATTTTTTGTTTTTTTAAGGAAAAGAAGACCGATCCCTCGACCTCTTCTATTTTCAACCCTTTAATCGCTTTGTTGACTCAAAATAAAATTTTATTTTTTAAGAAAAAAAAGGCAGATCTCTCAAAGCTAAACGGGATCACCGAGAAAGAGAGGGAAAAGTAATGTCAACTAGTTAGGTGATCCCAGTTCCCGCAACCAAACGTGCCATCCATAGCCTGTGCGTCTCCATTGTTCCCACTGTCGAACGGACATCTTTGATCCTTGCAGAGGAGGCAGAAGAGAAGATCGTTGCAGGCAACACGGTCCGTGCAAGATCTACTAAACCTGATGGGTCTTTGGTTCCTGAAGAACCGTCTGAATACATCACCAGGAAAGTCACATGTAATGACGTTTACCTCAGCACAAAAAGAATTACGGGCAACACCACGAATAACATTGTATGCCTCCCCGCTTTCCCATTAAGAAGATCCTTTCAATCCTTGGAGTCATCCTGGATCCCTTACTCACCCATCAAGTGGACCGAGTAACCGCGAGGATCCAAAAGGAAATTGGAATTCTCAAGGTGTTCACTCACTCTCTAGTATCTTCCCGTCCATCGTTGGAGTTTCTGTACAAACAATTTGTTCTACCTAGCTTCGAGTACGCCTGTGCTGCATGGATTGCCCCTTCAACATCGGCACAGACAAGCTGGAGGTTTTACAAAATCGATGTCTCAGGATTCTATTGAGATTGTCGAAAGAGACGTATACCTTGTTACTACAGAGAACACTAAACGTGGAATACCTTACGGAAGGTCACCGGAACTTCCTCAAGATGGCAAAGTCCCCTGATCATCCCATCAGACCGCACATCAGACTATATATGGACGCCTGCCCGAGATATGAAAAAAACCTTCCCCGCTGTGGAGATTAATCTAGGACTCCAAAAATAACCGCAGGAAAAGGACTGGCATGGACACCGTAATCACTGCATGTTGAGTAGAATCTGTTGACTATAAATAAGAGTTTTTCATGCAGTCTACCAATTCTTGTGAATCATGATTAATTCAGTTATAAAATGTGTTCCCTGAATCTCTGCAGAGGAGCTCGATCTAGGTATTTTTCTTTAAAGGAGATTGGAATTCCCCACCCCGACTCCAACTGTAACTGATTCCATTGAAATTATTTCAAAACCAAGGGTAAACCAAACTAACTAGGTGTTCTAACTTGCTTCTACGGTTTGTCTCAAAATCTCCATAAAGGAGAAGACTTCTCATATCTTGAGAAGGTTTCAGATATGAGCAAAACTCGCTTGTCTAGCAGACGAGATACAGTGGGCATTGCTGAAGAAATAGAGGGTGTGGAAATCATCTCCATATAACCACCCCCATCACCTAATTAGAAAACAAGGACGATCTCCCAATTTTTAGTAAAACCAACAAATAACTCCGAACATGAATAACATTCCAAATATAAGACATGACAAAATCAAGTTAGAAAGTAATTAAACAGCAGTCTTTCCCTTATATGGAGTGGTCTTCACACCACTTTTGAGTGACTTGAGATAGTTGACCTTCCTCCTTATGAGTTTGTTCATGCTCTGCTTGGCCCTCATGTATTTGTATCTGTCATAGTCGTTCATGTTCATTTTCTAAGAATTCACTGACAATAATTACAGTCTTGACAGACTGGAGGGATTTATAGAAGGAGGTATTCTCCCATTGCTCGTTGACGTCACCCCAAGCCTGTCTGATTTCCTTCTTTTTGGCGCCAAATTGTATGTCTATTTTCAGTGGGGTGGGGGAAACCCACTTGCACTTGACTGTTTGCCTGGAGACAGACTGGTCAGGGCATCCACGAAGTACTATAATGACGAACAAGTGTTACTGTGTTCTGGTCGACAATGTTGACTACACACATTATTCTGTCTTTCATTTTGCCGCGTTAAATATAAACTATTCTCCCAACTTGTATAGAACGGTCTTCAGACATACAGCAACAACACACGTGAAACACGTTATATTAAAAAATTATTTAAATTAATTACAAATTAATATATAATATTTATTTGTTACTTTTTGGTAGGTTTTCATTATTTTAGTGATACAAGACACTCCGCAAAACCAATTGTCCAAGAACTAAACACCCTAATGAAGTTTTATGTCGGAATCAGCCACAAGAAATTCCTGAAAACCAGCCCTTCCTTTACGTCCACGAAGCCAAAAAGGTCTTCTTCATTATATTCTTTATCACACTCCGATATTTGGAATGAAGTCAAAAATACAAAATCGTCCCTCTCCTGCGGTCCTGATCTGATTCCGGCTATTGTGCTCAAACATCTTGGCCCAATTGGAATAGAAGCGCTCCGGAACATCTTTAACTTTTCAATTAACCCTAACCAAATTCCAGACATTTGGAAACAGTCCAACATACGCTCAATTATCAAGCCGGGATGGCCGAAGAACGACCTCTCTTCGTACAGACCCATTGCACTATTATGCTCATTCTCTTAGCTCCTGGAAAAACTCGTTCTACACATCATTTACCCCGCCCTTCCCTTGCACATCTCCAACATGGTTTCAGGAGAGACCGGTATACATCAACACACCTCATCTCATCAAAAAAGATTCATTATTGAAGGCTTTTCTGCAAAACCACATCTAAAGTCTGTTTTATGCTCTCTCGACCTACAAAAGGCCTTCAATTCTGAATCCAGAAAAATCCTCACTCAAAAAATATTTAGACTATCCATCAACTCGACATAAAATTATGGCTTTCAAATTTCCTCAGCGGAAGGAGAAAACGTGCATGTTCGATGGGATTCGATCAGTCTCAAGATTACTTCCAAATGGAGTTCCCCAAGGCTCCACTTGTCTCCTGCCCTATTCAACCTATACCTTTCCGACATTCCCAACCCAGTTATGGAAGACTCGAAAATTCTCGCCTATGCTGATGACCTACTCATTATTTCACGTGATAAAGACCTCATGAATGCTTCAAAAAATACAAGAACTCTTGCTTCAAATTCAAACTTGGCTACACCAAAACCGGATGAACATATCTCCCGAAAAATCCTCCACCACTCTATTTATCTCGGATAAAAGGCACGGAAGATGTACCGTTGATCTATTCCTGGAGAACGAAAAAATCCCTTTTACGAACAACCCTAAAATTCTGGAGGTCACTTTTGATACGCACATGTGTTTTTCTGCCCATATTGAGAATACCATTGGAACTTGTGAGAGGATAATTGGTTTAATAAAAACCATATTTCGTGGAATAAAAAAGCCATTCTCGCTTTCGGAATTCTTTATAAACAATTCATCGAGGCAACAATCAGTTACGCCTGTGCAGCATTGGGAAGAATTATTCTCTCGTGGACCAACCGACTTAAAGTTGATAACACTCTATGTCGAGCGGCGACTACCAAAATTCACATCGCAAAGCTGAACAACATTTCACCCAGTCTCTTCGACCACCTTATTGAGCAAAACGGCAAAAGCTTCTTGACGTTAACCTTCCAGCAGGACCTGTCGTCAACAGTCCGTCCTGTATCAAGATCCAGAAGCACATCACACCAGTTAGCTTTCTCACGAACACTGTCCCCCGCCCATAGCGTGAATGTGTTGGGTCAAAAGTCCAGCATCGGGAGAAGCTGAGAAAGCTCTTCAGGATTGTCGGGATCACCTAATTAATTTCAACGAGATTAACTATTGGTGTTTTTGGGTTAAATAATAAAAAAACTCCGCAAAACAAAAGAAAAATTATTATGACAACCAGTGACCTGTCTCGAATGTATGTTATCATCCATAGCCCCAATGACAGGAGTCGTCTAGAACAGATACACGATTTTGTTTCTACGAGAAGCATCCGTAGACTCGGAGACAATAAAATACCCTTGGTCCTCGGAATGATTTATTTAATTTGGGTCGATTTGAAAGGTGGAGGTGGTGACTTAACTCTATTACGGGAAATTTCTACTTAGTTCCATGGTGGATGAAGGTCTTCCTTCTCATGAGGAGCACGATATAGGAACCTCGAAGTTCTGATCACAGCAAGTGCGGATGCCGTAGAATTTAGGTCCGTATCTCGTCCGGGCTAAGAACTTGGAGGATCAACACCTGGAGTGGAAGTGTCTCTGGAGGACTTACATCCTCAGCTGAAAACCCTGAGAGTATGATGATTGGAGACAACATGGAACCAATGAAGAGTTCACCTTTGTCTTCAAACAACTTGTCTAACACGTGATTGAAGATATCATGATTGGTAAGTGAAGGGGGATCAATTGACACTCACATCAGTTCCGTGATCTAATAACAACTAGACGAGACCTCTGATTGTCTAAACTGTTTTGCCACCGAAGTGCAATTTTTTCAAAGAGATTCAACCAAACAGGGAACGGTTATACAGCCGACCAGATCAAACTGGGAGTTATCTCAACAAATGTGCTGATAATGCTTATTGGTTGTCCTCTCTTGTTCCCCCATGCAATGTGGTAAAGCTAAAAGCTCAAATATTAATAAAAGTCATCCTTGTAGGACCATAAGTATCCACTCAAACCTTCCAGGATTTCCATGACTTTTAAGCTTGAGTCAATTCTGGACAGAGATTGGAGACATTATAAAGAAGACAATGACTTGGACGTCTTTATGGGACCAATCACTTTTAAATGTGGGGGAAGAAACATAACTTTATTAGAAACTGAACTGGGAGTTAGCTAGAGAGTTTATCATAGTCTGTCTTTATGGCCTGGGCACCACATCTCCTCGATTACTAGCGTTTTCTTGGGGAAACCGCGAATCCTGTTATCCACCGTCTTTCTTATTGGGATGAATATCTCATCCTCCTCCATACTCTGGTTGTCGTGTAGCCTTTTCCCCAGCACCAATTTTATTCCATCATTTCTTGACTTTTCCAATAGCGATGGTTTCCTGTCTTTCTTTGTAGGCAGATACCACGCCTCACAACCGTATCCCAAGCCAGGCAGGATTATTCTCGAGAATATGACAAAAAGGTCTCTATGCGACACAAAGTTGTCGCGTACAAAGAAGTGTCTGTAGCGATCTCTTTCTTCTTAGTTTAACACCTTCCAGAAATGAGCCTTCGTGATCAACCGTAACACCCAGGGAGCGGAAAGAGCGCACTCTCGGCACCCCAAGCTAGTATGGCTGACCATGGTGTCGTTTGATACGAATAATTTTTAAGTAGATTGACTTTTCAGCTGGGCTTCATCCTCCTCCGGTCACACCAGTCATGATAATAGCTAATGTATTTTTGACCCTCCTCTCGATAGGGTTGACTTGCCATTTCATTGGTTCTTCATAAGGAGATTCAAATCTGCTCGACTTTAGCGATGGATTAGCCTCAATCCTTTAAAACTCGTTTCTAAAATTATTCACTAAAATACCTAATTTCCATTGAAAATCATATTTTGATTGATGAACGTTTTCTAGCCTTTGGAATATGTTCCACGTCAATATCCTCTGATGACCGTGAAAGCATCATCGAACTCTCATTTTCTATGAAATTGAAAATAAAACTTTTATACTCACTTTATTCCTGAAACTCCTCTCAGTTTTGGAGTTTCAGTTGTAGAGGAATGAATCGTGGTGTTATTTGTAAACGTGCTTCTTTTTTCCAGTTTTTAGTTGATTCTTCAACCATTAACTTTGAAGATTTCTTGTCAAAGGGTAAACCTTTCCATGATCCCCTGAAACAAATAAAATAATAATTATCTTTTAAGGCGTTTAGAATGCACCTCTTCACAATTCCCTTACTATCTTTACGTTGACAAAATTGTTAGACAATTTTGCAACAATCGTGACAGCATCTCCGTAGGGATGCTCAAACCTTTGCAGACGTGAGGGATTAGTACCATACTCCTTCTGAATACGAATCTTTTAAGTAATTATAAATTGAATACACCATCTCCAATGTTAAGTTCATATTTCGATCGCTGCACTCCCATCTTTTTATTTATCATTTTACAATAAGGAGAATTCAAGTCTACCCGAGGAAAATCAAATTTGTAATCACCTTTTGTATAATTATAGACAAAAAACCTTTACTATATGTTTCGAGGTGTCTCTACCGTCTGGCTCTGTTAATTCAGCAATATTATCCACACTTTCCAGGTTGTCTTCACCGTCTGTCTCTGTTACAGTATTTTTAACAATGGTGTTGTAGGCCGGAATCCCTCGATATCTCGGAAGCGGACTAACACCTACAAAAAAATAAAAGCACAAATTTACCTGTGGATAAGTGAGGCGTTTGATTGTATAAAAACACAGCCTTTCGAATGTGCCTTATCCACCCTTTCTTGTCATCCGAAGCCATAACCTTTTGAGATCAATCAGATCAATTTGAAATCTCTCATTAGGCAAATCAGCAACAATATGACTTAAATCGTCATATTTTGAGAGGCACTGCAAACTTGCATACATTGCAGTCTTTCACAATTTGACGAATTACAGTTTTTGATAGCGAAAAATCTCCTACGACAAAGCGCATCGGAAGCGTCATGTCCACAGTGATTTGTCTGGTGAATCTCCTGAGCAATAGTCCGCTTTTCATCAATAACAATAAAATTTTCATCTGACAGTGTTGATAGGTGAGATGTAACCACCCTGGGACGCGACATATTAAGCAAATTAAAGACAAGAATTAATTGTTAGAAATTACTGGCTGATCTCATAACCGAGGACGCAATCCCCCTTATGATTTGCAAGGAATTAGCCAGCTCCTTTCTCTTCAATCATTTTTCCTCTTCGAGGTGAGCGATCCGGTATTTTGGAATGATCCAGTAGCCATACAAACAGGTGTCTTGGAATATCCGCTAACACCAGCCTTGATAGGAGGGCTTCATGCCACACAATATCAAAGGCTTTGGAAATATCCAGGCACACTAGATTCATCTGTCTTCTGCTTCTTATCGCTCTCAACACATCCATGTACATAAGGTAAACACAATCGACGCCATCCAAAATGTTGCAAAGGGAGAAGAAACTTCCCCGAGGATGACTATGCTCAACGAGAGGTTAACAATTTGATAAAATTCTACACAAAAATTTCGTACAAAGAACACAGAAAGTCGGAAGTGCTTCTCTCTTCATGGAGAAAACTGAAGAAGGATTCTAACCCAGTTTACTTCTCGGATGAAGACGTGAAGAATGCGCTGCGTTTTACAAGAACAACGTACTCTGCCGGTCCCGACAACATTCCAGTAGTGTTATTGAAGAACCTTGGAAATATGGGAGTCGGTTTTCTAACGTCGGTGTATAACTATTCAATTAATTGGAATGGTGTACCGTTGTTGTGGAAGCAAGCCAACATCCGACCTACACTGAAACCTGGAAAAACCTAAGGAAGATCAGGCATCATTTAGACCTGTGTCATTGTTATGTTCCATATCGAAATCCTGGAGGCTTGATGTTCCATTGACAAGGCCTTTGATTCTGTTTCGAGAAAAATATTATCAAAGAAAATTTTCCAGTCCGAGATCCCGAGGAAGCTTAAACTTTGGGTAACAAATTTCTTAAGTGGACGAAGGGGACGTGTATACCTCGGAGGACTGAAATCAGTCTCGCCTCTTTTCCCAAACGGTGTCCCCCAAGGATCTCCTTTATCCCCCGCCTTATTCAATTTATACCTGGCAGACCTCCCGACACCGGAATCCAATAACGATGTTCTACTCTCATGCGGACGACATTGTTTTGGCCTCGCGTGATCGGGATATCCAAAATGCTACAGAAAGATTACAAATTAACCTGGACCGACTCAACGACTAGGTAATGAAGAACCGACTAACGATAAATTTCAGAAAGTCGGTCACGTCTATGTTTACTTCGGACAAAAGGCTGGGGAAGATGACTGTCAAGTTAAAATTGGACAACTTTGAAATCCCCTTCACCAAATGTCAGAAGATCCTGGGCGTGACACTGAATACACACCTATGTTTGTCACCACACGTGGCAAACATTGTCCTGAAGTGCGAGAAGAGGATCAATGTATTAAAATGTTTATCTGGAATATGGAAGACAGGTACCCACCCGGTCTTGATGAACATTTACAAGCAATACATCGAACCATGCTTCTCGTACGCGTGTGCTTCGTGGGGACCCTCATTATCATGGACGAACACTAAGAAAATCGAGGACGTTCAAAAGAAGGCTTTCAGAATGACGGAGCGGTGGTCTTGTGGGAGACACAGAACCGGACCGACTACTCTGGAAACCCTCATTAAACAAAACCCCGGCATGCGGGAAGGTGACCCTGCAAATACAGTCAGCCGCCGAGTACGAGCCTGTGTGGGTACGAGGGAGGAGCACCCGGAAAGAATGAGGATTTTGGTGAGCGCATCGGGATCACGTGATAGTTAGTTTTGGTTTTACCGTGGTCTTGGGTGTTAAATAAATAATAAAATAAGTACAATACGACCCCGCCCCAATAAAACACAGGCCGTGGGGCACCCTCTGTTTTGGAAGCGATTTTTTTAATAAATATTATTTTGAATGATTTTTACATTTTTTACATTTTTTGACCAATAGGAAGCCTAAAATTAAAATACAAAACTCCGCTTATTGGGGCACTTTTCAATCGATAATATTAAAATTTATTATTTCATTTTTATTTAATTAATTTTAAAATATTTTTTTAATTAAATTAAATTAAAATATTTTAAAGCATGCCTGCGAAGCTTAGCTGCCACCTGAAACGGAAGATTTCCGATTCTTTAATGAAAGAAAATATGTCAGAAAGAAAAATTTGTCAATTATACAAAATTGGAAAAGGAACTGTCTCACGAATTAAAAAGAAATCGGAACAGGGGTTTCAAAAACACAAATATGCTCTGATGAACTCTCATCTAAGAAGTTCGAATCAGATCTTTCTATTCGAATTGATCGATTAGTATTCGAAGTCTTTAAAAATTTGAGAGAGGATGGTATTTCAGTTTCAGGATTTCTCCTCAAAACTATTGCAAAAAATTGCAGCTAATCTTGACTTCAATGATTTCAAAGCATCAAATGGATGGTTGGCTCGATTTTAAAATGCGCCGTGGATTATTGTTCAAAGTAATTTCGGGTGAAAAAAACTCGTGACAAAAATAAAGTCGAAGATTTTTAACGATTACGACAATTTATTTGATAAATACGAGAAAAAAATATTTTTAACTGCTAAGAAACCTCTATTTTTGTTAAAAAAATTCATGTAAATTATTTGTCTCTTCAAATGATGATTGCTTTGGTAAAACGAAAAGCAAAGAACGAGTTTCAGTTCTTTTATGCTGCAGTCTTGAAGGTGAGAAATTAAAGCCCCTTGTTATCGGGAAATTTAATCGCCAAGATGCTTAGAAATATACAAACTGAGGATTATGGGGTATATTTATTACGTTTTATTTATTTTTTTTATTTTTTTTAACAATAAAATATTATTTATTAACTATGGGGGAGAGCGGTCTGGCTGATTTATTAGGTTATTTTTAGGTCTGGTAGACAGCGTCAAAAAATGCCTGGATGACGACTGATATTTTTGATAAATGGTCAAAAAAACAGAAAAATTTTGATTCTTATGGATAATGCACCGTGCCACAAATTTCAAGAAATTCAAACTTATTTCTTAAATTTCCTAAAAATACAACAGCACTGCTTCAACCTCTAGATATGGGGATCATATCTCTTTCAAGACATATTATAGCAACGTTGTCTATGAAATGACATTTCTTGACGATTCTAAGGAATACTATTCGACCCTATTAAAGATTAATGCAAATAATTGCATTTGTAGGAGAAGCCTGGAGTCGAGTAACAACAACGATTGTCAAGTGTTGGATGAAAATAAACGAACGGAGAACATGTGCTCGTGAAATTAATTCAAAAAAGCATCTGAATTAATTGATAAACATGTTTCAGGGTTAATGGAACTTGAAATAAACGGAATTGACAATAATGGCACTTTGTATAATGGAAGTGATGAGATTGAGGAGTTTGTTTTAAAGATTCAATAAGAATGATGAATAGTCTCGAAACTTCTTTATTCAATACCCTGAAGGGCTCAAGGAATACTATGAATTCAGAATAAAAATTTCAGAGATTTTAAAAAATAAGTATAATACTGGGTTCAAAATAACTGATTTTGTTATCAAAAATACAAATAATAGTTTTAAATTGTATCCTCTATATTTGGGCATTTTTCTGTCTCTCTGAGTGGGGTCCTTGTATTTTTCGCTGGATCGTTCAGTATCGTTAGGGAGTCCGATTTCAATAACAGGAGAAGTCGTACTGTATTTGGATGCCCAGAACGGACTGGAATACTTCGATGACGTCACACTTGGAATGTCACGGATCGAAAGCATTTAACATTGATTTTTTGAAATTGAATTATAATCACTTAAATGATATCGTTTGTATTAGATTAAAGTTAGGACCACGTGGAAGTGCAATCTTACAGCTCGCCAGTCCACTTTTGAGGAGGTGACTCAGAAATGGCCTGGATTTATTGCGTTTCTGCAAGGAGCTAGGAAACCCATTCAGAGAAAGGGTGCTTCATGCAGAGGAATTCCATTTGACCATAAAGAAGGGAACCCCGATATAATTCCTCCGCAGACACAACAGAATTTTAAAATTTTAGACTCAAAATCTTGTATTCAATCCAAATTAGTAGCAACTAGAAAACTTGATGACTCTTTTAAGCTATCTCTAGCGAAAATGTTGATGCAAGCATAACCTTGATCTACCATGATGTCTTTGTTTAATAGCCTCTTCCACTCACCTCTAGCCAGCGTCTGGATCGTCTGTGATTTCAATTCTAATAGCTTTTCAAGCTTTTGTAGGAAGACTGGCAAGGTTATCCTAGGCCCTCCACTGAAACGACCCCTTGGCAAACATAGTAGTCTTCCATAGCTCTGTTCGGCAGGGATATCACTCCATCGTCAGGATGTGCCCAGAAACCATATAACAATTAAAGCAACCAAATTTTAATAAAAAAAGAAATCAAAAATATTACTGACGTCGTCGTTTCTTAGATCCAGTATTAGATACATTAACACCCTCCTACTATAATCCCACCAATCACCTCATTATTCACAATAGGCACAAACTCAGACTCCACTCTACTCTGTGCATTCTCCCATGGTGGTGGATCGGACAATTTCATATTAATACGTAATTGACGATATTGACTTGATAATAACAACTACAAACTGATTGACCCACTCAGGTGGGGTCTTTTCATTCCGTTTACCATATTGCAGTAGAAATCCTTCCTCTATCAACTTCTTCTTTAATTGGGCCTACATTCACATAAGCACACAACCACATCACCCAGTCCCCAACGTCTGGGATACGTGTCCCTTTCCATCAGTACTCGCTTAAGTTTGGCCACCACACCGTGGCTGCACACACCAATATCTGTTCCCTCCATTAATGATACAGCCAAAGCCACTGCCTCCCCCTTGGTTGTCACGACAACAATGATTGTTCCAATGGAAATGCCATCATCAAAACGAAGGACTCCGGGCGCTAGGACCTTTGCTCCGTAGCACACTGCGTTTACGGCTGAATCCTTTATGATGACTCGTTTGTAACCAAGGAGGAGTCCCTCCATTGGATTTACAACTTTTCTGAGATAAGATTCGTCATTCTTGTTATCATAATACCACTGAGCATCAAGAACGTCATGTAAAGTCATCATATTGTCCTTTGATTATTTATAGAATTACATATTCACTTAGTTGACCAGATTTTACTCGTCTTAGTTCTTTCATTTCAGCTCCAACCCCCAAATGAATTCCAATATGGTCACAGAGTGTACGAATGTATGTCCCAGCTTCACATTTCACCCAATAAAGAACTAAAAAATTATGGCGCCCATTTTATAAATTTTTATTTTGGTTAGCCAGCATAGAATTATATATTAAATCATTAAATAAAAACTACAAAATTTGGCGCTCAATATAAAAAATTTTTATGCAAAAATAAATGATAATTAAAATTATAAATATACAGCATATAAAATAAAACCTAAATTGTTGGATTGGTCAAATTCTAATAGTTTGGATTCAAATATAGTCCTCACTCGTAGTTGTCTTTTCACAGCAGCAATAGCCGGGGGTTTTTGGAAGATGGATCCTCTGAAGTACGCAAGTGACTGTATTATTAATAAATATTACATTTTCTAAACTTTTGACGTTTTCGACTTTTCTGTGGAGTTCCATTACACATACGTATTCCTTCCCTGCTGTCTGCTGAGACTTTACTAGACGAGTGGCATTCTCAATACAGACGATCAAACAGCCAGTGACCTTCGGGTCTAATGTCCCTGAATGTCCTGTTTTGTTTACTCGGAGTATTCGCTTTATCCACGAGACGACTTCGTGGGATGACGGGTTTGCGGACTTGTCAAGGTTTATGTAGCCAAATCTATTAATTAGTTATATTTTATTTGTTTAAAAATTAATGTCATTTTCAAAATACTTTAAATATTGATCAATTGGTCGTTTTAGTGGAGGAACTCCGAACGGAAGAGGAGTGTAATGATCAGTCCTCACATTCATGTTTTGATAGTTTTTAAGAAGAAGAGGCCATTTTTCTGAATTTAATCTTTGCCCTGTTATCCTACACTCTTCCTTATTCTAAATTAAACGTTATTCCGTGTATAAACTGATTCGATAGGTTCTGTCATCTTATTTTGCCACTTCACAACAAACGCACGTTATTTACAATTTTTAATTTATATTTTAATTTATTTAAAAAATAAATTAATTTTTCAATTTGTCAACAATCTTTGATAAGCCCGAGACAAACAGTCACAATGTGGTCCACAACAGACGCCGTATATCCCATTCTTCACACCTTATGTCATAGGGAGGAGGCCTATGATGTGGAAAATACTATCAAATTTCTACGACCCACCCGAGCCTGTGGCCCCGGCGGTGTCTATTATTTTAAACACCTAGGATCTCAGGCATATATCGTGTTATCGAGGCTTGGAGATTCGCTTTTCCCTCTTCAAGAGTCGAGCGTATGAACTCTCAGGCGGAAGATCATTCGGTATATGCAATCAGACACCATATCCACCCCAGTATCCTTTCAGATACGGCGACAAGGAGAAATGGCCAGGGCTTCTTACGTATATGCAAGGAGCTAGGAAGCCCACTCAGAGAAGGAGACCCATGCGGAGAAATTCAGATCGGCATTAAAAAAGTGCACTCCGATAGAATTCCTCTGCAGACATAAAAGAAGACACTTCAGGAAGCGGAGAATTCGAAGATAATTAGACAGTTGTTGGAGGCTGGGATCATTTAATTAGTGAGTTAATCATTTCTTCCTTGGTGGTCTTGGGGTTTTAAAAATAATAAACAGCCACAACTAATTAATCCAAAAAAGAACAGAGGAGAACGTCTGTTTGTGTCGACGAGACCCATCCTTCAATAGTCCATTACAGGCTTCCGCTTTTGAAAAGAGGTGGAGAAGTAGGTCCCCTCATCCATTTTCATCGCACCTACTACCGTCACCGACATCACTTCATTCTTAGACGGAAGTTTTCATAATCTTCACCAGTGGATTTTGTCAGTGAGAAGGTCCCTTTCAATAATTGTGTCGTCCCAGTAGGATTCAACTGTGTGATCTGTTTACCGAGCATTGACCTTCTTCTAATAGTCCTTCTTCCGAATCCACGACTGTCAGATCCAATGTGATCAGGCGTTCATTCAACCAAGAAGGCCAATACTCCCATCAAAAAATGAACTCATTTATTATCGACCCTCAGATACCCAACTTAGAAAGCAGAGGTGAGATTTACATAAAAAATTATTATTATTTAAGCCAAAGAAACACATCTTAGTACAACATTGAGCATTCGCAGCAATAACTTAATGAGAAATAAAAATAAAGGTGATGAAATGAATTACATAGTCAAATTCTCTCATAAACAAGTACAAGTGACTCAGTCAAAGTGATCATCTCAGGCATTACTTCATTAACGTGTAAATCCTGCATTTCAAACCATTTCCCAGATCCCTTCAATAACAACCATTCATCACTTTATTATATATATGACTTCTATAACTCCCCCCTTACACTCACCATCATGCACTACACTCGACACAAGGTTATACGTGGTACACGTGTACTTGTCACGCTCTGAGGCTACCAAACACTCACCAAAATCAACAGTCCTAACATAAACACTCACTTTACATAGGAAAATTGACAATTGTCGGGTTCTTTTCAGTAAGAAAGTAATTTCTGGTAATTCTCTTGAATGTTACCCCCACAATACTTTGATGTGTATTATAATATATGGTGGGAGCGTAAGTAGTTGGTACTGCTTTATAAAGTTGTCCTTGTATGTCTTATATTGATGTTCTTTACTTCCATTGAACTTCTCCAACAAGTTTTGTAGGGGGACCTGGTTAATAAAACTAATTACCTGGGGGATGATGACCTCCTTGTTGGAATCTGGGTACAGTGGAGCTGACGGAAGATCACATGGCAGGAAATAGTACTTTACCACTTCAGATGTCTCCCTGTACTCTTCACTGGACATAAGGAGATGTCTGTCCTTGTCTGTCTTACTATGAGTTGAAAGGATACCATCGAAATTGGGACAACCTTCCTACTGGTGACTTTCATTCTCCCACAGAACGTTTTACTTATGACGGAACTGTCCAATCTGCTATTCCCCGCAAGGATAAGTGGAGGACGTTCAGCAGCCACGACATAAATTCCACCGAATCCCCTGTTTGTTAGTGAGACTCTAACCCTGACTCACAATCTGGAATTTCTTGTTACTCACAAGGACAGCCGCTTGCAATATTTCATGAGGACTCACGTGGGCTCGAAAGTTGTGAGGATTCCACAACTTCCTCAGAAACTCTCCAAATCTGCTAACCAGGAGAGCCTTGTGATATTTAGAGGTCGACACAATCTCCTCATAGTTCTCTTTTCTGAGGAAATAGTCCCTAACGGGGATCACGTGGGCGAGGACCTGAGGACTAAGCAAAAGGAAAACCAAAAGCACAGCATTGGAGTAGTCATTCTGTTTAATATTGTTAACCCCCACAATTCCAGGATAATACAACGTCCCATCACGTGCTCTGACCCTTCCGAGTGAGTTGAGGCTGCTGATAAGGTCTTCGGAGTAAGTAGGGTCCAAAAGGTACTCAAATAATTAGTAATGGTACCTTGATGTCTTCTAAAGAAGAATCGAGTATCTCGTAGTCATCTGGAAGACAGTAGAACTTTTTGGTTTCCAAATTCAAGAAGACGTGGTGATCCATTTGTAGACTGTGGATGTGGGCGTATGACTTGATTCCTCGTCCTTGGAAGTATTTCCCACACACCAAACAAGCGTATACGTTAAGATGGCTTAGGGAAATCGAACATAGTTTCTCAAAGTCAAAATCGAGGACATTTCTTAGTAATAATGTAGACACTACCTATTAATAGTATCCAAATAAGGACATCTTGGTGGGTCGATTTTTATTCTCTTTGCATCTGACTCGTTTGGTAGTTGACACATTTTATATTTTATTTTTATTTAAATATTTTTAATATATTTTTTAAATTATTTTAAATAAGTTGTAATTTACTAAATGTTTGATTATTGAAGATCAACATGGAAGCTTTGATTGTGACTCACAATCACACTGATCATTTACTGACAGCCTTTTTTGTTATAGTAGTTCTACCTCCTTCGATTAATTAGCCTACATTAACCGCCCTACTCTGCATACAAGTCCGAGACATTACCTTTGGCTTAAAGCTTCGAGCAGTAAAATGAAAACCAACGACCTTAGAGTCCAGAGGTCAAAATGAACTCTGGTAAGTCTTGAACAAAAATTTTTAGAACTACACTTATTTGAAAAGCTGTCCTAACTCGTTGAGGACATTTTTTGACGTGAAAAATATTATGCGAAAATCTCAGAGTCCTTCCAATGTCACAACATCCAGAACCAGTATAAAGTGTAGAAGACGTCCATCCCTTGCAATTGTGGGAACTTCTCCTGTGTGGTGGGGAGAGCAAATTATCTTTTTTCGTGCTAACCTGGAACTGAGCGCCACCTGAGACAGGTGGATCATATGACGCTACTCTATTAGAAAAGGGTTGAGGAGGCGCAGAAGAAACATTTGAAATCTTCATTCAAGTTGCCACGTGACACCACGTGACAAACCGGGGTCACTTAATTAAGCAACACGCCCGACGAATCAACACGTGATCGACAAATAAGAGCAATGAAATAACATGTTCAAACAAAATAAGGAGAGTATTTTTCGCGAGATGCTCGGACTTCGATGTTGTTGAATCTTCGTGGAAACACAGGGGTCATATGCTACACTTTGACAGAGAAACCTTTACTAACAAGGCTATGGAAGACTACTTTATATCGGATAGAAAGCAATATCGTGGTCACCCACGTGCAACTTGATTATACGTGCTTGACTACTATCAGAAGCCGGTTAAATGGAATTTGAAGAAAACGGTAGACAATCTAGATTTTTTGTGGAGCGTTTCATATAACAAACGGAGTTAAAGAGGCGAGTAGACAGAATAATTTCGGGGCAGACATAATCGATACGTCGTTGACTTTCACGATAGCTATGCCAGACGGGTTTCACGGATGTCAGACTTTTTGAGGGAGGCCAAATTTTCTACTTTTCGTTCAATTGCCTAGAAAGCAATTTTACGGATCTTAAGTATCGATGGAGACACGGCAATGAAATCTTAATGCGGACTTTCTCATTGTCGAGGAGTGTCCCATGATATTGATCCATGCGCCGCTTCTTTCGTATCTCCAAGTAACCCGACAAGTACGGAGGTGTTGATTCGAACCTTCTAGTAGTCCCTCAGTAATGTTTATAATTCTGTCGGGAGATAAACAAATCGTTAATGGAACTCAGAGAAGGAAAAAGAATGTATGTGCGTCAGGGATATGGCGGCTGTCCGGTGGTCAGAGAAGCTGGGGTCTCTATGAGAAGGGTAGATAATTATTCTGTGACAGGCATGTGGCAGAGGGGCGAGAATCCTTCTCCTCCATGCAACCCAGGTGAGAAGCAATGACACCATTACCAGAAGTCAAGGGAATAATTCGGATTTTATGGAAGGAGTCATTTGTAGATAATGGATATCCGAGGGAAAAGCTCAAAGGCACTTGCTGGGAGCGTATCCCAGGAGCCTCTGAAAAGCATAAGAGTGATTAACCGCTTGAATAGAGAGTGTGTTATAGTGAATTTAGATTTGATACACGTGGTGGCTTTGTCCTGAAAAGATCAGATCGCCTGTGATCAGAATCATAAGAATCATGCTTGTGAATGTCCGATCTAACATGAAGAAACATGATGAGCCTCCTTGGCAGAGGCCAAATAGGGGGATATATCGCCAACGAAGATAAGGACAGTAAGAGTTCGATACTGCCGGGATTCGAATCTGTACTTCTACTTTGGAAAATACCAGGAACTAGGACGTCTATTTTTATTCAAAATATCTTCGAGAAAGAACCAAGGAGATTTAGAACTCTTAAATACAAATGGTAAATAAGCGCAATCCTTCTTTGTTGGAGGTATTCCAGAGGGTGAGGAGCCCAGTCGCAAACAAGATTATGCTCAAGAGACCGGATGGCTCCTACTATACTGAATAAGAGGAAGTTCTTGTTTTTGATAGAAAATTTAAAAAGATATTTGATATTAATGTTGTTTTCACTTAGAAACCTTGATATGAAGGTGATCAAACGACATCCAGAGATCTTTCCAGAAGTGAAGATGGCATAAGCGCTGTTAAATCCTCAACGAAACTGAAGAAATAATGTAATCATTAAAAATACTTACACTTAGGTTGCAAGATCCATCAAACGGCAACGTCTTTACTGTGAATGGATCTGTGTTTTAACAAATAGATCAGGCATGCCAAACACGTGGGCTATATGCGACCCCTTGCAAGCAGGCGTGCTTGCACAAAGGATTGTTGTGTAGGCGACGACATTGGGGGACCGTGTCATTAAAATGAGACCACCAGAGAAAGACAGTGGATTTCTGTCAATGGCGTCAAATTGAGAGGCCGCGGTTATGAGCGTTCTACGTAGTCAGCAGACGTTCATACACTTAAACTTTACACTCGCTCTTATACACGAACGTTCCCATAACAACGATACTGTCCTACAAAATGCGTGGTTCCACGTATCTGACGGAGCACTGAGCGCTTACGTCCATAGATGATACTGAAATGTTTCATTTATTGATGGTTTTAAAAAATTTTAAAATAATATAAATTGTGTCTTGTGGAATCTTGCCGGTTATTATATAGTCTTTATAGAGCACTGCCCAACTGACCCATTTAGAATGTCATTTTCAGCTAATTTCATTAACCGAGAACATTGTTGCTGGACGGATTGATGAAATGCCGGATGATTTGAAACAACAGTTGAAGGCTGCGTCCTTTAAATATAAATTTGAACATTGAATATGGCGATCGATATCTCACAATCTCAGAAGCCCTAAGCTCTATTGGTCCGTAGATTTTCACTGAATTTTCTTAATGTTAGGCTTGGATTGTAAAATGAGGCTCATTAACGATGAAATAAACGTTTTTACTACTTAGAGACCGGATTCCGCGGCATTGAAGAAATTATAAAATCAGCTCAGAGACAATCACGTAGAGAGTATCTCAGAAGAGTAAAGAATGATATGCGACTTAGTAAGAGAGCACGTGTTTCTCTAAGGCGGACCCACAGGCGCCATCGAAATAGTTGAAAATCTTGCGACAAACCCGCTCATGTCCCCAAAAATTCGCCTATAATTCAAACTAGTCGAGGATAACTTACTGACTCATCAAACCTTGACTAATATCGCGGAGGAACCGAAGAAAGTGACCAGATTTACAACCAAATAAGTCCTCGAACTCAGCGAGGTCATCCTCTTCAGCAGTATTTTTCTTCCGGGAACCCAAGGTCTCGAGATATAATTTTCATAGATTAATTCGAGGTCTATAACAGAGAGAAAGCCACACGTGACCAATATTTCAGTTCCTCCGTCGGTCTACTCAGTTTTTGTCGAAACTACTAATTTCTTTTTTTCGGAAGTTAATTATTTACTGAATATCAGAGAAGCATGGGATGTCATTCACCAACCCCCATTCTTCAGCAGAAGAGCTATTTTAGAGCAGCAATCTCATAATTCTGCCTTACGAATACCTGCTGATGTATAATTTTAACAAGAATTAGGAAAATCGGGAAGCTTATCACGAGAAGGAAGACATGGGTTTTACTATCATAAATCTAAGATATTCTGTGGGATAGAGGTATGCCACCATCAACTTCCACCAATTGACCTCTTAATTCAGCGCTTACCGGTTCGTTATGAGTTCGCACCCTCAAAAATTTTAAAAACCAACCTCGCACCGGATTTAAATCAACACAATTCGAATTTATTAAAAAAATAGTTAGGTTCCTTGAGACATTTCCTGCTTTTTAATTTTAATTAATTTTTTAGAAACGTGGTTTTTTGTGTGTGCAATTTCTGAATCGTTTTCAGGGTTAAGAGCGTTTGGTATCATTCCTTATATACAATCCAGATTCACGTAGCCCAGTTGTTGCAAATGATAGCAGAACTTGCAGTGGTTTTTATTAGTTTTCGAGAGGCGTCTGGACATAGAACTGTTTTCACCATTTCCAATGCACGTGGCTTTAAGAATCTTTGCAATAGTATGTAGGCTTCTTTGATTTCGCAACGCACTGGGGTCTATCGACTCCACCAATCATTATCTTCGTAGCCATATTCAACATAGTCTTCTTTCCATTTTCGAATTTTAACACACGTTGACATATTTATTATTATACGTTGACATAGATAACCACGAGTTTTTTTTATTTCTAACATTAAATAATAAATTATTTAAAAAATATAAATTTATTTAAATTTTCTTGTTATATATTTTATTTGAAGATCATTTGAATATATGTACAAGTAATCATGATTTTTAAAATTATTTCTCGCACCCCCAATCGGGAAGCGCGGTCTTAATTGGATCCATCTTACTGTGGTGTGTCTACCTGAATCACACCAATCCATAGATGCTGTGGAGTACTCAGAGAAAACCATATCCGTGTGCTGGCAGCCAATAAGGAGAAAGTATATTTACCCCGTGGGGAATTAGACCGTGGACTGTGTGAGTAGTCCAACTAAGCTGGTGGGTCAACTTAAACCTTCAAAGGTCCTCTTAAGTCATCCCAAGAAGTTTGCAGACTTTTGAGGTGGAGAAATAAATGCAGGTATAACTTGCTTGCAGACGAGATGGGGTGGATGTTCGGTTGCAAGGTCCTCGTTAATGACGTGGAAGGAATTGCTTGGTATGTACACAAGGATTACTTAATTATACAATTTAAATTTATTGAACCAGAAAACTACCGAATGAAACAATTCAGGTTATCTCCGTCTCCCTCAGCAGTCTTCGTATCCTTTCCTGGTGTTCAGACTGTGTTCCGGCACATTTACGATAAGGACAGGATTTACGCCACGAATCCTCCGCCAGAAATTGCCTGTCGCATTAACCATAGTTTCAAAGCTTATGGCCAAGACTTCTAATAGTTTCGCTGTCTTTGACTGAACACGCAAACATCCTAGAGAAGATAATCAAAAACGTAAAGCAAAAATATAACAAAAGATAAAAATAACTCCATTATAGACAATCCGACTTTTATCCACATAAACTGGCAGAAATTACCCGCCAATAAAGGTTTTTTCTTTATGTTGATTTATATAGGTAATCTTCATTGCAGAGAGTGTTGTACTTCAAGGTGTAGAATTAAAGTGGGGTAAACATATTCTGCAAAGGGAACCTTCCTAATTAATAAAATTGAAAAAATTAATAATTTAAATACAGTAAAACCTCTCGAATCCGCCAAATTTGGACCTGGGAAATTACGGCGAATTGAGGCAAATTTGAATTTTTATATAAATTAAATAAAATGTTTTTTTTTTTAAAATTTTAAAAAATGAAAACATTAATTTCCTTTAAAATAATCAGCTATTCTTGTTTTAGTGTTCTTTTTGATGTTTCTACTAACGTCATCAAGGAGATTGAAGACATTTAAGTTAACTTTATCCTTCTGTTAAGGTACTTCCTCAATGTATAGACAGTATTCATTGCTTCATAGTCTAAAACGACTTTCATTCTTGTTCTCCATCATCTCTGTCTTCATCATTTTTTTCTTCTTTTTTGTCTTATATTAATGAGAAACTCATTAACTTCAGAATTTGAGAAATTCTCTGAAGATGATTCTCCAGTTTCCTCATTTCAACCCATTTGTCTTTAAATTTTTCGAGCCATCCACGACTGGCTTTAAAATCAGTTATTTGGCGTTTCTTTGCAAAGCCCTTCTGAAAAAACAAGGTGGATACATTCCCTTTGCTCCTCAAGTCATTTAAGGAGCGTCTTGAAATAACACGTCTGAATCTTCCGGAAAAGATTTCAGACACTCTTGTGAGCGAAATCCCTGGATTTTGCCCGATAAATTTATTTCGAGCTTTTCAGAATTTTTTAATCTTGAACAATTACGTTTCATTAAGACCGACCACACAAAAAACGATAATGTCTCGTGTAGAAGTTTTTTTGAATTAAAAAAATAAAAAAATAAAAAAAATAAAAAAAATGAAAAAATTAATTTTTAAAAAGATTCCGGGTTGAAAACTGGAGAGGCGGCTCGAACTTTGAGAATTTCAAAATAAGAAAATATGACAGCCTCTCTACAAGATTATATGTACAGCCCGTAGTCGTCGAGACGAGCGGAGTCTTCTAACTCAAGACGGCCTCTTTTCTAAGATAGCTCTAATCCATGATAACGAAAGCGGATAACTAACGTTGGGAATCCGAGTGGCTGTTCCAAAGGATTTCTAAGGCAGTTGTCATTGGAAACAGCCACTCAATTACTTCAGCTGGATTACTTTGATTTTTGTTTGTTAGTACATTCGGAAAGATAAGAGTTAAATCCAGTTCTCACAGTCGAGGGAATCGCATCCTATCCAAGCAGCACGTCCATTCATATCCGACATTGCGGGAACCCCAGTGGAGTAAGGAAGAAATATATCATTTTTGGATTCCCATCAGCCACTGAGCTTCTTCTGAGACAGGTGGATCACATTAAGCCTCTTAACTGTAGAAGGCAGAGAGAGCAGAAGATAATCCTTCTACCAGATAGGAATAGAGCCACAGTTAATAGCCACTAACCACATGGTACCTGGTGGTATTCTTTCCCTCTTAACCAAGTGGGGGAAGTAGCTGTATTGCGGATGCCGCAGTGGACTTAATAGGTCAAATTATAGCACGAAAGTGAAATTTCTTAGAAATGATTTGTGAATATAAATATCACTGATTAATGGATCAATAATGGACGGAAAGTTGAATAAGAATCTCAAACTAATAGACTGCATTGGGATCATCATTGGAAGCATAATTGGGAGTGGAATATTTATTTCTGCTTCTTCAGTCTTTAAGGTTGGGGAATAGTTGACTTTAAGTATGCTAAATCAACTGGGATGAGTCTCTTAGTTTGGATTTTTTCTGGCTTTATTGCCTTGTCTGGAGGATTTTGCTATGCCGAATTGGGGTCCGCCATACAAAAGTCTGGGGGTGAATATGCATTCTTGCATGAGGCATATGGAAATGTGGCCTCTTTTCTTGTCTCGTGGACGATTCTGCTTATTATAATACCAGGATCTACTTCAATAATAGCTCTAGCCTTTGGACAGTACACCGTCCGATCCATATACTCAGTATGTGAGCCTCCCTCCGTGCTCATCGTGCTGACATCCAATTTGGCAATAAGTTAGACTTTCTCTCATTAAGTTATTCTCGGTACTGTGAACTGTGTCAGTGTTAAAGCGTCCTCGATCATTCAGAATATATTCATGGGTGGTAAGATCATCTCCCTTGCAGTGATAACGGGGGCAGGGTGCTATGCGTTGGCAATGGGTAGTATTTGTCATTTTTACAGATCCCCGAATCATTAAGCGGATCGAATTTATGGGAACCAACAGTAAAGTGACGAATTGGCCTTGTCCGTATACAGCGGGATATTTTCATTTTCAGGGTGGTTTGCCAATTTTTATAATTTTAACGGAATTGTCTGAATTCAGTCTGCGAGGAGGTCCAAAACCCCCAAAGGTTGGTTTCTTACAATATCCTAGAAACATTCCACGTGCTATCATTATTTCCATTTTGTCGGTGATGGTGATTTACATGTTCGTAAATTTGTCGTATTTCGTCGTCATTCCTTACCACAAAATTGCTGCTTCTAAAGCCATCGGACTGGTATGTGTGGTGGTACATCTAGACGTTCAGCGAGAGATATCGATCTATTTGTACAGGTCTCTCCCTGTCTTTGTCATGTTATCGACCTTTGGAAGCATCAACGGAGTGTTTCTATCGCTAACGAGGTAATTTGTCCCCTAACAGTAAGGATTTTCCTAGTCGCTGGAAGAGACGGTAATTTGCCCTCCATATTCTCGCTGATCAGCATAAAGTTCAAAACTCCGATTGTAGCCATCATTTTCACAGTTTTTGTGTATTATCAGAGATTAGACTATTATTTCCGTAATAATGACGGTAATCAACGATATTGAACTTCTCATTAGTTTCCTGACCTTCGCGGAAATATTTTTGTACTCTGCGGCCATCGCAGCCCTCCTGTACATGCGGAAATTCAAGGAGAGCTATAAACCCATATTTCAGGTAGATTGCCGTTTGTTTGCAGGTTTCCTTGTTTTTCCCAATTTTCTTCATCATTATGACCTTATTTCTACTGATCCTGACCCTCATCGCGGAACCCGTTGGGTGTGGCTTCTCTTTTTTGATAATTATTCTCGGTCTTCCTGGGTACTACATATTTGTCAAGGCTATCCCAAGTGGAAGGCCTACAATAGAATATCAGGTACTTCTAAATAATATTCTCAGACTTTGTTACAAGACTGGCGAAGGAGATATTGATTGCGGAAATTGCCGTTGAATAGATCCTCATATCCCTAATAGCCTTCTAAATAATAAATTCTGAGTTTGTGTCTCTGTTTTTCACAAAGAAGTCCCGAGGTAATGAATCCAAGATAAGGGCGAGGTAGGATGGTCCCGAGTTTTCTGTTTGTTCGCTCGAATTATTGATTATTAAAGTCAAACTTCCTACACGCCTCGGAGGAACGGGTCTCAGGTCGGCGCTGGAGATCGCCTTTTCAGCATATGTGCCATCGCTCTCAAGTGGAAGACTTTTAGTCCAAGATATCCTACGTTTTCCAACCGGACTTTCTTGGGAAAGAGTCTTCGACGAAGCTCGTCGCGAATGGTGTGAAACTGGTTTGGATATGCCGAACGATCCTTCGAGGCAACGTGACTGGATGATATCTACTCCAAGAATATCTTGACGTGCTAAAGTCTGAGGCCAACCAGCATCGTCTTGCATGCCTCGTGTCCGCCGCCAACCATGGGAGCGGAGCTTGGCTGGATACACTCCCGTGTTCCTCCCTGGGGACCCTTTTGGACGATGACTGTATTCGATTGGATCGCACAACGCCTGGGAGTTGATGTTTGCGTCGAACACCAATGTCGTTGTGGAGGGATCGTAGATGCCATAGGGCTGCACCCGCTCTCGTGCAAAAGGAGTGCGGACAGAGCACCCCCCGTGCTGCTATGAACAACATTGTCATGCGAGCTCTTGAAGCGGCAGGCTTCCCGGCAGTACTGGAGCTTGTGAGATTGGACCGCGGAGATGGGAAAAAACCGGATGGGTTAACTATTTTTCCGTTCACTGAGGGAAAATCGCTCGTATGGGACTGCACTGTTGTGGATTCTTTCTCGAACTCGATGATACTCACTCGGCGCAGTCTGCTGGATCAAACGACCAGCTGATAGTGTTGGGCACTCCCATGAGTCCCTTAGTGTCATTGGTTCATGATGTTGAAAACTCAGCAAACCGATGTTTCCCGTCTTGGGCTCGAAGACTCCGCTCATCTCGACGACTACGAGCTGCACATAGAATCTTGTTAGAGGCAATCATATTTTCTTATTTTGAAATTCTTGAAAACTAGAGCAGCCTCCCCAGCTTTCAACGTGGAGCCTGAAAGCCATCGTGTCATTCTAGGCTCTCCCTACCACAGTCCTGCAAGCCCCCATCAGCCTGATATATTTTGTTCCGCTGGGGAAAGCACGTCAGACGTTTCAACGTAGATTGGCTGGAAGGCAAATTCTGTCCTTGGATAATAATTTTCCCAATGAAGAAAAATTTCTCTCAACACGTGCCAGCCCGTTGTTGTCGAGTGGAGTCATCGGGCCCAAGACGATTTTTTCCTAAGAACACTTGGTTCAATGATATAGAAAGTGAGTAATGAGAGTCGGGAAACCTGTTCCAACGGATTTCTCGACAGTTGTCAGGGAAACAGCCAAATTCGACAACGTCTTCTATTGTGAAATAGGTTTCTTCTGCCTTCTTTTTCGTTTTGATGCAAACATCTTTAGACTAAAGTCCCTTCTTCATCGAAACTCTCAATTATTTTTTAATTCAGTGAAATTTTTGCAATAGTATCTCCCAGCTTCTTCCAACCTCCCCATCTTGTCAGAATAACCTCTTGGGATACCAGATCATGGTAAATCATCGCCGTGCATGAAAGATGAACAAAACGGTGTCCTAAGCCATTAATGGATAACAGAGTGAAATGGGTACCACTTTACAGAAGATCTCCACAAGACTGGGTTTTACAGCAACTCTCCGAGTAGGTAAGTCGAATGAGTGTATTGTCGACAACGAATGGGCTATGCTATGTAAGACATTTAATGCACGTGGAGTTTTGAAATTTGATTAAATCCGTCATGTTTGTAAGTACATGAACAAAGAAACGGATGGGAGATCTTGTTGGGTCAGGATGGGGAAAAAGTCAAAGAATCAAAAATTTACGCCAGAAATGCGAGTCAACAGAAAGAAAACGCACAGAATACAGCATTAGCACGATTTAAAATATGTTGAGAGGAAGAATTTGCGAGGAATTTATTATGCAAAAAAGTTTCCCAATTCTACACGTGGGACAATGGCAGCAAATAATTTAAAAATAGAGCGGGGGAAATGCACTTGGAGGAGTGGATGTAATACTCTCACTGATTATGAGTGTCATTGCCTGAGGTTATTGCTGCTGGACCCTTCCACAGGTTTCTGATGCTCACCTAAGGTCCCGGGCAGGATAAAGCTTCTTGTAGAATCGATGATGAATGGTCCGGTGGAGGAATCTAAGAGTGAAATTTGTCTCTTAGGAGAAAGTGGCGAGAACGTAATTGTGCTAAAGTCCTCCTTGTTTCTCTGTCGAGGTTAGTTTCGGAGTCACCCACCAGTGTGGAAGGGCCATCCATTAAATCGTCCAAAATCAGTCTTCAAATTGCTTTGGTAGAGGTGTGGTCGTATATTGCCTTTGACTTGGTTTTATCAGGAGGTGGATGGGTAGGGATTATTATAAGGTTTCCCAGTGGACAATGTGAATTTGTCTTTTTTGTCTTTTTTTTGAATTTGTCTTGTATCACTAAAATAATAAAAACCTACAAAAAAGTAACAAATAAATATTATATATTAAGTGTAATTAATTTAAATAATTCTTTAATATAACGTGTTTTAAGTGTGTTGTTGCTGTATGTCTGAAGACCGTTCTATACAAGTTGGGAGAATAGTTTATATTCAACGTGGCAAAATGAAAGACAGAATAATGTGCATAGTCAATATTGTCGACCAGAACACAGTAACACTTGTTCGTCATTATAGTACCTCGTGGATGGCCCTGACCAGTCTGTCTCCAGGCAAACAGTCAATTGCAAGTGGGTTTCCCCCACCCCACTAAAAATAGACATACAATTTTGCGCAAAAAAGAAGGAAATCAGACAGGCTTGGAGCGACGTCAACGAGCAATGGCAGGACACCTCCTTCTATAAATCCTTCCAGTCTGTCAAGACTGTAATTATTGTCAGTGAATTCTTAGAAAATGAACATGAATGACTATGACAGATACAAATACATGAGGGCCAAGCAGAGCATGAACAAACTCATAAGGAGGAAGGTCAACTATCTCAAGTCACTCAAAAGTGGTGTGAAGACCACTCCGTATAAGGGGAAGACTGCTGCTTAATTACTTTCTAACTTGTTATATCCTATATTTGGAGTGTTATTTCATGTTCGGAGTTATTTGTTGGTTTTACTAAAAATTGGGAGATCGTCCTTATTCTCTAATTAGGTAATGGGTGGTTTCCACAGCCATTGCTTCTTCACCAATACCAACTGTATCTCGTCGGCTGGACTAGGACAAGCGAGTATCGCTCAGACCTTTCAATGATACAGCAACATGCACTCTGGTTGAAAACTATATTTCAGGTGTATTGAAGCCAGTTAGTTACTTAAGTGGCAGATTTCATGTTAAGTCATCGCTCAGACAATAAGAATCATATTAACTACTGTGCTGTTCTCGAGATCTTCTAATTGTGCCATGGATGAGATTTAAATCAGAATCCCTCGTGAATCCTACGTGTTCTGGTTTTAGATGTCTCTAAATACTTCACCACCAATGCACACGAAATAAGGAAAGTACGAGATTCCAGATATTTTGAGGTAGATCAAGTCAACACTACCAGCCGTTCTTTTGATATGCTAAAGATACCGATGACCAACTCCCCGAAGAAGGAATTAGTTGCTCCTTCTGCTCAGGCTATTACCACCTCAGCTGTATTCGTTTGTCTCTGGCATTGGACGTTCGTTATTGTACTGCCAGAACTGCCTTCGGCCACTCTGAATTTCCACATCCCCCATACTCTGCATGCTATCCGCACGAGGAAATATTACCTGCTGAGAAGAACCGCCTACTGTTCATTTTCAAAATACGGGGGACGTGAAGAATCGCTATGAAGATCCCAAAGCATGCTCGGTATGCCGTCATCCCGTACCTTGCCCGACTGAACTACCATGGATAATGGTTTTCTTTCACTGGTTCTCGGACTACTCCATGCGGACCTGTTGAGTCAAACTCCTTCGTCCGTCATTGAGATAAAACCTTAGTTTTTCCTTGTCCACTTTTCTCTTTTGCTGATACTTCCGAGACCAGACAAGACTGCTAGTCTAGTCCTACTCCTCACAGCTGTTGACACTGTGGCTATCCCCTGTCCTGAGCTACTCGACTCCTGAAGGCGAAGCATCGTTGTTTGCAGAACGATCTGTGCCGACTCGCCATTCCGGCGGTAGCGACTCAGGTCATCACAGAAGAAGATGTACAAACTGCCATCGGTTCGGCTGCTGTAGTGGGGGAATGAATGATCTCAATTCAACCTAAGTTAAGGACCTTACTTTAGCTGTTACGGGAGAGGCTGGAGAGAATATTTTTCGAGCTATCCACGGGCTTGTTAAAAGGATGTTGAAAGGGACATTGCTGTTTTTGGCAAGAGATCTTTTTTTTCGAAACAAATAAATCTTCTCACCTTTCTCGTACCCGATGGGGGTCTGTCGATTACTATCGGAGATTACTTCCCCCTATTATGTTGGAACATTGCCACAAACCGCTTTTTTACGAATGAATGCACAACTTGGGTGTCAAATTGGACATCTTTTTGCATTCAACACCGTTAGGGGCGGTGCTTCTTGGAGGTTGATCATTTCCGTCTTGTGTTCAGAGAAGATGTCACCCACTCACTGTTTTTTGAGACCGATTGCATGATTCGTTTAGGACTCAACGTTTTGAGAGCCCACATGTGTTGTCGTGAGGATATGAATGATCGGAAAGTAACATCATTTTCTTTCAGGAGTGCCGGAGGATTCAGTCAGACTGCCCTTAACAAGATCTTCAAACATGGTTGGAGCAAGCTGAGTTCCCGTCTTTAATTGAGCCTCTCAGGTTTGACTGTGTGGTGGAAGATATTTTGATGGGATTAACTTCTTCCTTTTTTGCATGGAGGATCTCTAATGTGGGGTGTGATATGCGTTACCTCATTCACTGCTTCACGTTTTATATTGACAGTTCATTTTGTCTCCCCAAATGCTGACTCTGGTGATTGAAGAGAATTGAAGAAGTATTAAGTCCCTGGAGATCGTATACGTCATGTCCAATCTTCTTCTAAACCTTTGGAGTGGTCGAGAGCGGTTGTTCTCAACCTTTCCAAGATGTCGTCACACTTATTGTTCTCAATTGACATCCGCAGTGCCTTTGACTCGGTCTCCAGAAAAAGATCTGATACGTTGCGAGAACATTTTCCTTCAAGCATTTTCAAAAAAATTGCTGGGGAAATTTAAAGATCCTCAAGCCGGTCGCTATCCACGCTGTACACCCAATTCATCCCCATACTGTAAATATGGCTGTGTAAGAACAAACATGGATAAGATCAACTCCCTCAATCCAGTATGACCAAAAAATCTCTCAAATCACGGGACTAACAATAAGAGCAAACCCATTTGAGGTCTTCACGAGGAAGTCGGGCGGAATATTCACCCAAAATGGAAAACCGCCAAAGAACGGTACTATCGAAAATGTGTCGGTTCCCGAAAGCAACACCGGGAAAAGATGAGAACATTACTGAGAGAAGCCGGGATCACCTGATGGCGTTTTCCTTTTAATTAGTGTTGTAAAGTACAAGATCATCGGAGAGATCGAGTTTACCAATTTTGGAAACTTCTTTAATCTTCGACTTGTGCCAAACTGAGAAAAAGAGATTTTCTGAAGCTAATTTCATAAAATGTATTTTTTGAGGTCATTAATTCCCCTCTTAATCAGAGTTTAAAATTTTTGATTTTAATAGTTCACCACTCATCCACTGAGGAATATCAAAATTAATCCTGAAAACGAAAAAAAGGTAATTTTTAGTTCTATTTTTGTTTTATTGTAGGAGTCTTGAAATATCCCTTCTTAGTTTTTTAAAAGTATTCACTAACTTTGTCAAGTTTAGACGAATGTTTGCTTCGACAACGCTACAATGACTTCATTTGACATAGTAATGTTGAATATTAGGCATTGCTTCATCAACGGGAGTTGGAATAAACACAAATGGTAAGAATCGTTCCTCTTTCATGAGAATTTGAAAAAGCGTGGGTTATTTGCGTGTATCGACGGCTTCTATTGATGATTGGTGGAAGCGCTCGGATTCCGAGCCGCAGAGAGTGATGATTGCCGTGTTGTCGAATAGTGGGGGGGGACAGCTGAGCAGAGAAATTTGTTATGCGGAACATTTTTGCTCTTAGGGAATTTATTTTGTAAAAGTTTGAAATTGAAATTCCGTAAGCCCAGGAGACACAGGAATACTCCACAGTCGGCTTTAAGAGCTAAAAGACGGCGGCGCATTCTTGACGACTGGATCCTGGAGTTTAGAAATGTGGAAAGTTGGTCAACGTATGTTAGAAGTATTGAATCCGGACATCCAGGCCAGGGTCAGTCGTCTAAGAACAGGTTATTGGAAACACCATTTGGGAAGAGACGGGATCTTGAATGTACACACGTCCCTCTCGTTCGGTGAGAAAATTGGCTATCCATCGTTTTAAAGTCGGATCAATTGAGGCGTTGAAGCCTTTTTTGTTAGAAGGATGCTCTGGACTGAATTAAACGCCTTTTATTTAGATGGGGGTTGTGATTCTTTGATTCAAACATTTTATATACCTCATGTCAGATAAGGTAAGGGGTTGGTTCATCTTCGAGCGTTCCTCTTCTTCATAAGGGACGATTTTTAGAGTCGATCGTAGTGTTGTAGCCTTTATACACTGCTCGGAGGATTACACGGTTTGGATGTAGTGTCGTGTCGATAGAATCAATGTGCAAGGATCAAATCCCATAAGGTTACGGTCAATGAATAGCTTGAAATTTGGGCAGTCAACAATTAGATTACCTCTCTTGTCAACCGATTGAGTAGCCAGTAATTGGGAGTGTTTGGCGTTAAAGTCACCACATAATACAATGACCTAAACCATTAATGATATCAATCGAGATTTGTTACGGTCCTGTCATGTAAAAATATATTCTCCACTCGTCTGCTCACATCAGAGTAGGTCAAACCGTTTTTAATGATGGAAGTAGTCCACTTCCAAGTCGGTCTTATCTGATGACGGTGTATCCAAGAAATCTCTATATGGCAGTAATGTGTCAACTCTTCTAAAAAAAGCAATTCACATCAAATTTAAAAATTAAACTCCCACACATCTTTATTCTTTCTCAGGAATTTTAACTTTACGCCTTTTTCTTCTACGGAAAGCCTCATGTTTCACGGACATGAATTTCTCGAGAGCAATCGACAAGAAGCTGAGGACTGCCGTTAAAGAAACACTCACTTCTTTATAAATCTGACTGGATTCAATGTAAACTACCGCTTCGCTACTGAGGAATAGGAGTACGCTCACTAGTTAGGCTGCATGCCATATTCCTTGTCCCTATTTCTAACAAACAGGATGACTAAATGGACGGACAGAATCACTCTAGGAGATCACAGACTGACAATGTAATTTAGGTCATCTACAAAACTGCTAAACTAGCTAACTTAGTTCAAGCCTAATCGCAATACAATTACACAAAATATAAATACAAAAATAATTAAATATCTACAATAATCGGCTTCGATCTTCGGACGGAGGATAATAAGTCAAATCATCCACAGACTCTTCCACATCATCCCCAGTTGAATACCCACCCAACTAACAGCTATTAAACAGCCCAAACCTTTCGACTATCAACCCCATTAGATAAGAAAGAGTGATTTTCGGTCATACTCCCACTCTGGTAAGTCTCTTTATAACACGTGGGCATAATATCAAAGGCCATATTCCGACTATTAATAAGAAGGTAAGTCTACTATTCAGAGGCCACGTACAAATGGATAGAAAAGTTCAGGAAAGGGTGACTCCGAGCTTGTTGGGCACTCATCCGCTCAATCGGATTAACTTTAAGGAGATTGTCAAGGAAGAAACAGTACAAGGTATAGTCTGCCATAAATCCGATGTATTGAGAGTCAGGGATCCCCCAATTGGGGAGATTATCCAACACCATCGACAATTGCTAGGATAAGGGATCACTATTACCGGCATGACAACCTCCACATCCTCTGGCTCCTCAATTCCGGCTTTTGCTGTTCTCCAATAATACCGCTTTTTCAACTAATGGGCTATAGACACGTGCTACCTTCAATTTCCAGGTTTTATTACCCTTTCGTTGGGTAAAAAACAATTTCGACTTAGTTCCTGTCGAAATCATGGAATCTGGAGGCATCCCTTTGAGTTTTATGATGTAACAGAGCTGAACATTAGAGGACCACAAACCTGTTGATATTCGTTCTCTCCCGGAAATAAGGGGGAGCCAGAAAAGAGTTCGGCCATTATGCACCCAAGAGACCACATGTCAATCTTTTCATCAACAGTGATACCCAACATAGCCTCTGGAGCTCTAAAGTAGATCATCCACAATACCTGTAAACTATGTTCTGAAAACAGTAGTTCTCATCAATGTCGCACTTGTAGATGGCCAATCCAAAGTCCACCAACCTCACAATATATGGGTACTGGTCATGGTCCACTAACATTATGTTGTCGGGCTTCAAATCCGTGTGGACAATCTCATGTTCTTCCAACTTGGATAATGCTTGCACCAACTAGATATCAAATTTAAATATAATTTATTATTTTTAAGTTTTATTAATCGAACAAAATAATAATAATTATTATTACCTGATATATAATTGAGCGAATAGCATGAATTGGGAGTTGTTTTTCTTTTTTCATAAATTGTTGCAAATTTATTGTAAGCAGTTCTGTAACGAAGAAGGGGTACATTAGATGATAGAAAAATTCAATCATTTGGTAGATGAAGTGCTTCTCTCCCCGTCGTTCCTCAACGTTGCGAGAACATTTTCCTTCAAGTCACAACTTTATGGTACTTCGTATTCGGGATTAAAACTATCGTCCCATTCGTAGTACTTGAGGATCTTAATGGCCACGGATTGGCCACTGCTTACTTGTGTCGCCTTGTAAACTTTCGAAAAGCATCCCCCATCGATGTAACTGTTTACTACGTACAAGTCATTAAGTGATTCGATTGTCTGAAATTTGAGCAAAAACTACCTCGTCTTTGTAGATAATACAATCGTCGTCTACCGGGGACCCCAATATTTCCCGTGGTCATTAGCTTCTTTTTTAGGGCTCCACTCCATACCGTCAATGTTATGTTCAATTAATGTTGGTAGACGACGGAAAATTCGTTTAAATCCCTTCCGTCTACCGGTACCTACGCCACACAGGAAGTGGAAGATAAGCAATTCCTGTAGCCATGCTTAATATCGAATTATTTACTAGTCACTAATTGATCCCCCTCTAGTTCCCACCAATGTCATGAACATCTTATGACAAAGGCAAACCCATCGAGGTCCTCGGGTGGAAATCAGGCGCCACCCTACGCGGAAAATCACCCGAAAAAAAATTTAAATTATTATTGAACCCCCGAAAAGGAACAGCATGAAGAAGGAGTTAAACCGGCTAATTAAGTGACCCCGGTATTCAAAAAATAGGCGCGTGTGGTTTTCCCAATGTATCCACGTGGATCCTTTGCTTTCCCATACTTCCAGTGTTCCTCTAATTTAAAGAGGTGTTTATTTTCTTTGATATATGATTGCGGAGGAGCGGAAGGAAGTGAAAAAATCGAAGGAGCGGAAGGAAGAATTGACGTCCACGTTACGTCGAGAACTAATTCCGACCCTCTCGATTCTGCTACAGCCAAGAATCACTCTTCCAGTCGTGTCAATATAAAGTTTTTTTTAGATTTGCCTCTTGGTGGTTGTCCATAAAAAATCAACTCTCGACGGTGCCTAAATCCTCTTATATTTAGATTTTACCCCCTATTGACTTTTTTGGGAGAGACTATGACTATTATGATTTGAATATCCTTATAACTGAGTATCTAAGAATAACAAATTTGGAGGGCAACGAGGTCGTCAGGAGATCCCGGCATCCCTAGCTAGCTACTTACTTTTCCCGCTATTCGCTCCGAGATTATACACACTTCCTGTACGCTCGTGTTACACGTGGAAGGTTATGAGGTTTCATTCAAACTCTCATTTTCATCATAAGGGACTAGAATGGAGTTGGTCTTAACAGCCAAGTTGAGAACCTTCGTAGTGTCTCCGTGATTGTAGCTTAAAGATCATCGACCTTCATAGATTTGATTGACAGGTTTGTACCTTATCTGAGTAATTAAAATTATTTGACGAACAATTCAAAACCCCACGTGCAGAATTAGTTGCACATTGTTACTGATTATGGCACGACTATCAACTGTTATAGAGGATTCACTCACTGGACAAAGAGATGAAGGCGGAACAGACAAGAACGCGACTGGCTAAACTCAGAGGAGACATCGAACCAGACATCAACCAAAATCAAGAAACAGAACTTTTCGCGAAAGCCAAATACTCATTACTCAACACAGGCAGGATGCACACTTTGTAGAGTAAGAACAGTTCCGTAGAAGAACCATCGAATGTTCTAAATTTTTTAACTTTTTCTGTGTCCTTTTAGATAATCCGGTTTCTTAGTGATGTATTCACTAATGACGGAGTCACTCGTCAATCCAAAGCATCACAAGTGCTTGGAACCTTCAGCCGGAATGTACAGGAGATTCGAACTGGACCTATCATGATTCTGGAAGGCACATATGACACTGCGCCATAATCGAACTCAACTTAGCAAAATAATTAAATAAGCGATCTTCAGTCCACACAAGAAATTGTGAAGACATCTCATTTCACAAAGATCAAAAATACCACGATCCTAAGTCATTAGAGGTGATCTCCTAGAGAGCCGAAACGCAATCTCGTCAAAGCTCGAAGATCCCTGAGAGCGGCGTTAGTTCCGAGAACATTTCAGATTGAGCATCAATGATGACGCAAAAGCGACTTCAACCTGCTTTCTTCCTGGGAAAACTCCAATTTCTTTCATCCCTTCTATTATACAGGAAAATCTCAACTCCCTTAAAAATGACCCCACGTGGCTAGGAAGATCTTTTTGTGTCAATACCTTTAAGGCGATTAAACAGAAATTAGATCAACATTGACGTGACTCCACAAGTGAAAGCGGTGCGTAGTTCTGGGCATTTCTTTGTGGATTGCTCAGAACACTTGGACGACGCTTCTGGTTCGAGCTCAATGGTTGCACAAACCATTGGTGTTGACGTTAAAAGACTTCACAAACTCTTCTGAAGAAGTACTAGAAGTAATACAAAGCACAGGACGATGAATGAAGTAATTGCGAGGGGGCTTATGGAGGAAAGTATAATAAGCAATCATGGAAATTGTGATCACCTAATTAGTCAGTCATCATTTTCTTCAGTTAATTTCTTCTTTAATTGTTAAGTGTATCCAGTTTCCACTTCTGCAGAAACAAAAAAATTAAGTGTATCCAGTTTCCACTTCTGCAGAAACAGATTTGGTAATAGTAAAGGTTTTTGAAAAGAAAACTCACAAGCCACAGTTAGACGTTCAGATGTATATTTGTCGTAAATATCTTTGTTAAAATAATTTACTCTTTCGTGAAGGACAAAAGTAAGTCTTCCGGTCGTCCTAGGAAATAACTTGAAAAACTGGATAAGTGTTGAAATCCACATCTTGACTTATTGAGGAGCTCTAGTTAAAAATCAGAAAACTTAAGAAATTGGTATACAAAATTGTATCGTTTGCTGCACATGCGTGGCTATAAAATTATGCTTCTCAAGAAAGTGCTTATAACTGTCCTCACTCTACCCAAGAAACAATAAGCGAGTCATCTCTCTACAAAAATGTTTTCCTACAGAGAAGCAGATGGTGGCTGACAACACAAAAATGATCATTACACAAAAATTAATGTTATTAAAAAATCATTTCTTTATAAAAAAATAAAAATATAAATCATAAAGGTACACATCCATCCAACAAGAGATCAGCATTTTCTCTGTTTACGATCAAAGGAAGGTTATCCTAAAAATAAAATAGTAATAATACGTGAAGTCCATTGATTTTAGAGACATAGCACTCCATCAACTGCTGTGATTGAGGTAGTGAGTTAATAAATTCAACTACAACACTCCTCCAAATTCTGACCTTCTCCACCCTTTCTTTAAAAGACGCAGAGGAATAGGACTCCAGGGTCCCGACAAAACACCTAAACTTTAAAAGTGCAAAAACTTAGAAGCAGCGTTATCAACAGCGAATAAAACTCCCCCAAGTGAATAGTCGATCGAATACGTTCAAAAACAGCAGAAAAGAAATTTAACTGAGGAGGAGTGAACAAGTCATAAACGTGGACAAAATGCCTGAGAATATCACACAAATCTGCCAAATTCTGGGCGACAAACAGAAATAGCACCAATTCGACTGTATTCGAATCAGCTTTATTGAGAAAACAACGCATTTTCCCATCACCTAACATAAAAACGACATACATACCAATCATTTGGATCAGAATTGGGGTCACTTTGTGCCAAAAAGGTCCACATTGGCGATACACAGCTCAAGAATCATACTTCTAACACATCCGTCGATGTCCTCACACAATAAGGACAGAATTTCTGGAACCAGGTCCACCAGAAGTCTACAGTAAATAGAAAGGATAACGGATGACGCGCAAAGAATTCACAAGCTGACAAAAACAAGTCTTGTGGTGAGGACTAAGGATCACCCGTTCATGGAAAACTGCAGGAATAATGACCGAATTCAAATCTGGATAACTAAAATGTCTCACCTGGTAAATTAAAAGACAAGATATTTTCAACAAAGAGCAATCAAAAGATGTGGTTACTCCATAAACTATCAGTAGGACTTGAAAGAAGACAAATCTGGGACAAAGGCATGTCCCACAACTCGACAAATATGCAAATTGAGTAAAACTATCTTTTTGGACTAAAATCAATAATACGAAATACAGCAGTCTTATTCTTTTGTTTGAAGGGAAAATCAACGTGCTTTACGACTCCTTTGTACAAAGTTGAGCCATTGAGAGGGATTTGACCCACTATAGTCGAGCATCACATCAGCCATGGAGAATAGCTGTGTGAGGAAAAGACCATAGTCTGATTCAATGTCTAAAATTCCTCATAAACCGCAACCAATTTCATCAGTCCGTTACTTCGGAGATTTGTGTGCCAAATCTGAGTCAAAATCTCCACAAACTCAGAAATACAGTTTCGGCAGCCAAATCATCAACTCTTAGGAAGAAACAATTTCCAGCACTAAAATGGTTAATTTATGGATACAAGTAATATTTCTTGTCCTCAGCTTGTGATGTGGGGATAAAATGCTTAAGGAACCGGGAAATCGTTGAGATCACATTCGTCAACTGCGAGTTATCAAAGGACCTGCCGATCTTGGCCAAATTTATCATCAGTTTGAAGATTTTAACGTTCATCCGACTTCCAGTTTTGAAAACAGGCAGGAGTAAATCAACCACCCCAAGGTATCAAATCTAACGGAATGTGACACATGGCTTAGAGAGCATTCAAGGAAATTTCCAATTTTGTCAGAAAATGGTTCCAGGTTCACCTTTTTGACAAGAGTGGTTAGAGTCTTCCGAAAATTACGCCTAACTGAAGACTCCTCGTCGAAGATGGCTGGGAAAAATGAATCAATTATTTGACTGACGTGGGGAATCAAGTTTGAATCGTCAAAATTGGGGAAAGTGTTAAGAAAATTGGACAAATTTAAGATTGCGTTGTTTTTGAGTTTGCAATTCTGATTCTTTAGTCTTGATAGAATGTCCTAGCAATGTTTATGAGAAAGTACAGAGATTCTGTCGGTTGTTGATAAATCCCTATCATATTGATGTCTCAGCACTATTTTTGCAGTTTTAAATTTCCCTTTGGTTTCGTTCACATTTTTTGGCAATTTTTTCCCAAGTTTAATCTTGGTTTTTTTACTTTCTGCCTTCTTCCTTTTACTCTTCGACATTTACCACAACACGTAAATCTTTAAACGTGGTTAAGTTTAAAAATCGGTTGTGTACAATTAAAATTTTTAATTAAATTTAAATTTATTTTTTAAAAATATTAATTTCATTCATAATTTATATTATGATCAAACGATCACACAATTGGGATAAGGAAACTCAACTGGTTGAATCTGATGTTTTCCCCTGTCTCTTCAATCGCAGAAATGCTTGGTTATATTCTATAAATAGTTCTTAAAAAAAGATAGCGAGGTTAGAGTGTCTGGATTCTTTTTGCATGGTTATTACCTCTAAGGACTCTTAGGGAAATACGTTGGAATAACATCACCTTTTATGGAGATTGATTACCATAGCGAGTTGAGAAGTCTTAACCCTCCACCGTGCAAAAGAAAAAAAATAAAGGTCAAGGAGTTTCAGATGTTTCTACATGATGATGAAGGTTTAGGCTAACAGTTGCAAAATTCTGGGAGTCGTTTAAAAACTTTAATCAATTAATCCTTTAGGCTTTCTTAATTAACTTTATGAAAATTACTTCATGTAAAAAATCAGACAGAACAAACATTTTGATGTAAAATCAACAAAACTTTCACAAAATGAGGCAAATATTACACTTTAGGAGTCGAATCAGTATTTGTAGTGTTCCCTAAATTAAGAGATATAAAAAGCCAATACCATAAAATGAGACAGTAGTGAAATTTATGTGATCAAATCACGATTTGTTAGCGACTTCAGAATTAGAAAAAATCGAAAATTTACCTTAACAAAATGATACGAACTTTGCGTTTATTAAACCATCTACTATTCCCCTGTATTCAAGTATCCTTAAGTTTATGACGAGTGTCGGAAATAATGTTGAGTCCATGACTGGTAATGCTAATGGTCCCATGGTTTAATACAAATTCGTAAATCAGTTTTTATTTAAACTGATTTTTAACAAACATGGAATCAAGATATAGAGTTCATCTCTACTTCCAAGCAGCTTGTGTCACTGCCATGTAGAATCTCAGAAGACATCGCCTTGGACAGAAAGAGGAGAGATGATTGAGATCTTCAGTGTGCGTAGAAATCCGATTCTTTTACTGACCCATGAAATCGAGCCTCGAAGGCGCAATGAAACATGATATTTCAGCTGCAGTCTCGCTTTTGCTCATTTGATCTCTAGAGCAGGCTCTTGAGGTACTCTGATGTAAGTTGATAGAGATGAATGTGTCGGTGGAATTTAAGTCCCAGACAAGAGGTTCCCTATCTTAAAAGTGGGAAATGGGGAATCTCATTCGGTCATTTTTTGTCACGTCTGCATTAGCTGACTGGCTCTAGCATAGAAGAATGTCCGACAGCATCTAAATAATGAGATCAAGAAAGGTACCCAAAACTCCACCCGGAATAACTTTGAGTCAGGCACCACTTCTGGAAAATGTCCCCGACAACAAACAATTGAAAATTTCGCACTTATCTCTAATCAGTTCCAGACCAACTTCAGACAAGGCAGGAATCAAAACTTCCAGAGCACAGAAAACCATCTCCGAGGGTCCTTTAACGACTGCATTGTTAAGTACCTGATGTTTAGAGGGGACCGAGGAAGTTTATTAATTTTCTCTATACCAAGGGAGAATAGAAGAGGTCCTAAGAATCATTCTGTTGTACCCCGGATAACGAAGAAATAGAGTATATACCGAATAGAAGAGATGATTGCTTTCCGTAGCATTGGTCGACCATATCGAAAGTGTTGGGACATCTATCGGTACTGTCCTCCGAGGTTAGTCCCTTCTCAGACTGTTGAATGCATTATTTATGTACAATTTGACGAGAATATGCTTTTGGAATCTCAATACTGCGGTTTGTGAAAATATGGGCAGAGTGAACTGCAACCTCACGTCCGAGACGATATCCAACTCAGACTTGAGACGGGGTCCGGGGTCCAACAGGATGACCCATAGGACCTCTTCTATTCCCCAAACTAACTAATCCCATGAGCCCTTATCTAGTGATCTAGAGGATATCATCCAGTAATCCAAAAGTTCTCGCAAGGGAGTGAAACATCTAAACTCGTTTGAATAGCAAGCGGTGCTTTAAAACTGTTTCAAAAAATGTAGTTTTCAATCAAATAGTTATAAAGTCAAAAAATTCCTAGGTTCTCCCTCTACGATTAGTCATCATAACTGTTTTTTGCTTAAAACAAATTGTGTGTCCCGTCTGGAGGGAGCTATAGCTAATATGGCTTTTCGTAAAGTGCAGTATTAGTATTACTTAAACATCATTGAATTGTTCGTTGAAGAAAAATCTCAAAGTAACAGGTTATTATTTTGATTAATATCCACAGGCGTTAATTTTGTTAAAATATCGAAGTTTTCATCCCATCAACCGACTCCTGGATCGATAAGGTCTCTACGCTTTTGTTGAATCCGACTTTCCCTTAGATTTGATTGACGAAACCAATATTCGAGGACAAAAATATATGAATTCCCTTATCGGAAAAATTTCTGACCCAAAAATATTTCTAATTTCGTCTCACTGATTGTTTTCTGTGGCAAACCTGCCGAGATGGTTGATGATCTGCTAAGGGATTTATTCGAAAATTTTGCAGTCTCCCATTGCATACTCAATTCATGCAGGCCAAATGGAGACCTTGTCATCAAAATTGACTTTTAATTAAATTAATTTTTCTTGCAGATAATAATAAATTCAAAAACGATTAAAATTATGAAATTCTAATTCAATAAAGTCGAGATATACAACAAAACATTCAAATACAACCCACCACTGGATGTGGGTAATGGCACACTAATTGCACTACAAAAACCGGGCAAAGCTAAAGACCCCTTAACGAATTTAAGACCCATCGTACTATTGACGACTCTACGCAAGACACTATCACTTATAGTGCTGAACAGGATTGGATCTGACATCGAGAACTTTCTCTCTCACGGTCAAAGCGGATTCAGGTCAGGGAGATCTACAGCTGATGTGGTCTGGGGACATCGATGGCTTTTTGCAACACATCAAAATTACAAGGGGGCTATTGGCAACCTTGGCATGGACATGTCCAAAGCCTTTGACTCTATACACAGAGGGAGACTTTTGGATATCTTGGAGAAGTTGGTTGACGAGGACAGTGTCAGAATGATCCGCCTATTACTTGGAACAACGCAGCTAAGTGTACGTTTTGGAAATTTGGAGTCTGTCCTATTCGAGACAACGTTCGGGGTACCGCAGGGAGATTCCTTGTCACCGGTACTTTTTGTGACATATCTGGAGGCGGCACTCAGAGACTTCAGACTATTAATTGGCGATCTACCTCAAACTGAAGTGATTTATGCAGATGATATCGACTATATATCCAGCGACGAGAAAACATTAAACTATATACGGACAAGGATGCCAGATGTCCTAGAAAAATGGTTCATCAAAATCAATACGGAAAAGACGGAGACAACTACCATACGCCGTGAACTAACCCGAACTGATGAAAAATGGAGATACTGTAAAAAATTGGGGTCGTTGCTCGGAGACGCTGAGGATATCACTAACAGGAATAGATGCCTTCCATCGTAAGCAACTCCGACTGTTGCTTGGCATCAACTGGCCGAAAAAAATTACAAACAAGAATCTATACAAAGTATGTAGTACAAGACCATTGAGTCTGGATATCCTGGAATCAAGATGGCGTCTGTTTGGTCACATCCTTCGAATGAGCCAGATGACGCCTGCTAAAATAACAATGGAACTATTTCTGCCCAAAAGTGAATACCTCGTTCCGTGGAAGACCTCGCATAACTTTGCCAGAGGTTCTACACAAAGACCTGACCAATGTAGGACGAAAGCTGAAAACTGGAGATGATCTGGATACGCTCGGAATAACTGCCTGTAACCGCGGAGCATGAAGGAAGTTAGTTAAGAGAATTGTGGAAAAAAATAATCTGAAGAAAAATACGGCACAAGCATCTATTAATTAAATAAATTACATTTTGGTTCTTCGAAAGTGCTATTAATAATAAAAGTCGATTTAGGTAACATTTTAAATTAATACGCATGAACCATGGAACGTCTTGTTCTGACTACGAAGATCCAGTCATTCGACCGATACGTACTTGTTGAGGTCTCTGCTAGAGGGTGCTGGGATCGTGTAATTAGTCAGTTTATGTAACCCTGGTCTCTAGTGTTAATATTATTAAGTCAAAATTAGTCTTATCAGCCTTAATTACCGAAAGTTACCTGATTACGACGAAAAATCTATCTTCTCTTACGCATACCTTCAATTCACTTGACAAATTTTTGGGAAATAAAATATTCAAACATCAACTCGTCGAGTGGTTAGTTTGTCGGATGATTGATGGGGTGAAGTACCTCCATTGTACGAACTGTCCTCACTTCAAAATGAATGTGATGCTTCCTTCACCTTATCGCGATTAAATATTCTAATGTGGGAACATCGAATACATTATACCGTGGGTTTGAATCCCACCTGACACGAAAATTAGAGTAACTTAGACAAGTCTACGTTAAGGAGATGATAACAGAAAAGTAATCTTATAGCAAAAACTCGTATGTGGAACAAAAAGGCACACTTAGAAGAAATATTTTAATATAAAATCACACTTCCACAAAACGGTACGGGTGCTGATCACGGTACTTGACATCAATTGAAGAGTTTATCAGAGGTTTTAATTGCCTACCAGGACCGAGCTCGTAAACATTTCGTTTGGCCGGAGAATTGAACAAATATTCCATGGTTTGTTGCCACTTTACTGGCGACACAACCTGGTGGACCAACAAATCCTTAATCTCCTCCACGTTTTTGTATGGTTTGGCTGTTAGATTGGAAATTACGTTAATTCTGGGCTCATTAAATTTGACATTACTAAAATTGGAAAACAAACCTCAAGACATCTTTGAGTTCACCACAGGCAAAATTCATCATCTGAGTATGAAAGGCCCCACTGACTTGGAGTCTTTTAACTTTCCGAATTCCAAATTTGGAACTATTCGCCTCGATGAACTCCAAGGCCTACACAATAAAGTCAATGGTCGCCTCAACAGAGCCACCAATTACTTGAAATGCGCAAGAAAGATAATTTGCAGGCTGACAAACTGGATTGGAGATCCCCAAAGAATAGCAGTGCTCAATAGCCGCCTTGCAGCATTCTTTTATGTTCGAGATTCCGTTGACCATTATGGAAATCATCCCTCCGTTAGTCATCTCCGAAGCCTTCTGCATGGAAGTAGCACGAACTTTTACAACTTTTATTGCTGTTTCGGCTATAAATCAAGACAAACCATCCTCGAAAGACAGGCACTCTGAGAAAACGAGAGAGGTATACTCCCCCAAACTCAATCCTGCTGTATAACTGCAAGTTCTAAGAGCTTCTGGATCTTCACTCTCAAGTTTCTTAAGAGAAGCCAGAGATGTGACCATAATAGCTGGTTGGGAGATTTCTGTCCTCATTAATTTGTCAGATGGGCCTTCCAAAGATAACTAAAATGACATTTAGTGTATACTTTCAGCAGATCGTACCCTAAAATAGCACTCGCTCTCTCGAAAAGATCAACAGATTTTGGAAACTGCTTCAATTTTGATGCCATACCGATAAATTGGGAGCCCTGTCCAGGAAAAAGAAGCACTGACGATTCCTTCAATATCTGAGTATTCGACCACACAGCTGCATCACTTGAGCAGTTCCTTAACACAGCTCTGACAGGAGTGAAGGGTAGTTTTGACGCGAACATAAGCACCGGTAACGTAGGACACGTTCAAATCCTATAAATAATCGATATACGTGATCACGCCACTCTGATATGCACGATTTTTACCGATTTTTATTATTATTATCCCCAGGATCACTGGGTCAAAGAGAAAGAAATAAAAGTTCTCATCTAACTAAGTGATCCCAGACCGACAAAAGTGAGGACGAGTCCGGCTTTACCGAATTTTACTGATTTTAATACTTTTTTCAATTTTGGTTACGGAAATTCATTTATTTAATAATTCTGAGTTAAAATATTATTAAAATTCTTTGACAAATTGTTGAGAACAGAAATCACCTCAACAGCTATTATGATGACACCACCTGTGAGGGCGGTGATCAAATCGTCTCAAATTACAACTGCTTGGCGAAATAAATTATTTCATTTTCCATGGTTATTAGCTAATTTACTCATCGAAATCACAATGGCACGTGATATCAACGTGAAAATAGTTTTGATTATTAAATATTATAACATTTTTTTAATTATAAATAAACGATTTACGATCGCTTTATTTTAGAAAAAATATTCCTTACTATTTTTAAGGTTGTTCTCAACCACACCAAGCTAAATTAATACCCCCAACTTAAGGAAACGCATCATTTACATTTTTCTACTCCTCTTGACACAGTCAAATGTAGCTTTGTAAGCTAAAGAAACGCAAGCAATTTTGAGGTCGCAACTGAGTTCACTTTTCAAGTCTTTTAATAATTTCAGCTCTCAGGATAAAGCATTGACCTATTTTAGCTCACTAGTATTGTGAGTCGTTAAAAGATTCACCAACAAGGAATTGATTGAGGATTAACCAAATCAATCACCAACTCCGCACGAAACAGTCCATAGTTAATAAGAAAATAAACTCGTTAATTTTATTTAAAAAAACTGACTGAATTTATCTCCTCTTTTGATCCAAATCACTAAAATTATGATGATACATCTACAAGATGATTCAAAAAACTGACGAATCCCTCTGTAACTGGTCATGTCTAGTAACTCTCGCCAGAGGAAACAGCCCTCTTCCCCAAACGGCTTTGATTGATCAGATGCTGATGAGGACTTCCTTTGTCTTATCCAATTCGTGTCCGATAGGGTTATGGATCCAAAGATCGATAAAAGTGGTTCCCACCTTTTGCCTTTGGAAGTTGATCATCAGAGCGTTTAAGGAAGACACTCTAAATGTTTGGATTTATATCCTCTGTTTTACGGCCTTTGTCGTCGATACGAACCCGATTGACTCAAATGAAGGAAATCTCAACTTCAGTCATCAAGAAAGTCGTGAAGTAGGAAAACATCAACCTAGCGACCACGCTCGGAAATCGATTAATTGATAATAACTTAGTCCCGTCTTCCAGGGTTAAGAACCACAAACGAGATTTACGACCTCAAGTAAACAAGAAAATGGTGGTAATCGATACTCTAATTGCGCTACGGACAGTCTCCAGTAATGACAAGGTGCTTCCACCTATGCTCGACGCTTTGCCAACTCCATACGACCTACGCACAACAAAAATAGGACAGACGTGTCACACTTGTTTCTCACCACCGATGACATAAGATCGGCTATTTCATCCTTCACGGGAAGCAGTAGTGCAGGCCTAAACATACGTCATGTAAAAGATTTTACTCCTGTTGCCGCTTCCGATGCGGGGGACACATTAACCAACTCTATGATGGTTCTCATTGGGCACATTCGTCTAGCTGAAATTTCCAACTATTGCTTGCGTCAATTGTTAGCCTTCAAAAAGCCTTGGGATCCTATTGCTATTGGAAACATACTCAGACTTCTATCGTCCAAAATTGTTGCAAAACAACCAGTGACCTTCCAAGCCCTAAGTTGAATCGAACTCAGAAAGAGGTTGAGATTCCGCACCGATGCAAGGTCGCTATTAATTCGGTCCGCAGTCTCATAGTCAGCCCATCATACGCGAAGGAAGATTTCGTAGTGAAGCTGGACTTCTGAACAACAGCATTTGTTGAAATTTTTTAATCGAAGCTAGCCTCTCCAGGATTTCACAAATCAGCAGAATTTTGTATAATCTACCATACACACCGATCTTGTCCAGCACACTCTCAAATCCAGAACCGATGTGCAACAAAAAGATCTCATTCATAATAGTCTTGGGGATCAACTCCTATGCTTCAGCAATCTGAGCACCGCTTAACGTCTGGTATCTATACGATGCCAGTATTGTAAGAGTTTGGAAAACTGTGACGACTGAGGTCAAGTCCACCCTCTCTATCATTTCGAAAATCAAACCAGAGTCAAAACCCTCCGAATGAGAGATTATTAACGTGGCATGCTCGAACGACAACATCATTTTTCTTGGATCCCTTCTATCCCTCAAGAAAATCTCAACTCTCTTACAAAAAATGACTCCTTACTGTTTTTCACACTCAATGTCACCCTTCTTGACACTCATTCCACTTCATAAAAAATCGGTATTGGCTATTTTCTCGAACAGGCCCTTCCGGCTTTTCTTTCTTTGATCGACGCTTTCCTAAACAACTAACATGTATCACAGGCCTAGCCGCTATCAACATTGGGATTACAAAAACCCGGTGAAACATCACAGTAAAGAGAATCTTTTTTGTGTCAGTACCTTAGTCAAGAGGTCCCTAACTGGTACAGGTACCAGTCCATAAACCAATTGGTACCGGTTTCTTGTTAGTGCGATGGTACATGTAAGTTGCAAGTAAACAGTCTACCCCCAGGCCGCGGTAAAATTGTCTAAAGGTTACCGGTCAGCGGCAACAAAAAGTTTGGGACCACTACCTTAGCGATCAAACCGAAATTAAATCTTCATCAGTAAGCATGCCTAGCTTCCACATCTACAAGTGAGATGGGTAAGTAGTTTCCTTGTGCATCAATCGGAACTCTTGGACAACAACTGTCCCATGCTTAAGATTTTTCGTCGCATTTTTGAAAAATAAACAAACTCTGCAGAAAAACTCGATCAGGTTGCCTCTTTTCATGGCTAAGACTTGTAGTTATTTTAGGTATAACGTTTCCCGGAAGTGTCTATGCTTATGTCTACACAAGAAGTCGATGGAGGACGGATGTCCGAAGAGAGGTCGTCCATTTTCAGATCGCGCCACCGATGAACACGGTGGATTCTCTTGTTATTGGCAAAACCGAAGGAATCTGCAGCCGTACCTTCGTATTGAAGACTCCCACATTTGAGTGATGATGGTAAAAACGGTGGAACCTTTGTATGCGAAGCAGAGATAATACAATAGTCCACATCCCCATGGAGACATAGCAGTTGACTTTTCTATTATTATTATTAAAAACCAAAAATCACCGACAAATAAATAACTACATAGCCGTCAGGTGATTCCGGCCGCCTCGAGTAGCCATCTCATTCTTGCTCGGTGTTCTTCCCGGGTCCAACGCATTTCCGGATTGGGCGGGGGTTTCTAGCTTTTTTAGAGGGAAGTAAGGCTCCAGTTTTCCTCACTAAATCCTCAAAAGGTGTAGGGTTTAAAGGTGTCCAAGAAAACCTTTGCAAAACCTTACTGGCCATTCTTTGGAAGGTATTGATTTTTTCTATATTCCTGTTTGATAGGTTGGTTCCCCATGCAGCACACACGTAAGTTAGAGACGGTTAATACGGTTAAATATACTGCACGTAGGGCGAATTTAAAATTTTTAAACAGTTGCGCCTCCCAAAAATATTTATTTATTTAACCCAAGAACACCAATAGTTAATTTAATTGTATTAAACTAATTAGGTGATCCCGGCCGCCTCCATCAGGTCTCTCATCTTTTTCCGGTGGACCTTCCGAGATCCAACACAGCTTCTCTGAAAACGGGAGGGTTTTGAAAGAAATACAAGAGGGGTGATGTAAAGTATTCTAGTAAGACCCAATCCATTAGAGCATTGTAGGAAGTTGGATTTTCGGCACAGAGCGGCGAATCCCTTCCCATTTTGTCCGATAAGGTCTTCCAGAGAGGTGGGTGTGAGATTGACTGTTCTCACGAGCTTGCCGATAGTTGTAGCTGATAGGGACTGAATATCACTATTTTCTGTTTGTTCGTCCAGGATAGGTTGATTCCCCAAGACGCACAGGCGTAGCTGTTAGATGGCTCAATGAATTGTTTATGTAGTAGTTTCAATGCTGGAAAGGAGATCTGATGCCACCAAGAATAGATTTGATCAAACCAAGCTTTCTTGAGCAGGTTCCGGAGATATATTCGACATGAGGGGAGAAGGTCATGTGCGTGTCAAAGGCGACTCCTAAGATTTTCAATTTCTTCGTAAAAGGCATTTTAGTTTGGTTTTTGTTTATAAATAAATCAACGGTCATTCTTCCAAGACGTTTGTCTGAGGTAAATAGGGATGTGGAGGACTTCTCAGGAGATATATCAAGTCTGTTGGAGATTAACCAATTTTGAATCACGTGTAGTTGTTTTTGAACTCTTTCTGAGGCTTTTAGGAGATCCTGGTCACGGGATCCAATTAGCATGTCATTGGCATAGGAGAGGAGAAGATCGTCTTTATCAACTGATCGTGGCAAATCGGACATAAAAAGGTTGAATAAGGCGGGGGACAAAGGAGAATCCTTTCGGGCAAGAGGACGGGGGAGGGACATATATGTTAGCAATTTTGAGAGTACTCGATCCGTTTGATATTGAAATTCCGGAGATTTCCGTGGTCCCATCGATAGTTAGCGACTTAAGTTCAGCGGATATGTCAGAATAACGAAGGTTCTTTCTGATGATGGTAAGAAGGCCTCCACCGAGGCGGTTCGGGCAATCTAGGCGAATGCAGTCGAAACCTGGAAAATGAGGAGTAGTCGCGGACTGAGTCAACTTGATTTCTTGAAGCAAAATCACGTCAATGTTTTGGTTGTTTGTGAAGGATCGTAATTCGAGAATTTTGCTCTTTATTCCGTTGATGTTAATTTGCAGAATTGAAAGTTGGGGACCTGGGTTGAGCTCGATGTCGCCAGAAAATAGTAGAAGGATCCCATTGAGAGTTGAAGGAAGCCGTCCAAAGGAACCAACTTCGGATGGGGGTGAGCAAATGGTCCTTTTCCTAGGTGCATTAGGTGCACCCTGAGCGCCTCCAGAAACGTCATGACTGGTAGACCACACGGCGGAACGTTAATATTAAAAAATATTTAAATTGTAATTTTTTTAATTTTAAATATAATAAATTTTTTTTAATGGTTTTATTATCAAATGAATAAAAATTAAATTAAAGCATTTAATAATAAAACCAATAAATATAATAAATTAGAAAAATATGGTTAAAGTTTTATAAAAAAATCTTTGAATTTTTAAAATCGAGCATTACGTAGCGCTCGGTATCGCTCAACGCCTGTGACATAGTAGAATCAGGATTATCGGTGAGAACAGAATAGTAACTCTAACATGAATAGTATCGGTATCTAGCAGAGTACTAATCGGAATTTATAATCAAAATAAAAATTTATTAAAAAAACGGTCCTTTTTCCTTTTATGGACCTCAAATTTCTAATTTGAATTTTTTCTGTTTTCGTGGCCAACTAACCATTAGGCCAGTTGACCAATTAATTTTAACTATGTTAATCAAATATTGCTTAAATGTACTAACGTATAACAAATGAATTAAATTAGATTAAAGGTTATGGGCTTTTGAAATATCACAGGTTCTTCCTCAAAGTTTTTGCTTGGGTATCTCTTAAATCGATTTATTTACAATAAGTTTACCATACAATGGCTGGCAATATTATGGAACTTTGTACTATTGCCTCATCATCTGTGTAGTCTATTGTCATTAGCGACAGTTTTCACTTCTATATTCATTTTTCTGGGCCTTTCCGGATACAATCGATCTCCAACTCAGATAACTTTGTCAATTGGAGAGACTAAGATCGCCCATTTTTTTGACTGGTGGGGTTAATCTCTTCATACTTTGTCTTCTTTTCTCAGTATACCCAGGATTACAAATTAACTACTTAATTGGTAAAAACTCAAATTAATTGTGTTTTAGAACATATGTTGCTTTATATGTTTGCGACTACCAAGATTCATCCAAAAGCTACAAAATTGTTTAGATACCTCCCTCAATTCTTGGCTGGCCTTAAACAGACTCCACCACTGGCTTTAAGAAAGGAAACAATAAGACTCTCGCCTCAAAAATTGAAAATGACGAAGGTCTCTTATACACACAGGGCATAAACCATCCAAACCACTGCTGCTGCCTGGTGATAAGGATTTGATTCCAGTCAGTATATTTGATTTTGGGGAGGAGGCAGTCCATTGGATTGAAATTCCATCAGATCCGATGGAAAAAAATTTTATTCTCCCAGTCAATGGCGCGGGCAAGTACCTCGGCAATAACATTCTCATAGAATAGAATTTTTTTGGCTGTTCTCAAGGGGGAGTTCAGCCCTTTCACGAGTCCCTTTCCCTCATCGGTGACGTAAAACCTAACTCGGGCCCATCGAATACTTTAAAATTCTGCAACTAAACATTAACGGGATCAACAACGTGACGTACGCAATCATCAACATATATATTTCTCCTTCAAGTAGCTCAAAAGGATATCATCTGACCTCTCTTGGATCTGTCCTTAAGAACATAACCATGTACGGATACTTAATGAGAGGATATTATCTTGACCTTTCGTCCCGGAAGAACCTGTCGATGGAAAATGGATCAACGAGGGGAGTATATCTTGTCACAGACTGAAAGCCTTCAAGTCTTAAATGATCCTCTCTAGCACACACGTACAGCTTTATGACTAGACGAATCCAACACCTCCCCCGATATCTCCATTTGCTTCCCGAACATCGTCAGTGGTGTGTGATTTTCCTTCTGACCACAACATGATATTATTCGCTAAAAAGACCTTATCAATTACAACGCAGTTTGTGGTTCAAATTTGAACAAGAACCTGAACAGTGATTTTCGGACTTTGAAGTCAAAATTTACGCTCGATTGATTCCGCAAATATGCACTTCAACAAGTGCATGCTCACAGAAGACCTAAAATACGTTCCCAGAGGATTTATCCCTGGGGCAAAACCACTCTTTACCAAGGAGATCATCGACCTCACGCCTGGACCATCGGACCAAGCCGACCGAGTTTTGGAACTCACTGAAATCTATTTAGTCTGGACAAACGCTACATACAACCTCCCACGAATCTGGAACAAACAAACTTCACCATACCAAATCCTTTCAAGAACAAACATACGACCCAATTGACTATTACAGCAATATTTATCAGGTAACTGCATCAAAAAACCTTAAGAGATACATTCTTGACTATATATGCCCTAATTTCCAAGAAAAAGAACTCCTGGAACATGTACTAGAAAAAGCACCAGATATACTTGGGAAATGGTTTCTCACCGTGAACAGGGAAAAACAGAACGGACAGAAATAAGACGAATGAATAACTCACTCGAAGAGAAATGGAGACACACAAAGAAACTTGGCTCCCTATAATAATTATATTTATTTTATGCAAATATGACATGTGCGCGTGACATAATATTGATAATATGCCCTAACACACGTGGACCACTTAGTCACAAAAACAGGTAAGAAAAGGAACACCCTACGGCCATCTTTGTCTAGGACAATGAAACTTTCAGAACAATGTACAAATAATATATTAGTACTACCGTGAACTACGCGAGCCCCTCCTGGCCTTCATCCCTGGCAGCAGCCAACATCCAAAAACTTGAGTCCCAACGGAGCCTTCTGAACAGTTATTGGATGCAACAGATTCACATCATCCGACCACCTCTACTGAAAACCAATATTCTCTCAGTGGAGAATCACCTCCGCAGGAGGAACCTCCAATTTTCAAACAAAACTACGAAACCTCACCACTTCTTGAACCACACAAAGAACTTCCATATTATAGTGAAACTATTCGCGAAAGTAAAAATTCTTCAGCCACCTCTGATAAATCCAAGTCAAAGGCTATACATGACCACATCTCCACAAAAGCAATCCGAAGACTGGTTTGAAACGATCTATTGGCCGGCTCTCCTCCTTGGTGAATGACTCTGAGACTACCCTAGACAGAGAAACGAAAAGGACCCTAGCATAATTACGCTTTATTCACTTCCTCTTAAAAAACAAATCGGACTATTTTTCTTTAGAAAAATTTCTTCAGATGTAACATGACCGATGGGTGATCCAGAATCAGGATACATGATGAAGGGTTTGGTAAATCCAGGAAGAGAATCAAATTGTTTGGGTCTAAGACATTCGGGTCAAACCCAAGAAGACAAAGGTTTCAAAGACTTCCTCGACAAATCTTGACTCGGAAAAGGTGTCGGTACAAGCCCAATCTCAAATCAAGCATTTCCTTCGAGAGAAGGGGAAGACAGTTACTCCGTCTGGGCGCTTTCCATCTCAATGATCCAGGCCCATCGGTTCCAGAGACGAGAATCCAGCAGCCTCAAGAGAGCGCTTCACAACCTCGTTGATGGTCGTATGCCCTGGGAACCGGCACCTGCTCTGGCGGCAAGAGAGTACCTTTGCAGTCCCAACAGATCACAACGACATGGATGAGGCAGGCATAGATAGAAATCCCACTCCGGAGGCGTCCTGATCAAGAAAGGAATCAATTGATGATGATGGGAACACGTTCCACCAAGCACCGCTGTGAAGGGAAGAGGCTGCCAGAATGCAACCCCTACGGTGCAAATCTTCCGTTTCCATAAGGGACGAATGAGTATTTTTGTAAAGAATGTTAATCCAGTTCCTCAGTAAGTGTGTATCAAGGGGGTTTCTCTAAAAATCACCGACCAGCTCTTTAACCCATCAGCAATGTTGTCGTCCATAGCCGACTTGAAATCTGGTAGAATGGTCCGGATGAAAAACGCGTTGCACAATAAAGAGGACATGAAGGATAGAAAGGAAACGTCCACAACAGTAGTTAGGCCGATACCCCCAATTCTGACTAATAAAAAAACTTGCTTTAAACTAATTTTATCGAAATTAATATTCATAATTTCTCCAATAGTCTTGGAGATAAGAATGTTGAAATTCTCCAGGATTTCGGAAAGAGGTAGCAAGGAGAGGAACGTGCCAAAAACATAAGTCTTGGAATGAAAAAAATGATTCTTCAATAGAAAAAACGCAGTATGTGGATCAAGTTCAAGAAAATGAACGGTGGCACAACTAATCTCCGAAGTTTTATAGGGATAATCTCTTTGGAAATGGGGGAGCCCAATACAATTAGGTGTTCCACATCGGTAATAACAGCATCAGTGAGAAAAGACATGATCCTGCATCGTGATTTAAAGAATTCATCTTGCGAGAGTCCCAGATTAGAAATTTCAGATTTACTCAGATTAATCTCGAGTCCATAACTTCTAAGAATGAGAAGAAGTATTTCGAGACTTTGCAAAACCTTCTCGGAAGATCCACCGATCGTAGCATCGTCCCAATATTACAATAAAAAACCTTCACATACGAACGGGCAGCCTCATCCACTGCAAAATCAAAAAGAAGTGGACCAAAAGGATACCTTGTTGGATCCCAGTCGATGATTTAATAAGATCATCACCAAAACGAGATGGGTTGGAGTACCATATGCGTGGTTCGTAATATGGATAATTCTTGGAGCTCTCTTCAAAACAGTTTCCAGAAGATGGTCCCTCCTCACCGAATTGAAGGAGTTGGAAACGTCCAGTTTCACAATAATCTTAAGGTCATCCTCTTTACAATAGTTCACAAAGAACGAGTGGCATGAATAGCCAATTCGCACCCGCCGCGGACGCCCACTCCGAGTTGTAAAGGTTTCAGTTCGGAAGACAAATCATCGATGACACGCCAGCACGAAAGTTTTGAAGCTAGTCTTCGGAATAGGTTCACAATAACAAGTCCTGACACTGCTACCAGGCTCTGAGAAAGGAAACAACAAAGCAGAAAAAAGTTCACGGCGATGGGAGGAATATTCCCGAATGCAAACAGGTTTACGAGTTTGGTTAACGATAATACAAGGTGAGCTCCCGCCTAAAAAGTTGAGAATGACGAAGGTCTCTGATATGCCCAGGAACTAAACCATCCAAACCCCTCTACTGTCTGTGAGAAGGATTTGATCCAAACCATTATCTAAGATTCGGTAAATAAAACAAGAAGGGGGCAGTCCAATGAGATTGAAAATTCTCTCAGATCCAATCGAGAGAGAGGATGTTTATTCTCCAAAGTAGAAATTTCTTAGGGGTGACTGATAGGAAGATTTCGGTTGAAAACAATGTCCTAAACTGCTGCCCAGACGTCCCCATCCATTAGCTTGGCATCAACCGCTTTCCGAAGAGAAAACTTTCTATCTCCATGATTAGGTATTCTCAAGAGGGAAGAAAAAGAGATTCCCATCTTCAAAAGACTGAATAAATTTCCTAAGGCTTCCAGCGATAGAAACTCCACGTTGATTACAGTGCAATCCAAGTGCAATTAGATGAAAGAGAAATAAGTAAATCCATTTTATTCTCTCCAAAGATATCGATTACTATGGCGTGCTCGTCATCGGTGACCGTTCAAAAAATTTCCCAACCATAACTTCAGGTTTGCGTCAATGTTCGAAGAATATTACTATTATTACCCCCAAGATCACTGGGTCAAAGAGAAAGAAGTTAAAGTTCTCAACTAACTGAGAATGTATTTGTAAGTGATGGTCTTCTTCGGAACAGTCAAATACCTTCTGATTGTCGTTTTGATTAATTATTTATTTATTTTTAAAATTATTTTATAATATGGCAAACCTTTTAATAAATTGGCACATTATTTGGCGTGCGTTGCCACGTTGTTGTGGTTGGCTTTTTGTTTCTGTTGTATTTGTTCCTTCATATAATATATTCTACTGATATTTCAAATAATGCTGACGGCTGTTATCAAAAATGTTCAATATATGTTTTGGTAACCTATAAATATGCACTATTCTCCATTATTTGATTTGTCTTATATTATTGAATGGCAAAATATTTTATTTGGTAGATGAATACAATAAACATTGTTTGTATAATCTCCCGATCTGCCAAGGAAAAATTCTAAATCATCCATATGGTAGATGAAGACAATGAACATCGTTTGTTGAATCTCCCGATCTGCCAAGGAAAAATTCTAAATCATCCATATGGTAGATGAAGACAATGAACATCGTTTGGATAATTTCCCGATCTGCTAAGGAAAAATTCTAAAGAAATCAAATATCTTACTTTTGCTTGAATCATATCCACACACCAAATGATGAAGGCAAAGACACCATCAAAAGAGACGAGCTGAGGTCTTATCAAATACTCATGCCTGTCTTATCAGATACTCATGGCTGTCACGTGAGCAATTGAGTAATCCGAATTTTTCTACTATTTGTTGCATGCTCATTTTTGTAAATCCAAAGGAAAGCTGCTTTTAATTCAGATTTATAATAATAATAAAGCCTTTTCACGAGAGCCATAGTATTAACAAATAATTTTTTTTAACAATAAACAAATTTAAAATTTTTTAATTCAAATTAATTTATAAGATTTATTATTAAGTATTATATTAAAATAAAATTTCTCCTTCTAAAAAAGTCATAGAAATTGTCGAAAGGAGTAATATTTTTGTATGCCGACTGATCCAAAGTGCATTGTCCGGAAAGCTGAGGTCGAAGGAGATCTCCTCGCTAGGAGGGAAACACTATAGATAGTCATTAACCCATATTTTTGGGATTTATCTAATGTTGAAATGCATTGGCATTTTAATTAACATAATTAGTAATGATATGAGACATTTTCGATTAATCATCCTTTTGGGATTTCTCTAATATAGAAAGACATCCATATTTTTCGTTTCATGAATCATTCCAAGACCACGTTTGAATGCTTATTCGAAACAAATGACTTTAGTACCAGATTGATGATCCCTCAAACTTCTAACTATCCTAGAAGTCACAATCTCGTTTCCTCACAATCTATGTTGGGAACTATTATTATAAGCACTTATCTTTGTCATAATGGTCATATAGCTAAGAATGTGCAACAAAAGAAATAATGTTATTAGTTATCCTCCTTCCATCAATTGATATCAGCTCGTCCAGAGGCATTTCCTCACTCTTTAGAGGTCTTTGTTCAGTATGATAGGGAATTTAACCATTGGTCGGCCACAGATGTATTTCCACTCGAACAGCCAAGCCACTTAAAATCTCTGGTTCACGGAAAAATCAGTATCTATAACGCCGAATGCATCTGGTTGATGCAATCCGTCCAGGATTTTCCAGGTCTGAAGCCACATTGTTCTGCGAAAAGGAAACCACTCTCTTCTATGTGGTCGTTTAGCCTCTTGAAGATAATTCGTTCAACAATCTTGGAAATAGAGCAGATGAGGCTGATCGACCTATAGATGAAAGGGTCCCTCCCCGACTTTCCTGGTTTCAGGATCATTCTGACTATGGAGGTTTCCAGCGTTTGGAGACATAGCCATAATCTATGCTCGTGTTGAATAAATTCTTCAGTATGAGCAGTAGATCCTCTGGGCCTTTTTTGAACAATCTCATGCTAATATGGTCATGTCCAGGGGCGTTAGCTTTGCATGTTTTAATGCTAATCATGATGTCCTCTTTCGTTATCTTCATTTCAGTATCTTTGAGATCATCCAAAGATTATGCTAGAATTTCTTGTGAAGCATATAACTTTTCCCTTAAGATCTGCTCTATCGGGTTGACCCTTTAAATGCGGTCTAGTTGCTTCTTAAAGATATCTGGGGCTTCTTCCATAGAAGATGATTTACCTTCTGGCTTGGTCAAAGAGATTTTCATGTCATTCCTTTTTTGGCCAGTTATTCTTTTGTAGAATTTCCAGAACGAGGGGTCTTTGGTGTTTAGTTTGCTTGCCTCGGTCCTCAGACATTGTTCTTGAGACAGTCTTATTCTCACTTCAATGGCTTTTTGATTATTCAGTTGACCTTTTTTTGATTATCTTCAGTCAGTATTGTTCTTCAATGACTTTTTTGATTATCTTCAGTTACAATTCGGTCCATCTAGTTGACACATCTTCTGAGTTTGTTCCTCAGGCGGTTTCTTTCATTAATCATTGATGCTCTTCCCATAATTGTACTTGAAAGTCTCATTTTTGCGTAAAGTATTAAGTATCTCTCCATCAAAATTGAAAAGTCTTTGTCTATGTTGTCAATATCATTTCGGGAATAAGGTCCCTCCTTCCAGTTTTTTAAGGTTTCTAGATATGTATCTTCTAAAGTGTTCCCAATTTAGTCTTGATAGGTCCTGTAAACACTGACTCCGTAGTGTTCCGGAGCCAGGTTCAGTGACATCTCTTGGGGGATGTGGTCGCTCCTGATGTCCCACATGATCATCGGTCTCCCCACATATGTGTAGAGCAGTGGTGACACCAAGAACACGCCAACCAAATCTCCACCGTAATGCGAGAAGTGATTCGGCTTCTCCGACTTCATGATCTCGAAGCCAGTCTTATCACTCAATTTTCTTAGGCTGATTCTATCCTTGTTAGTCCCGAGGAATCCATATTTAATGTTCTTGGCGTTTAGATTTCCCACTAAGACAGACATATCGCTTCCTGCGAAGAATTCTTCAATTTCTGTGGAGCACTTTCTGAGGTCTTTTGAATACATCCCTCCAATGTGTATCCAGCGGCCACAACAGCGCACCTCGACGGAAACAAATTCACAATGTGTATTCACAATAACTTCTGGCTCATGTATCTGTAGAACATCACTGTAGAACAATGTGGTTCCAGTACCAGCTTCTGCACCTTCGACCCATGTTATTTCTATAGAATTATATCCCTGTAGTATTGTAGTGTTGGTCTTTTTCACCTTGGTCTCGTTGATCACCAGGATGTCAATCTTGGTTGACGACAGGAGTAGTGCCAGGTCATGACGCTTCTTCCTCAGGGATCGGGCGTTCACCAGCACTATCTTCAGGTTTCTTTTCAATTTTCTTTTTGGTGGCCCGGGTTCTCCATGGCCAGGTCCACCATTCTTCGTAAATCCACCTCGAGTATGCCGCTTAGTTCCTTCAGTCTTGATATTATTTCCTCAAGTTCTTTTGCAAATCTCCCTGCTATCTTTTCCTGAGTCTCCCCATCCACCAACACGTCGCTATTAACTATAATATTGCCTAGGTCTCTAAATTGTATTATCGGAGGATGCTATTCGGTCGGATGCTCTCCTGGCATGTGAGTGAACTACCGAAATGTTTTTTGTGTATATTTGGATATTCCTAATAAAAAAGAACCCTACGGAGATGTTCCAACAGTATAACCGCTAAGGGGATTTTGCTAGATAGTGAGTGTAGTATAGGCATGTGGTGGATTTTACTGTTCCGGAAAATAAGGTGAGATTAAAGTTTCTATACGTCTGCCTTATTGGTAATTTTGGATAAAAAACGAGATCCCTTTCATTTTGTTAGTTAGACTGTCTTACGTAAACCCTCATTCTTAAGTCATAACCATAATAACACCAAATTTGAGGAGTTTCACGTTGCTTTAGTATTCATACTTCCAGTATTTCCCAACTTTATACGGGCTATGCTGAAAGTATAATGTCTTTTAGTTTGTTCGTCTAATTTCCTAGGGGGTTTACTGAGTTGTCTTTTCCACGGCCTGTAAGTGGACGGAGTCTGGTTGTGGTCAGCTCCACAAGAGGCTCTTATCTGACATTAGAAAATGTTGTTGTTGTTTTTATTTAGTTGGTTTTTTTTCTACTACCAAAATGGACTGTTCGATAGCGGGAGGAAGCTCTTTTTTAGGTTCGCTGTTTTTGTTAATTCAAAACAAAGATTATTTGGTCTGATTGTAGACGTCGAGAATATGAAGTTAGCAGCTTATCTCGAATATAAGTTTGGGTGCTCTAAGAAGGGGAAGAGAATGTTTGCTTGTTTACCTTAAGTATTACAATAAACAGCACTTTATTAAAAAAACTTTCAACCGATTTAATCGATTTTATATGACTTGACTTTACCGTTGACTGAGACTCCTAAACTTCCCAGGGTCGTTCTCCAGGTTATCGGCATTACAGCTTGTCTTTTTGAATATGACTTCGCCGGGTCTCTCCAAAATAATGTTGAAACAGCAGGGACTGTAAAGGTTTCAGACAAAATATCGAAGTTGTGGTAAAATTCCTTGATTAGACGATTTATCATGGAATCGCTCCCAAGGAGATGTTTGGGTTAGATTTATTACATACTCTCAAGAGTTTTCTTCAATAAAAGAGATTGAATGTAACCATACGATTATATTCAATGACTCTCCAACAAGAAATTACTATCCCCGGAGTCAAAAGGTTGTTTGACATCCATCCATGCGATAAACCTCCATTCTTATTTACTTTATTGAGTATTTATTAATGAGGGCTTGTTCCTTAGCCCGTGCCATATTGTCATTGTGCACATTTGATTTTCACAAGAAGATTAAATTCGTCCACATTTTATTAATACATTTTGTCATCAACTTGTAGAGCGAGTCCTTTGCAGATGATCCGGTTCTGTAGTCAAGCATTCACTCGTCGTATTCAAAGCATAGTAGATACGTGGAACCTACAGACGTAACGTAGAGCAGTGAGATTTCGAGGAAATTATGAATTTGCCCCTGATTTATGACACTGCGTCATCCCGGCTATATTAAGTTCATAAATTCTGATTAAAAACTATCTTTTCGATTCCGACATTTATTTTATTTAACCACCATTGCGTATTCTGGTGGTATGTTGGAGACATCAAATTTCTTTACTCGGGTATTCCAAGAGTTACTGAATTTCGTCCTAATTTTTGCAACAAGTAGCTCTGTTCCACAGTCTGCCCCTGGATATGTTTTGACGGTTGTTATAGAGCTTTTCCAACGATTGGCGCACAAAATATAATCAATCTGGTTCAGAGACATTCCATTTGGCGACGTCCAAGTGTATAATCGTCGTTTGTGCTGTTTGAACCACGTGTTAGTTATCTGAAATCCATTTTCCTAACAGAATTGGACCAGTCGATCCCCAGCGTCATTTCTTTTCCCCAAACCAAAACTTCCCACAATATCCGTATGTGGCATACACTCAACTTTTGAATTGAAATCCCCCATTATGTAGATTATGTCCTTTTTGGGAATTAGTTTTAGTACCTCTTGAAATTCATAATAAAATTGGTCAATTGATACTAAAACAACGTGAAACTCCTCAAATTTGGTGTTATTGGTCAATTGACCAATTTTATTCCACATTGGTTCCACATTTTCAATGACTAAACATTTTCTTTTTTCGTTTGCTCTTGATTAAATTAATTCCAAAAACCACTGTTAAACCGAAAAAACTAAACTAAATGATCCATACGAATTGGATTAAGGCTCTCATCTTTGCTCGGTGTTGATCCCTTGAGCCTACAAAAGTTCGTTACGGACGAGCACTTTCTTTTTGGCATTGGTGTCCATTTTTGTTTTTTTCGATTACCATGATTACTATTATTATTAAAAACCAAAAATCACCGACAAATTAAATAACTACATAGCCGTCAGTGATTCCGTCTGCCTTGAGCAGCAATCTTATTCTTGCTCGGTGTTCTTCCGGGTTCCAACGCATTTCCGGATTGGGCGAGGGTTTCTAACTTTATTGGAGGGTAGTAAGGCTCCGGTTTTCCTCACTAATTCTTCAAAAGGTGTAGAATTTACAGGTTTCCAAAACCTCACTGGCCTTTTTTTGGAAGGTATTGATTTTTTCTATATTCCTGTTTGATAGTTTGGTTCCCCATGCAGCACACCCGTAAATTAGAGACGGTTGTATATACTGCACGTAGAGCGAGTCCAAATTTGAGTTGAAACACCCATTATTTTGTCCAAGGAGTGTTTTAACAAAATTTAGCTTTCGTTGTGCCGAGGAGATAACGTTGTCAATGTGTTTGCTGAAGGTCAAGAGTGGTCGTAAGTTACGCCCAGTATCTTGACCGAGTTGGTCGTGGGGATTGAGTTTCCATTTATCTTCTGTTTATGTGAAAATTGTTGTATATTAACAACAATCGACATGTTTAAATTTATAATAAATAAAATATTGCTTGACAACAATTTAAATATTTATGACTTCATGTATTAAATACAATTCGCCATGCGGGAATCAACCAGTAATTATTTTATCACAAAAAGTTACAATCTGGACAGCTATGCGACAAAATGTCCTCGGAAGAGTGGTTGAGATTGAACGGCCTCGATAAATTAAACTTGACATTACAGGAATTGATTTATAAGGGAAAATTGTCAAAGTAAGCTAAAGTAAAAAGTGCAGACCAATTCCTAATGAATCATCGGGGACATACGAACAGCAGTTATTTTTCGATTCAACAGAAATTGCTGAGTTCGAATATAACATTTTCAAGTAAAATCACTACTGACTTTAGTCGGCTTCAGCTGTACGCTCAGAGAATTAATTTACTATTAAATGGAAGCCAGAAAGTACAATTTACGGATTCATTTAAGTTATTTGGATTCTTAAAGGGCAACCAAGTTGGCATTGCTGTCGATGTTTCGGACTCTAGCTGCAGTCCTGGCAGGATTGAAAATCTAAAAAGTGCTTTGATGGTTCGATTTCTAATTTTACTAAAGTACCTAACGGACGAACAACTCAACAAGAAAAGATCTCTGTTTCTTGTTTCAGTGGGAACAGACATAAATCCCTTGTGGAGAACATCTGAACAGTTGAACTGCGAACTGTCGTGATGTCGTGTTTATCGTAGAATAAATAGCATTCGACTCTGGATTTCCAACTTCCAGCCCTCGGGAGGATTTAATATAATAAAGGCCATAAAGTCGATTCTGAAAATTCCAGACCTTGATGGGATATACATTATTCTTTCGACGAGGTATTTATGTCCTTAATGAAAGACCGGATCAATCGTTCGACCTTGTAAAACAGTTTATAGAGGAGACTGTCATAGGAACTGATATTAGGATCAATTTCATCGTTTTTGACTCCAAAGATATTTCCCTTTTAGTAAAATAGATTTTTTTCCTAGAAATATGTCGAAGAACTAGCCAAAATCACAAATGGAAGTTTTCACTGCTTCTCCTTTGGAGATGAAGTTCAGTCATTGTCACACTTTTAGAGCATCCACGAGTACAGCACGGACATACAATTAATTTTGCAAGAAATCAAAAACGGGGAGCAAATCCTCAAGGAAATTGAAAAACTACGAAGTGACATCTTTGACAAGAGTTTTACGACAATCATGAACAATGTTGAATATTTTAGTTACTTTAGATTTCCGAAGAGGTTCAAAAAATTTCCGTTACTAAATTCATGCCATGTCCTCCATTTCACGAATCTCCACTAAATATCAAGTCTTCACTTATTTCCCAGCCACTCTCTCAATGGTTGAAGGAAAATGGCCTCAAAGCCAAACGCCTTGATATCCACCAGGTTTTACAGCACAACTCATATCCGTACATTGAAGAATTCGTACCCTCAATAAATAAGACAGTCTACTCACAAGTCTACGAGGTTTGGAAAATGGGTTACTTTCAAGAAAGTCATGATTCAGTTTCCATGGAATGACGGAACTGTTAGGAATGTTCACGTGGATTTACCCGAATTATTTGAATATCAGAAGAACCTCGCTTCTGTGGTGGAATTTTACAGAAAGAAGGTAGAAAAAATGATCAAATCAAGCCACAAACTGTTCGGTTCAATCGTTGAAAAAAAGTTATTTGAGCTTTCACGTTAGTGTTGTCATCGTGGTTGACTTGTCGATGATGAATTTTAACTATCTCGTTCACATACAGCACTCCCTCAGACTTGTCATGGAGGAGCAACTATTGGGGAGACAATACTTCAACATGATAGGGTTTACTGTTTAACCAATTCAAGTTATGGGTCGTCTTTGCATGTACTTTCCAGAGAAATGATCAAAATATCAAAAGAAAGTTTGGAATTTGCATGGAGGTAACAGTTTTCATAATCTCAGGTGGGTCCTTCAGTTGCAGTGCTGTGGCAGCAGAAACCTGTTGAGTACATTAATGCATGTTTCTGAAAATAGTAGAAACGTCGAGGGGACGATAGGTCCTTTATATGAACATTTAAGGTGTCTATCTGCTCGCAAGTGGTGTACCTGATCAGTCAATGGAAGTTATTCGGTCATTCCTTGAGGAGATTTGCGTTGAAGAGCAAATAAAATTCCACGTGTCACTTTATAGCATTAATCAAAACAACAAAGAAGTTGTTCCCAGTCGTTATGCCGGAATTGACAAAACGGCAGAATTATACAGAACCTTAGCACATCTAACGGGTGGAAGATTCCATTGGTTTGGGGAAAAAGGTTCTCCCAAAGACGAATTTAAGGTGTGATTGAAAGCGATGATATTGTTTTGCTGACCAAGGAGATTGAGAAGGCTCTGAAGTACTCATCAAATTGTTCTTGGCTGGCTGAGCAAGTGAAACTGAAATATCCAAAAATGGAAGTAAAATATGCGTATCTCTAAAATAGACAGACCACCCACCAAGTAAGATTGAATACAAAAAGTACCAAAACTATGGAAACCAATCAGCCAAGAATACCGTTACTTCAGTAGCTAGAAGGGTTGCTATAAGATAAATTCTAGCAACTAAGCGACATTCGGAGAAATTTGACTTCTGAGAACTCTAAATATTCAAAACTAAGGAATATCGACACGCCAGAGAAAGTATTCCAAAAAGGTACCAATAGTCATCATTTCAAGTCGACAAGTTATACTTTAGGCACCAGAAAAATGTCCCAAAGACAGCGAAAACAGGTGGAATTAGCAAAGTTGACTTTTAGCCTCAAATCTCATTGATCGGGCAAAAAAGTACCGAGTAGACACGAACTCTTTAAAACTCCCAAAAACCGAAGATTCTGTTTCTTCCGCGAGCGTTTTAATTTTTGTTAGAAATTTAGTGGCTTAAACATTATTCGCTGAAAAAATTGAATCTTTCCTTTGACGAATTAATAATCAAGACTGGCCACCGACATAAAATGGACTTGACAAAAATTATCAACAAAATCACGGAATCAAGGTAATAACAACTCCCAATTGAAGGCACTGTGACAATTCTTTCACGGTAACCATAAATGGGAATCGACAACACATAAATATGCTTTACGACGAATTGGAAAATTACGAGAAAACACTCATATTTGTCCTCAAACGGTACATCAAAAGAATGCTATGGCTTTTGAACGGTTATGGGGGTTAAACATTTGAGCAGACAGTCGGGAAGTTTTCGGATCTGTGATTGAGAAGAACGCGGTTATAATGATAGACTCCTCAGGGTCTATGGTCACCCAGATGAAGACTTTAAGGGAGTCCCTGAAAGCATTGATATACAAGCAGTTGGAGAGAAATGGAAACTACACCTTCGTCGCCTTTGCCGACGGGAATAAAAAGTGGCGTTCCCAACTCACAGAATTAACTCATCAAAACTCCCAGGATGCTCTTTTATGGTGCTCATCTCTGGATTGCATTGGAAATACAAATATACTGGACAATTTGGCTGTAACTTTACTAAATATTCTAAGGAATGCTCACAAATTGGAGGGGTTGAAGCCATTTATTTGATAACGGATAAAACACATCTCACAGACAGTGCCGAACTACAAGACTTTCTCAGTGAAGTGGGCGTTAGAATCAATACAATTTCTTACTATAAAAACTTTAAGCACAGGTTTTTATATTTTCTAAATATACCAGTCGGGGAGACCTACCATTATCGTTCCTAAGTTGTAAAACTGGGGGAAGATATCATATCAACATGAATTATACAAACATCCGGAAAACATTGCATAGCTTGCTTAAAGACGAATTTAACGATCCTAATGTTGAGACAATTCAATTCACTTTTAGGATCCAAAATTAGAATTGCCTGAAAGTACTGATTTGCAATGTCTTGGGGAAGAAATACAAAAATGCAGAAATTTTATTGGCCGTTCAAGAGAATTAAGGTTTTTGTATTTATTAATAAATTAGAGCTATATACACTAACAAATAAACATTATATTAATATAATTTAAATAATTGAAAGTTTAATTATTTTACATTGAGTTCGGATTAATGAGGGTTTACTTTATAGGGTTTTCCTATCAACTAACGACAATAGTCATCAATACGATACTGGAGCAGAATAAAAACGATTTTTTTAGTATTTAGTCGAATTTCAACCCTAATGACCGCATTAAACAACCAGGAAAATGAAATAAACAATTGAAAGGAAAGGCGCAAAATCTCAAATGAAGTCAGAGAACTTGCTATTAACCACGCTAAGAATAATTTTGGCAGTACTGAAATCTCCCGAGGCAGACCAAGAAATACACTTCCAATTTGCTTAAAAGATGATTACAAAACAATCGGTCGTAAATTGGTGACAGCAGACGACCTGGATGATGTTCGAATGAGGGCCAGAAACAAGTTGCCATTGGCCAATTTCTAAATTGGCCACATTTTGAAAAATTTCTTAGAAAAATCCTATTCTTCTCATTAACTGGCCAATTTTTAAAAAAACCGAATATGTGTCCTACAGGTCAAACTAAATGATTGATGCCCGTCCAAGAGTCTATTAACTGTCATAATGTCTATGCAGTAATCAAGAACCCCGGTGAGCTCGAGGAGTTCTACTCAGAACTATCAAGCACATAGTCTAATAATGCTTTCTCGTCTTTTGTCTTTGTTGCGGGAGATATGAATGCAAAGGCCGGAATGCGAATGGGAGCCGAAGAATCCTCTATTGGAAGACACGGGTGCGGAAAGAGAAATGCATTTGGAGCCTCTCTGGAACTTATGCGAGGAAAAATAACCTATTGTTGTGCAACACGGCCTTCACGCACTCAGCTCGCCACAAGACGACATGGCACGGACAAATAAAAAACTCTGCCGGGAGACTGTGAATATATCAATCAAATCGACTAGATTATCTGCCGAAAGTCTGATAACACCGGCTAAATGATGCACGTTCTTACCAGAGACAACAACTGACAGCGACCATAGGATCGTTATTGCAGAACTGTTTGTAAAAAAACACTTAACTGGGAAAAAATATATTGAAAACGCGAAAAAGGCGAGATAAAGGCCCAATATATACTTTCAGACAGAAAAGTTGTGGTTAGAGCCCACCTGTACTTTGACTTGCTGGTAGGTATAGATCCGCCACACTTTTTATCCGGCTCAGTGCAATGTTTACAAGCACCTTGCGTATCGAGTTCAGAAGTAGGCGGATATTTTCTACTGGTCCTTTTGCTTTGTTCGGTTTTAAATATCACGAAAAAATCGAGACTTTCATAAAGAAAACCGCACCGGAATTATCAGCACGAACTCTGTGAAATCAAACAAAGCAGGCAATCTCCAAGTCGGCCGATATATGCTTTGGAGTTCGAAATCATCACACCCTAAAATTGGATCACCACCCGAACGTGTCAGATATGGCATAGCATTGCAGAGAGCTACAGCTAAAAGCGGCAAACACGTCAAACGAGAGTATAAAAGAGATCTTAAAATCCAACAAAATGAACTAAAATGGAAAATTAAAAAGATGAACAGACAACATTCACGAGAGAAATTATTACATTCCTATTAAAAGATGTGAAATGCCTAAAGGATAATTCACAGATGTTTGCGGCTGCTGCGGACAAAGAAAGGACAAAACGTCCTTCACATCAAAAATAAAGAAGGAAAATTCGTGGGTAACCCAAAGAAAAAGCCTAATTGATTGCACGACATTTTGAAATATTATTGAATAGAAAATGAGGACTTTCCCCTATCCAGGAGAACTGAGGGAACTATAGAATCCAATCACAGTGGAAGAAGTGGTATCAGCTCTAAATAAATTAAGAATAAAAGAGTGCAAGGCCGGAGAACATAAGTTCTGAGCTATTAAGATATGGGCCAAAAAAACTTTGCGAACAATTGCAAAAACCCTAAATGACATCTTTGAAACCAATACCGATCTAGGACTTGGAAATAGAATATTAATACCCATACAAAAACCGAACAAAGCAAAAGGACCAGTAGAAAATCTCCGCTACTTCTGAACTCGATATGCAAGGTGCTGGCAAACATTGGACTTAGCCGGATGAAAAGTGTGGCGGATCAATCCCTACCAGCAAGTCAAATTGGGTTCCGAAAAAGGAAATCTACGGCAGGCATAAATGACGCTGTGCAACGTACCAAAGATTCAAGAGCGCAACCATCGTGTTGGGAATAGATCTCTCCAGAGCTTTTGACTCAATAAACAGACAGAAATTGATGAATGTAGTTGAGCAAATATTGGATGAATCGTCGGTTAAGATAATCAAATTACTACTTTCGAACACAAGACTATATGTGAGGACAGAAGAAACAACTTCCCGTAGTTTCAAAACAACGATTGGGACACCCCAGAATGATTCCCTCTCCCCTTTACTATTCACCATATACCTTGAATCTGCACTCCGCGACCTCCGTAAATGCTATATAGGAGACATAGAAGAGACATCTTATGCTGATGATGTGGATTTCGTATTACGGGACGCGACCGCACTCACACCTGCTAGAAAATGCACATGCGGAGCTTGAGAAATGGTTTGTCAGCGTAAATGTTAACAAAACTGAAATTACGGAAATCAAAAGAAAAGACGATATTACTCATGAAAGATGGAGGTACTAATAAGCTCGGCTTCTATTAGGAGACGCTAAAGATGTATTAAGGAGGAAACACTGGCAAATGCGGCAATGGCTAAACTGAGGAAAGGATGGCTATGAGCCAAGGGACTTGGAATTGACATCAGATGCAGGCTTTACAATGGCGTTTGTGACACCGATCCTGCTGTACACTGCTGAGACATGGGGAAGTTCCTTCAACAAACTATTGAAACTAGATTCGTTCCATAGAAGGCACTAAGAAGCTTACTCGGAATGGAGTGGCCACGTAGAATTTCAACCACTGGTATTTATAACAAGTGTGTGTGTTCCGTACATCAGCAAGGATGTGATAGATGCCCGGTGGAGGCTATTTGGGCATGTATTAAGAATGAACCCGGACCCACCCGCTAACAAAGCGATTGGAAGATTACTTTGACAGTTGCGACAAACCTTTCCGTGGACGACCTAGATCGACACTCCCGACTGCCTTAAACTAAGATCTAAATCGTGTGAAAAAAATCTAAAGACGGGGGACGACCTGGACGAATTGAGATCACTAGCATTCGACAGAGGAAGATGGAAAAAACTAACTATAAATATTGTTAACATGAGTGTTCACATGTGGGGCTATAAACATTATGGGTTTTGTGAAAGTGCCTTAATAATGCCCTATCTCCATAACTTGCGCCTTGTCAAAAGTGAGACTCTTATTAGGCCGTGTGCATTGGAAATTGTGAAGACAGTTCTGGGTCCAGACGCCTCTCGAAAACTGCAGCAGATTCCTTTATATAATAGTTGTATCCGGGATCGAATTAATTGTATCAGCGATGATATTCTTAAACAAGTTGTTTCGGACATAAAGAATTCTTGCATTAAGATTTCAATCCAGTTGGATGAATCTACCCATGTTAATAATTGCAGTCAACTAATTTGCTTCGTTTGTTATATACAAAAAAATTTAATTGCCGAAGAGTTTTTTTTCAAACTTTTTTTAATAAACACGATATTCCATTGAAAATTATCGGGTCAATCTGCACGGACGTTGCTCTAGTTATGCTGGGGAACAGGTCAGGGTTTGCAGCCCTTTTAAGAAAACATGTTCCAGATGTAACAGTCACTCACTGTATCCTTCATCGACATGCACTCGTATCTAAGTCTCTGCCATGAAGTTAAAAGATGTCTTGAATTCATGTGTCAAAATCGTAAGTTTTCGAGGAAGTGCTTTGAATCATAGATTGTTCAAAGCATTATGTACTGATTATGGTGCTGACGCCACTGTTCTCTTGTATCATACTGATGGTTAGATGGCTATCAAGAGGCCGTGTTTTAACAAGATAATTATTCTCAGACGTGAAATCGAACAATTTTTATTGAAAAAAACTCTGAACTATTTGATTATTTCAAATCTCCAAATTTTTTGATTTTTGTGGCATATTTGGCTGACATATTCAACCATCTTAACCAGTTGATCTTTAAATTCAAGGGAATAGCATTATAAATGCTTCTGACAATCTACGTGCCTTCAGGAATAAACTGTTATTATGGAGTCGACGTATTCAAGACAATAATTTTGGAATTGGCTATGTGAATCTGGATTTTCATCTCCACTATATATTAAAAATAAGTACCAAAACGCTCTAATACCGGACTGGTGCACCAAGAGAGGGATGAAACTGTCCACTGTGAAGTCCAGTTATTTGAGAGTCAGTCGCCTAAGGAGGCATCATACACAGCCCTACTCACTTGACATTCCAAAAGTAAATTCACTGCGAAGTGGAATCGGATTCTTACAAAGGTAAATCGCAACCGTAATACTGTCTGACCAAGAGATAATCCACGCACGAGAAGCCTGGAATGCCACCAACCTCCCCCTGCCTCCTTCCCAAGATCGCCAGCGAAACCTAGACAACTTATTATGCTGGAAATCATTTGGACTCCTACTGGAATCTGTCAATCAGCACCGACGCGCTTGTTTGCTTTCGGGGGCTTCCCCTGAGAGCGGAGCTTGGCTAAACGCCATCCCCAATGGAGCTTTGGGAACTTTTCTGGATGATGAATGCATTAGAACTGGTATCTAGAGCTCTCTGCGGCTGGGACTAAAAGTATGTGTACCTCACCCGTACCGATGTGGCATCCTGATAGACTGCTATGGCCTGCATCCTCTCGCCTGCAGGATAGAGCGCAAAGATACTGAAATGAAGATAACGACAGAGGACGTCATGATTGCCATTAAAACATGCAAAGCTAACGCTTCTGGACATGACCATATTAGCATGAGATTGTTCAAAGAAGGCCCAGAGGATCTGCTGCTCGTACTGAAGAATTTATTCAACACGAGCATAGATTATGGCTACGTCCCCAAACGCTGGAAAACCTCCATAGTCAGAATGATCTTGAAACCGAGAAAGTTGGGGAGGACCCTCTCATCTATAGGCCGATCAACTAATAACATTATTTATTTTGTTGCACATTCTTAGCTATATGACCATTATGACAAAGATAAGTGGTTATAATAATAGTTCCCAACATAGATTGTGAGGAATCGAGATTGTGACTTCTAGGATAGTTAGAAGTCTGAGGGATCATCAATCTGGTATTAAAGTCATTTGTTTCGAATAAGCATTCAAACGTGGTCTTGGAATGATTCATGAAACGAAAAATATGGATGTCTTTCTATATTAGAGAAATCCCAAAAGTATGATTAATCGAAATTGTGTCATATCATTACTAATTATGTTAATTAAAATGCCAATGCATTTTAACATTAGATAAATCCCAAAAATATGGGTTAATGACTATCTATAGTGTTACCCTCCTAGCGAGGAGATCTCCTTCGACCTCAGCTTTCCGGACAATGCACTTTGGATCAGTCGGCATACAAAAATATTACTCCTTTCGACAATTTCTATGACTTTTTTAGAAGGAGAAATTTTATTTTAATATAATACTTAATAATAAATCTTATAAATTAATTTGAATTAAAAAATTTTAAATTTGTTTATTGTTAAAAAAATTATTTTGTTAAATAAATCCCAAGTCTGAAGCGATGTTCTTTCTTTTGCAAGATAGGAATATCTTTTTCCGGAATTTTGATCTAAAATGTCCACATTGTAATTCCTCGAAAAAAACTGTCGATCATTTGGCTACGAGGTGTAACAGAATGCTAAACTCAGATTATACAAGACGACACAATGAAATAGTTAAATGCATTCACATGCATTTATCTAAAAAATTTGGATTTAAAAAATCCAAAAAATTGAAGTCAAAGCATCATCACAAATCAGCATGCCGAGATCCGAGTTGATACGACCATTCCAACGGAGTCCAAAGTCCAATATAACAAGCCTGACATTTTCTTGTACGATAAGAAAATGAACCAAATATGGCTAATTGAAATCGGAGTAACATCAATGGACAATCTCAAGGCTGTCGAAGTTGAAAAACTACATAAATACGACATTCTTGCGAGTGAACTAGAGATCATTTACAAAGTAAAGATACTCCCAATTGTTCTTACCTGGGATGGAATTGTCTCCAGGTATTTCAAATCATACATGGACATCATTGGAATTACGACCATCACCCGAGCGTACATCCAAACGATTGCGCTGAAGAAGACTTTAGAGCGCATGCTTGTAGAATATAAACACGGATTTGAACAAATAACGATGGCGATTAACAATAATTGGGAAATGATGAAGAATCCTCTTACTGGATGCAATTTGGGAAAGAGGCGACGCGACACTGATAAAGAGTTGATGATCCAGAAAATAGGAAGGAAGCGGAGATACTACCAAGAGAGTCCCGGTGGGTGCTGGCCTGGCCGGAGAGACCAGAAGTTGATACATTAGTTAGATGATATGACTATTGTTTGTTTTAACGATTATTAAATAAATCTGAATTAAAAACGGAAATCAAAAGAATGGACAACAACCTTAATGAACGTTGGCGACATGTTAATAAGCTTGGATCCCTACTGGGGGACACAGAAGACATCATCAAAAGGAAAACACTTGCAGGAGTAGCAATGCGAAAACTCAAAAAGGGATGGCTGAAAGGACCAAATGTCAATCTGCGGATACGCATGTACAATGCATTTGTGAAACCGATACTGACATACAATGCTGGTACTTGGGTCTGTACAGGTGCGGAATCAATGGCTCTCGATGGGTTCCACAGAAAACAGCTTAGAGTATTATTTGGCATGAGTGGCCAGCCAGAATCTCGAATACCGGTATTTACAAAAAATGCAAGAGTAGGCCTCTAAGCCTGGAAATCACTGACGCCCGGTGGAGACTGTTTGGTCACGTACTACGCATGGATCTTGCTGCCCGGTTAATGTGGCGATGGAGGACCATTTCATGTTCGAGGGCAAATGCTTCCGTGGCAGACCAAGGATGACCCTGCCTATCATGCTGCACAAAGACCTCCAAAGGATGAAGAAATCCCTAAAGACGGGAGACGATCTGGACATGCTGAGATCGACTGCGTGTAACCGTGGAGGATGGAAGAGGCTAACTAATAACATTGTTTCTTGTATTGCACATGCTTTGCTATAACTATTATGGCAAGGCGATAAGTGTTGTAATATAATAATAATTAAAAACAGCTTTCCTTTGGATTTACAAAAATGAGCATGCAACAAATAGTAGAAGAATTCGGATTACTCAATTGCTCACGTGACAGCCATGAGTATTTGATAAGACCTCAGCTCGTCTCTTTTGATGGTGTCTTTGCCTTCATCATTTGGTGTGTGGATATGATTCAAGCAAAAGTAGGATATTTGATTTCTTTAGAATTTTTCCTTGGCAGATCGGGAAATTCACCAAACGAGTTCCTTGAATAAGTACAAGTAGAGCAGTTTTTGTTTATTATTTAACCAATCAATTAAAAGATGAGTTTCTTCCACGAGTTCATCCAAGGGAAATTTTGAAAGTTATATTCAATTCATGAAAGACATTGTACGGGATTATAATAGATCAAAACATCATACGACAAGACAGCGGCCTTTTGAGAATTTTTTACAACGTCAATCTGGAGAAAAAATACGATCAGCAAAAATTAGAATCGTTAAGCCATCGCGAAAAAAATATCGACAAAATTGAATTATTCAACATCTGTTAAAGCCTCAAACGGTTGGTTAGACAGATTAAAGAAGAGACATGATCTGGTTTTTAAAGCCATTTGTGGTGAAAAAAATTCAGCAGATAAAAGTAATTTGGCAAATTTTTTCTTTCAATTCGATAATTTGTTGAAAACTTATGGTCATGAAAATATTTTTAACTGTGATGAAACATGTATGTTAAAAAATTTCCTTCAAGATCTTATGTCAGATCTATAGAGTTTAATGCAAGTGACTTATGCCTGTATAGTGATACCGAAAGCATACTTGGTAAACAAGATCACAAAGTAGATATAATGATCCAGCCAAGTCCAGTTACATGCAAAGTGAAACTAAATTAGACGATACAAGGTTTTACAAAGCCCCAATGTTACCTGTCGACATGTGATGAAATATTTGGAATTACTGATGACAAATCACGTCAATAAGTACACATATTTTTCATTAAAAATATAGTTTTACAAAAAAATTGAAACACAGATCACAGTAAATACCGAAAAATCAAATAGTGGAGAATAATCCATATTTATTGATTAACAAAATATATATTAGACATTTTGATGATAGACTTCAACACTATTTGATGAATCCAATAATATATATAACTGAAGAAAATGTATGACAATACAGCAGAAAAATACAATAAAAACCAAAACAAAAAACCAACCACAAGAACGTGGCAACTGCACGCCAAATCAATTACTAATGTAATAATAGGTTCGCCATATTGTAAAACATTTTTTTAAAAATAAATAAACATTATATTAACATAAATATAAGTGCGTATTGTCGATTCATTTGTTTGCAACCCAATTTTTTCAAAGCATCTCTTTCCTTGATAAGTCCAGGACGTGTGAAGATAGCCTCGGATTAAAATTCTTGTAATATGATAAACTGATGAACATTCTGTTCGCTTTCAGAATAACTGAAGTCAATATCTTGGCTGCCTTGTCAACAGGGAAGTCTTCAACGGCGAAGCCCAATAAACAATGCCCACAAACGTGCTCGCCAATCCAGTTGACTTCTAAAGTTATGAATTTCGTAGAATATCTTGGCAAACAAATAGATTCTTTGAGTTCAACACTATTGAGTTATGGCCGCTTTAAAAACCATTACAATCATCACATGAAAGATATCCAGTACTCTCCGCAATTGTCGGCTGATTGTGTCCGGAGCCAGAGGGATGTTTGGCATTTAAGTCTCCGCATAGTAACAGATCCTTTAGTCCACACAATCTCGATAGGTTGGGGATTAGGAAGTAGTACACGACCCCTGAGACGGGATATAGACAGCAAGACAGTAATACCTCTAGTCGGAGAAAAGTATACTTCAATAAAAATATGTTCCAGAATAAAATCTTCTTCGCAAAGAAAAGAAACAAAAGGGGTGACATCAGTAAATTTAGGTCCATCCTTAACGATAGTCAATAATTCCCTCCGAGACTTCTTGTCCGGTCCTTGCGAAGTATACAATATCTAGAAAACAAGAGGTTGTACATGTTCCAGAGTGGTTCGATTTTTGAATGATGGCAATGTCCACTTTCAAATGGGATAAGAGGGAGCGTAGTTCCAACACTTCATTTAATTCTAGAATATCAGTTTAGAGTCAGGTACCGGATTAGGTTCTACATCACCAATCAGAAGTAGCAAAGAGAAAACGAGGGAATTGATAAGCCACCCTTCTGAAGGTCGTAGAAGGTTAGGAATGTGCATCAATTATTTATTTAGAACCAAAAATCACCGACAAAACAAAGAGAGTAGAGGCTATCAGGTGATCCCGGCCTCCTTGAGCAGCCGCTTCATCTTTTCTCGGTGTTCCTCTCGACTGCCGACACACTTCCGGTGTGGACGAATGACTTTTTGGAAGTTTAGAGGTTTTGGCAGAGCTCCCGTACTCCTCACGAGTTCCTTGAACGGGATTGGTTTTAATATGGAGAAGGATTTTTATAGTGTCTTTGTTACTGTCTCTTGGAAGGAGTTTATTTTCTTTAGGTTGGTATGGGATATGTTAGTCGTTAAGGATGGAATTAAATTTACTGATGTCACCCCTTTTGTATCTTCTCTCTGCGAAGAAGATTTTATTCTGGAACATGTTTAGCTGATTGACGGAAGTATATATTGATAGTAGAAATGATCTACTGTTGGGTGGAACTATCTCTTGTAGTATCCAAGTAGCGTTTTTACAAAGTTTAATTTTCAAGGGAAGAGGAGATTATGTTGCTCACATGTTTGCTGAAGGTCATTTGGTCATATGTGATCCCAAGTATTTTGTTGAATTTGTGGAGGGGATTGTTATCCCATTTAGGGTCAATGAAGGCGCCGAGTTAGTCAATCTTCTATTGGAAGTAAATATCATAGAGCACAACTTTTCAGCACTTGTTTGTAGTTGGTTCCTCGTAAGTCAATAGTTCAGGGTATCCAGTGAATCTTGTAAACGGGTACCCGCTGTGTGGATGCACTGGGAAGGCATGTCGCTCATGAATATGTTAATAGAATGGGAGAGAGGGGATCCTTGGGACCCTGTTCGGTAGAAAATTTAGTAACTGAAAATTTGAATGGGAAATTCTTCGTTCGTTGAGGAAGTTAGCTAGTCAAATTTTCAGGTTGTTTGGAATCTTCCTAGTGAGCAGTTTTTTCGGTATCGAGTCAAAAGCCTTCTGTATGTCAATGGAACACATAATGGTCTTCTAATGCCGAGGTTTGCGTTGAAGGCCTTATTTGATGAATTTTGTCAGGCAAATAAGATGGGTAGTTGTGAAGCGAGCTTTCATAATGCCATGTTGGAAGGATACGTCTGGAATGTAAGGTTTAATCTGATCAAGAATGATTTTTTCCATGATTTTAAAGGTGGCACACAGAAGGGATATTGGTCTGTAAGAAGCTGGTGAGTCCTTCGGCTATCCAGGATTTAAGATTGGACGAATATGGGATAATTTCCATAGAGTGAGAATCGAGTTCCTACTGATGGAGAGGTTGTAAATTCTGGTCAAGGCCAAGATGTGTAGGGGCCTATTTTCTTAAGTACAATAGAGGGAATTCCATACGTAAGAGATTGCGTAATAAAATTTTTTGTTCTGAATAGCCTTCCGCACGACGTCCATTGAAAAGCTGTTCGAGGTTGCCTCTGCTACCCTCAATATTGACTAATGAATTGTAGGTATAAATATAATAATAATAATAACAGCCTTTTTCACGGAGCCGTGGTATTAGCTCCGCATAGGCAGGACACACACTTTATTTAAGTAAAGAACAGTTAATTTTTACTAATCGTAAAACCAAGGAATGATCTTCACTTCTTTTTTCTTCTTCTTGTGTGTGGGTCCTTTCTAGACGATCCAGTTCCGCAGTGAGTATCCATTGATGACGGCGTCACTCGTCAAACCCTTTTAGCATCGTAGATGCATGGAACCTTCCACCGGGCGAACAGCAGCGAGAATCGAACCCGTAACCTAAGTCACAAATTACGACACCTAACCACTATGGTATAAATATCTGAAGACTATAATTATTTTATCTAAATAATTTAATATTTAAAATTCAAATATAAAAATAAAATAATTTTAAAAAACATTAAAATTACCTCAAAACCATAATGTTGAAATGTCATGCATTCTTCACTTGATTAGCTTGATTTTGATTCTATGTGGACTGGGAATTAATTCGTGGACTAAAGACAATAATAATACGTACGGAATTTTTCAATAACATTAAGTAAGCATCCCTACTAACTCCATAGAGTGGCTTTTGGAGGTGGCTGTGCTCTCTACAGTGATGGCACTCACTTTATTAGCGTCAAATATCTCAATCTGTCTTGTCCTCTCCCATAAAGATACAATCTTCCCAAAATTGACCCGATTTGCGGGAGTCATGTCACTTTTAGCAGGTATGTCTGCAACTTTAGTGTTAATTATTTTAATAAAACACAATTTTAGGATTTCTTGGTGGAGCCACGTGTCTGATATTTTATTACTTTTCAGATGATCCAAACTGGGTGGGATCAACGCTTTATTCTAAATACTCTGCGAGTTATCTTCTATGCATTCTGGCCAGTTTTTTTTCAACTTTTTCGTCATTTTGCAGTTTTGCTTATATTTCGATGGAGGAAGTCCACTTCGAAATAATGAAGAGACACAAAGATCAAGTCTACAAAAATTACATGTCCTCGAGTATGCCCCATGAAAAGATAGACAAGAAAACCGCTCGTGACTATTCTAACTTTATTGGATTTAACGCTCCAAAATATTCGGGAGATAACCAAAAAATGGAATTCCGTAGTTTCGCGAGTATCAAATCAAATATCAGAAAAACTGACAACGAGGTCAGACATAACCCAAATCCAAAAGAAAGTCAGCCTGTCGTCCCAATGTTTGATTTTCCCCCAAAATTTGTGGTTAAAAGTTCGTCTGAAAGGGGTAACTAAATAATAATATAATTGATGAGACATTTATGAAACCACGTGGTAATTTCAAAAGTATGTATGTTAAAGAATCCCTGACAAGGACTACAGGACGTCGTAGTTATGTTAAACAGGATGGGACCGTTTCAGGCGGAAATACTCGTTCATACGGTAATGTTGTTAAATTGATTGATTCTATCCATTCTGATACCTACCGATTAATTTAAACTAAATAATAATTTTTTTTAATTTGTTAAAATTTGTAAATTTAAAATTAAACGAATTTTTGGCATGGTGGTTAGATGTCGAGCTAAAGTGACTTAGATTACGGGTTCGATTCTCGCTGCTCTTCTGGTGAAAGGTTCCACGCATCTACGATTCTAAAATGGTTTGACGAGTGACGCCGTCATCAGTGGATACTCACTGCGGAACTGGATTGACTAGAAAGACCTACACACAAGAAAAAAAGAAGTGAAGACAATTCCTTGGTTCTACGATTAGTTAAAAATGAACTGTTCTTTACTTAAATAAAGTGTGTGTCCTGCCTATGCGGAGCTATAAATATTATGGCTCTCGTGAAAAGGCTGTTATTATTATTATTCTTTATATAGGGCTTCCCGTTCAACAAACATGTCAAAATGTTTAATAACTTTTGAATAATGTTAATAAAAAAATTGATCGCGGTAAATAAAAAATGGATAATTAAGGAATGAAAATGTGAGTGTATCCGATGAAAACAGAAAACTCATTATAAATTTGGAAGATCAATCAAAGTAGATACTTCGAAAAAATCCATCAGAAACATTTTTTTCTATTTATGTTGCAATCTCAGTGGATGGCCATTAGGAAATCAGTTCCTCTCCTTTATTGATTCGTATTATACCTTAATCATATGCTCGAATATTTAGAGGGAAAAGTATGACTATATGTTATATTTAAGACATGGTGCGACAATGCACCGATTCACAAAAACAAGCAAGCAATTAACAAATGTTCTATCGGAACTGGTATCCAATCAATTTTTACAGGGTATGAATATAAGAAACCTTCCCCGCTGTGGAGATTAATCCAGAACTCCAAAACTAACGGCAGGAAAAGGACTGGTATGGACACTCAGATCACTTAATTAGACGATAACTTTTATTCGCTTTCTCGTGATTCCGCGGTTAATAAAATAATAAAATAAATTAGCGTGCTGAAATGCGTCTTGTACAAATTTCAAAAGAAACCTTGGAAAAAATTCAAAAATTAAAAGAAATGAAGGATGAGATCAAAGCCACCACTAATCAGCATTTGTAAGTTTAAACCATCCTGAATGACTCTTCTCTGGGATTCCTCGTAATTTAATTGTCGATTTTATATGTAAGATTGAAACTAGGATGATGCCGATGCATTATCAATGGTCTCGATCAGCTCAATTTAGTCATCGTAGTCAGAATAAATGATAAAATTACCCTCGTTCAGTTCAATTCTATTTTAGGAGGCAAACTATACAATTTCTGGATTTCTTCCGAATCATATCTCCACGTTCCATTAAGAGACTGTCAAAAGTCTGTATTTCTTAATGGTGGGTCATAATTAGGACAGCTTAGTTTCGTTGTAAAATACTGAGCTCTTTGTTAGAGTCAAAAAGATTTACTTTAAAACAATCAGGGTACATTCAAGTAGATTCTCCTCTATAAAAATATATATTTGGAAGCAGCTATGAAGGAACTCAACGGTATACCAAGGAAAGGGACACATCAAAATATGGGAATTATTATACAAATCGTTTGTTAAATTTATACTTCTTTATAAAACGCTAGAACTTAGCCACCTTAATAAAGGAAGTATGTCGGACTCTACAAGAATTACTTGATAAAACTTGCCCGACCAGGATTTCAAGTAAAAAAATCTACAGTAAGCAGGTGAATCCAATAAGCCTCTGAAAATAAAGTTGAAATCACCAAATACAAAAATGTAAAACTATTACTTTGCAACGAGGGCCGCTTTCGTGGAAGGCGAGGATAACTCTGCCAGCCGTCCTACGAAACGACGAAATAACTGAAAAAGAATTTAAAACTGTGTAAGACCTGTATTCATTGAGAGTCACAACTAACGATCAAATATCAATAAGCATCTAAGCTTATAATAAGATTGTGTAACTCTAGTGAACAAATTAAATAAACAGAAATTAAGAAAAAATAAATTTCAAATAAGCCATTCCAAACAAGTAAGCATTACCAAGGGCAGCATACACACTGACAAGAAGAGTACTCAGAAAAGGATAATAACCATTTGAATCAATGAAGGAATGTATAAAATAATGATATATAGCCACAACAAACGTACCATAATGGTAAAGGTCAAATAATGCATATTTTGAATAGATTCCGGTCGTCTTAGTCGCCAGTTCCTTCATAATGAATCCATTAATGCAGAATATTACAAAAACGATCACAATTTCTGCATTCACAAACTTCAAACCATGGGGTGTGTGGATTAGGGGAAGAAGGGACAGGTTGGCAAATGAGGAGAACATGACCACATCAGCAGGGACAACCTGGCCACCGTAAATTAGATTCTTTAAGTAAAAACTAGATCTACCCAATTAATATGTTTGGGACGATTATTGCCTTCTCGTGCACGTGCCATCCAAACATAAATGATGCATAAAAGCCGACAAATAATGTTTTAAGAAACACGTGGTTGAGTTTTTTGGCAGAACAAACGGCTTGTTTGACAAGAAAAGGCTGTTAAATAACATTTTCGCCAAACAGTCAATATAGAGACATAAATTATAAATGTGTGGAAGGGAAGGATGTCTGGGAGAACGAGGTTGTTAACTCGTTGGACCAATCCTCCTGTAGAATGACCAACAGCACTACAATTCCACGTGGAAGCTCCAAAATAGCAGTCTAATATACATAAAAATGCAACAATAATGGTAGGCGAGCTTGTCCACAAGCAAATATAGGGACCAGAAATTAGGAGCCCAGTAGGCATGACAGAGTCCCCGACCAAACGGAAAGAGACGAGAAAAGACAAACGGGAGTTGATTCTTTATATGATGAATCAAATATAACATAGTAAACGAAGGGAAAGAAGGACATCCCAAACACTGCAGCAGATAGAAGAACCAGGTTAAGTAATCTGTCAAAGGAAAAGTTCTTTGTTGTGCCTGAAATATACTTAAACGGAGACCATTGAGTAGACAATACCGTCGAATTAAGAAAATTCCAAATACAGGGGCCACAGTTATGAATAAGTGTTTGAGATTTACCAGAAGACAGTATGTGAATGCAGAACACAGATAATTTCCCTGAGTATTACAACACATGATCACTTTCAAGGAGTAGAATATTGAAAGTAGGAGGACTGCCACGAGCAGACAGTTGTACTGGAAGTGTATATTGTCCACCAAAATGAGAGAAAAATTAAACACCATAAAATAATTAACGAAGGCACGTGCATTATAATTATCAAAGAAGGACTCTAAGACTTTAGTCATGCTGTTGATAATATAAAGAGAACTGATAATTAACGGCAAAAAACAGAATATCAGTCAAAATGACGGAACAGCGGTGGAACAGGATAGTCATGTCAGACACATGTAGAGTCGAAGTGAGGATTTCAGGATCAAAAAGAACGGCAAGAAACGACAGAAGGTACTGGAACCAAGCAAAGAACCGGGGGATAGTCGAGTGTGTGTGGAGATGAGTCCTTAAATAAATGTAAACCCTTACATCAACATACCATTGGTTAATTGGATGAGTACTAGTAAGAGAGAGCCAATGATGGTGGACATTCAAGTCAGTCGAATAACTAATATAGAGAAGGGAGTGCATACTATAATGGAAATAATAGCATTTTGAAGAGAATGGAAATACCGCATAATTGAAAATAGCTCAATTTGTTTAGTACACGTCCATCCATTTACGATTTAAAAAGTAATTAATTTTATTTATTTCCATTTAATTAATTAATTTATTAACCCCGTATACACTGAGAAAGAATTTTTTAATAAATAAAAATTAATATTATTATTATTAATAAAAAGCAAAAGTTGTCGCCTCCTACCAAATGGCGTCCCTCAAGGATCGCCCTCTCTCCGGCGTTATTCAATTTCCTAACGATTTACCCTGCCCTGGAGGACCAGATTCAATGCTTCTCACTTATGCTGACGACCTAATCATCGATAGCAGGAACAAATACGTGGGTATAGCAAAATCATAGCTTCAGTCACATATTGACGACCTGGGAGCCTGGTCGAATTAGAGTCGTCTCTCCATATCCAGGGATAAATCAAGGTATCAATCTTTACCACAGACAGAAAAGAAAAACATACACTGGATTTGAACATATATGAGACTCTTTACCATTACAGATTTATCCAACTATTCTGGGAGTGACTTTCGACCCTTTGATGACATTTTCTCAACATGTGATAAGCGTTATGACAAAGGGTCTCAGGAAACTAAATATAATCAAACCGCTCTTAAAGTCCAGGCCGTCACGGGAATGCGCTGTCGTCTTGTTCAATCAACTTGTAAAACCGACGGTAGAGTATGCTTGTGCCTCATGGGCCTATAAAGCTTCGATATCAAATTCACTCAAGATCAATTCCCTAATTGGCAAACTGGCACATCTAACGAATCTCCCCCCGATCTTTTCTCTCTAATGCTTGACCACGCCGCTATCAAAAATAATGGCTCCGGCTTCATCGGTCTGTGTGGCCAAGAAACAAGTCGTTTCTTTCATTCAAAGCTAGAGGCCTCAAATACACGAAATTTGGGAAAAAACCTACCCCTCTTCAAACTCTAATGAAAGATGATCGTCGTCCATTCAGGAAAACCGTGGGTACTCTGGAGGAACATAGAAAAAACCTCTCGATCCTGTTGAGGCGTACCGGGATCACTTAATTAGTTGGTTTACTCCTTCTTTCTTGGTGTTCCCTTTTCGGGGTTATTAAATAACAAAATAATAAACTAAAAGCAAAGGGTTGGGGAGAAAATTTGACAAATATTCAACAAACGTGAAGTCTGAGATGCTCGTTTTCGATGGATTGGATAGATACTGATATCTTGGAGTTCTTGAAGATAAGAAAAGTAATGTTCTTAAAGGAGAAATTATGGATAAAATCTATGAAGAAGCATCTAAGCGGATCAAAAATTCGACAAAGACAAATTTAAACTCAGTGAACCTGTTTAAAAAAATGAAAAGTATGCACTTTCACTCTATAACTATTACATTGGATTGATTGATATCGAGTCGTCAGAATTTGAACAGATCGATAAAAACATCCGCAGAATTCTTATGGATAGCCACATACACTTGAAACCGGCAAACAAAGAAAGACTTTATCTACAAAGAAATAAATTTGGAAGAAGCCTCGAGTCTGTCAGTAACAAAGCAGAACGAATGCTCCTTCGATTCTAAGAAGAGCGGGAATACTACGGGTCATTAATTCAAAGAAAACACATATGGCACTATCGTAGAATTCATTTCCCCAAAGCACAACATTGAAAATGTGAAGGACTTGAAAATGTCGAAATTGATGGAAACAGCATGAAAATCTATTGAGAAAAATTGAGAAGAAACCGCTGCACTCTATTTTATTTCAGTTTTTGAAAGACACAAAAGTGAATATTGCTGAATCCTCTGGATGGTAAGTGCATGGAAATCACTCCCCTATAACCGAAGGAAAGCTGTGTCTACTTAGGATTGTAACATGTTTTTTGATAACGGAGAAACTAAGTGAGGACATTGTAACTCAGCAAAGAAGACCGTCGATCACCAATAGGTGTGGGAGAATGCTGAATTGCTCAATGAAGTGGTCAGATGTTTACACCTACATTTCTGGCGTCAATATGGAATAAGAAATACTAAGAAACTGAAGACCCATTCAGTACAATCTGTTGTCGCAAATGAATTTGTGGAGATTCGTGTAGACACACGATCAGTACGGATACGGCTGTAGCGAATAACATTTTTGTTTATGATAAGACAAAAAATACGATTAATTTTGTTGAAATTGGGATCACTTCGCAAAACTGCCTCAAGCATGTCGAAATAGAAAAGTTCCACAAGTATGACCTACTGGCGAACGAACTTGTGATTATCCATCGCGCAAAGGTGAAAATAATCTCTGTGGTCATCACCTAGAATGAAATTGTCTCCAGATTCTTCAAAGGCCACCTGGATGCCCTCAAGGTTGGAGGAGAGGGTCAAAGCTTATATACAGACGCTAATGTTACGGAAGACTTTGGAGAGTATGAAAGGTGAGGAGAGGCATGGAGTATCGATGCCTGTTGATGAGGAAGACGGCAGGGAATGTCAACCTAGGGTAGTCTCTGAATGCGGGGTATGCAGCGACGTGAACACGCCTAGAAAGGTGATAGGGGTTGGCCCCAAGAAGAGAAGATTCAGTTAGACGGGCGTTATAAAATAATTACTTTTACTTATTGTTTGATTAAAAAATAAACTATTAGCCCCATTAAAAAGCACTCAAGAGAAAACATAAATTAGTTAAGTTTCCCTTGTGCCGCATTCCTAATCATCCTCTCCGTCAGCCTCGACCATGATCCTCTGTTGCTCGCTAATTCTCTTAGGTAGTCCAGGTCGCCCGCCGAAGTTAGTCTCATACCAACCACCGATAGGTCTTTGTTCACGATAGGCCAAAATGTCGTTCTTGGCCTTCCATGGAATCCGACTCCTGTTTGTGCGAAGAAGTTTTCCATTGCGACATTTGCGGGGACCTTGTCATTTAGACGTAACACGAGGCTCCATCTTGATATGAAAATATCATCTGACAGCACGCCGGATTTGCATTTGTTATAAAGATTTGCACTAGAGATCTTCATTGGCCACTTGATCTTGATTACCGATTTAAGCTGAGCTCTGTGGAAAAAGTCAAGGCGGTCCATTTTTAGTTTAAATATTCCCCAAGTCCCAGAGTTGTAGGTTAATACCGGGATGACAAAAACTTTGCATATTCTAGGCCTGGTGTTTAGTCCTATCCTCTTTTTGTGGTTCCATATTGACGATATTTTTTTCAGTGCTCTCATAGCAAGGATCTTCTTACGAGTAACATCTTCAGAGTTCTTTGAAGCAAGCCAACCTTCTTTTGCTTTCTCCATGACTCGTCCGATCTCCGATCATTACATGTAAGCGTTGTAAACTCCGTATTGTCGGTATTTACGGTTAAGAACCATTTCGAAAATTTGTGTGGGAGCCCCACACTACATCGGCTGTAAACCTGTCTGTCCGAAATCCACTTTGGCCGGGGAATAGGAATTTGTTTACTTTGTTTTTTATCCGATGTAATACAGTGTTTTGTGTATGGAAGTTAGTAGAATTATTGATCTAAGGTTGCAAATGGTCCTTTAGCTCTCCCGGGTTTTAAATAGAGGTATTAGCCACCCTTTTCCCAGTTCCAGCGCATTGTATTCCTGGAGAGACCTATTGAAAACATTGGTGATCATTTTGGCTAGCTCCTCCGGGGCATGTTTAAAAGTTCTGCTGATCTTCCGGTGTTCAGTTTTTTGATTGCTTGAAGAGTTTCCGAACGGAAAAAATAATTATTAAACTTTAAATAATTTCACAAAGCTATATTAATAACTCACGTGATTATTCAGACCTACAAGCAGAGGTTCCAAACTGTTTTACATGCCTCCCTTAGAAAAATATACAATCTTGCGCCTTATATTCCATGATATAATACAAATATTATTTTTAGCAAAAACAATTTCTTAACACAAAAATAGTGAGATAATTTTTTTTCATTCTTGACAAAGTTTTTGAAATCTCGATGTCATTGAGGAGAGTAGCTCATAATAAACGAGTTCGATATTTACATTTTGAGTTTCGCATAAATATGAGGTAACGAATGGCAATAAAACTTTCATTGCTTTTATCGACAAAATTAGCTATTCCTTACATCGCATCATCCAAAAATGAATTATTGGTTCTCTTAGATTTTTGTTTCAATAGTGTATCACATTACAATTCTATCAATTTTTCTTTTTCAAAAATTGTCAATACAAATTCATTATCTTCATCAATAATTGGATTCTGTAACCATGCGAACGTTTCACAGTTTAGATCTTAAAATAATGAGCAAAATGCTCCAACAATCCAAATGTTCAGCAAAAATGTTTTTGTTTGCTTGAATATTGACTATGGCGCAAAAAGTATTTAACAGTGGGAACATTTCATAGATATTTTTTTATACACGCAAATTGGATTCAAAACATTGAAAATATAAATTATGAAAACCCTTTTGTTGAGAATTACGAATATATTATATACAAAATGAACATAAGTGATCCTTTAGAAGAGAGAATATATCGAAATTGACTACAATGAAAATGAAGAACTTGATTTGAATAATTCGGAGTAAATAGAACAAGAAATTGATAGTGAGGAACCCCTTGAAGAAAGTCAGAAAGATGTAGCTATCAGCGAGACTTTTCTAGCCTTAAATAAATTAAAAAAATTCTATAATCAAGAAGAATTCTTTAATGTCGAAAATCTTGAGTCTATTGAAAAGCTTGGATCCTTTATGATCCGAACTCTAAAAAGAAACAAATCAAAACTTACTGATTTTTTTGCTTATAAATAATTTTTTGATTTACATTATTAATGGATGAAAAAATTAATAAGTCTCTCGAATCCGCCAGATTTTGCCGATCCCCGAAATTGGCGGATTCAAGAGACTTTACTGAATTATTTGCATATAATCGAGGTTTTTATATAAATCTAATTTTACAAAAAATATTTCTGATAAGCTTTTAAAATCTGTTGAACCAAAAAAACACCGTCATAGCCAAATGAAAAAATTCAGGTGATCTCGGCCTCCCTCAGCAGTCTTCGGATGACGGAACTGAAGGAAGTGCCGTCTAAACGAACTCCTCTGGATGGTTGTTGACTAATAGTTCTTTTTGGATATAATTTAAAATTATATATGGCGCCACCGGAGATGGGGAACTACATGACGCACGTTGACAATTCAAGCTCCGTGGAGCCTAATGGAAAGAGGAGGAACAGAAGAATCAAACAAATAATCTTCAGTTCATGTAGCCACATAGCACCACACCAACTTTGGTGCCAAGAGGTATAACTTTTCGCGTTTCCCTTATTGGAACCTTCTGCATGCAAGGGAGAGGGCTAAAACGAGTCTTGAACATCTCTCCATTTTTTATCTCAGAGTATTTTTTTAGGTATTTTTGACAAGAATCTTATATAACTCATTATAACTGCGTCCTAATTAATTGCCGCTGATATCATATAAGTTAGTGAGGTCGGAATTACTTAACTGCTAATTGACTAATGAAGCGTTGTATGAAAAATGTTTTGCGAGACCCATAAGAATCTGTTTATCCACATTCCAAGAATCTACACAAACACGCTAGTCGTCATTTGATCCCACAACCAGATAAACTGCTGAAATGTGGTGGTTCAGATGACCAAAAGGAACTCGACAAGATTATGTAATTCTACGCCGGTAACGGTTTTATCAGGGAAACAAGTGGGTTCACCACTCAAACTCAGACGTGACGCAATGTTTTCACGGAGAAAATGGTATTCCATGCTTAAGAAGGTCGAAGCCCATATATTCCTCTGGTCCAGAGAGAATATCAAACTTAGTTCTGAAAATTTTGGGTTTATCAAAGCATTAACACAAAATTTGACACATCAGTTAATCAGAATGTGATTCCAACCGTATGAAACTGGTAGATTATGACCAATCCTGAAACCTAGAAGACCCAAGGACTTCACATTATCTACAGGTCGATATCACTTTTTTGTTCTGCGGTAAAAGTACCGGAAAAACTTTTTTTAGACCTTATTTGTCAGTACTTTCCAGCTCGGATTCGGGAAAGGTTTTTCCATTATGACCCACCTCTCCTGTCTTTCAAATTAACGGATGATCTAAATTCATCGGAGCATCAAAATTCTGTTGTGTGCTTGATTGGCATACAAAAAACTATTGACTCACTTTCGAGAAAATTGCTGACAAGATCTGTGGATCGGGTATTCCAGCCAAACCCAAAAGTTGACTGATAACCTTCTTAGGGACAAAAGAGGAAGAATTGTGTCAAGTTCTGCTAAAGTCAATCGCTAAATTCCTGCCTATGGTGTCCCACAATGGTACCCTTGTCGCTGATCTTGATCAACCGAATCCAAGGAAGGCAGTTTAATTCTGCTTGACCGCTTTAAACAGATGGTTGCAAGAGAATCGATTATGTACTTGTGGTTATAAGTCATGCATATCAGTATTCACTTCAAATATGAAGTTGACGCATTCTACATATTCCCTAACTTAAATGGGAAACAAATCAAATTCTCCATAAACATAAATATTAGAAATCACTTTTGACTCATTGATGACTTTCGAGACACATGTAGATCCTCTGCCAAAGAATATTCGCTTTATGAGTACGCTCCATGGACACTACAGGTAAGATATGAAGGCTACTGTGAGAGGCCAAGATTATTTAATGGCTGCGCTTTGTCTTAACTTAATTGATGATTTCTTGTTCTTTAATAATAACTCATCAAATATCTATGCCGTTTTAAGCGTAAAGTGGACCCTATCCCCAAATTCTCTTGTCGGAGTCGTCGATACAAAAAATAGCTGCACACTTATTCAATTATGTCAAAAACCAGGAATTCCACGTTCGTCCGTTTCACCATCGGAAAATGGTCGGTCCTTCTTTAGACATCTGTCTCAGCATAAGCGCAGACATTTCAAGGAAGCGATGAGGTTTCTCAATAAGCACAGAATGAAAATGGCAAAGGCGATAAGAGGAACCAGGCGTACCTAACTAGTTCGGTTAAGATAATCTTTTGGGTATTTCTTGGAAGGGTTCTCACGACTGTGGTTTTGGCTTTCTGTTATTGTAATCATGGTAACTGGATACTTTCAACAAACTCCGTATTGTTGCGGTCAACTCGGCGTCTCCACATATTTGAACAAAAGGCGGATGCTTCTCTAATTTAGTTTGGCCAAAAAATTAAAAGCAGGACAAAAAGTGAACCGTCAGGTTTTCATGTGGTCACCCGTTCGTTGAGAAAATTACCTGCTAAGCTTAAGTTTCTATGTCTGATCAGAATATCAAGTTCGTGTAATTTAAAAGTTCGCAAAGTTAGTAATTCAACTCATTTTCTATGGTTAAGTAGATTGAGCATTAGACAAGTTTTAATAATAATTGTATAAATATGATCTAACGTAACTCACACAACTCGGGAATTACTCAGCACCCAGAATTACCATCCTATGATCTGGAATACTCTACTGAGGCTAACAGTTTATTATTCAATGGGAAGTGATTGGTTGTTACATGATTGTAATTTTTCCATAAATTCTCATTTACTGTTCACACGTACCGTCGACAGTTGATTCTGACTGCCCAATTCTGATTCTATAACAGAGGAAATCGAATTGGTGATCATTTCTACGTTAACAAAACCTCTGGAGCGGTTGGGAGCATGGGTGAAGTAATCGTCAACGAAATCTGAAATATGATTGCGGCACGAGTCAGGGACCTTCATAAACGGAAATAGTTTTCTGGGAACTCCCACTGTCTCTTGGCAGGTGGAGCATGATTTATTGCTATATAAAAGTACTCAGTGGTAAAAATTACTGAATAATTTATAGGAATTTAAAGGCAATTAATACTATCATAAACGTTTGCGGTCATTTGATATAAATTACTTTCTGCGTAGCATTCAATGGATTTTGAGTAGTAAAGCACACTACCATGGCCTTGCGGTTATTCGTCGATAAATGCTCCAATCTACCAAAAATGGATAAAAGTGGGGAATGCGACCCTTACATTGATTTTCAATTTAGAAGTAAGTTTCTATTGACTTTGAACACAACCCTGCTGTTGCTAATTTCTTATGATGGCGTAGTTTGGGTTATTGATTATCCAAAAAATTAAAAATTATTTATTTTAGATCAAAAGAAGACGACAGATGTGATTTCTTCAAACAGTAATCCAGTTTTTGGAAAAGTAACTACCAATGATTATGTTTTAGGAATTTATCTTCCATCTCAATGACCAACCTCTCAACCTTGGTGAATCTATAGACGTGGTTGTCATGGATCGCGAGAGATTTGGGAAAAACAGGTACATATGTGTTTTATTCTGACTAATTGGGACTGCCAAAGCTAACTTGAAAACAGTTTTCCAAAAGCTGACCTGTTCATTTCATCTTCGACTCACATTCTCAACATCCTTAAAGGTCACTGAGGTATTCTGTAAAGTATTCATCTTCAGCCTGCATTTGTTGACTTTAAGATCAATTACGAGGGTGCTCCTGAGGCCGAAAGTAAAAAGTTGGAAAATGACGAAAAAATTGATGGTTTGTTCAAATTTGATTTCCAGATGCTCCGATGGAAGGGGAGGAAAGTGGAGAGGATCAAAATGAAGTTGAAATCATTCCTAAGAAATCGCTAAAAACGGCAAAAAGAAAACAAAAAATCTCATACTTGATACTAAACCACGTGACTTTCAGGTTTGATAGTTCAAATACCCTAGATACGAGTTAAAATCGTCTGTGCACGATCTCTACGGGGGAAAACATGAATACTCTTTGCAGAGTCACCTTCAATGGAAAGCACAAACAAACTCATATTCGAAAAGCCACATGCTCCCCCCGATGGAATGAAATATTCTTTTTCAACATGAGAATATCCCCCAAAGAACTAATGACAGAAATTATAGAATTTAATGTTTATAAATCTTTGAAAATCAGGAGTGACCCCCTAATAGGCTCCTTTAAAGTATTACTCCTGCAAACTTTCAGTGCGACATGGGATTAATCTACGAATCCCCCTCACATGCCATAGTCAATAAATGGCTCCTCCTCTGCCTACCAGACAGTGAACTTTCCACAAACACTGGATTCCTCAAAGTCTGTGTTGCAATTGTGGGAGCTGGGGATAAACCTCCCCATTTTGAAGAGGACAAGGAAAGCAACGACGTAGAATCGTTTTCATTTGTTTAATATTAGAAATCTATTAAAGTCAGTGGGGACCACTCTCCAACAGAAAACCTTCATTGTTAATATATACGAGGCCGAGGATCTCCCGAAAAGTTCAAAAGGCTGTAAATTAGTTTAGTGGACTCCAGTGCTATCTCGGTGGTTAAAAACTTCTTTGGAGTTTCCGATAGTAACGATCTTGTGGATCCATTCATAATTACTTCATTTGCTGGGAATTCTGTAGTTTTCTGATAAAATGTAGTTAAAATCAAGTATTCTCACAAAGACAGACAATCCTCAGTTTATGGAATCTTTCAGAATCAATTTTATGGTAATTTTCTAATTATAAGTGAGATTCCGACTTTGTGCGAAAACCTCAAACTGACTGTGAAGGACTGGTATCGTTTGTTCATTAAGATAGGGATAAATTGAATCAAAATGACTTGATTGGAGTGGCAAACCTTTCAATATCTGAGATTTCTGCCTCGGGGGATAATGGTGGACCAAATGGTTCTATTATAGGCTTCTTACCCACATTCGGTCCCTCATACGTTAACGTTTATGGATCTCACCGTGAAATGGAGACTTTCACGAATGACTACGACGATGCTAATATGGGGCTAGTCGAAGGATTTGGGTACAGGGGACGGATCTTTATGGAATTGAAGACTATACCTTATAATCAAACTCTTCCGGACGTTGATTCCATAGATAGTACAACAAAACTGACGATCGGCGTAAATAATGATACATATTCCTAGAAATTTAAAAAACGGCGACTTTATGTTCTTTACGGAATGATACAAAATGCCGGTATGCTGGAAGAGCATGACGGAATGGTCATGTTTGAATTAAGCATTGGTTTTACATTTGAATCAGTTTTCAGGACTTTACGGAAATATATTTGACAGAAAGTCAGAACCGACATCCTCAGCAACTCAACAAATGTCTCCTATATTCGATGGAAACCACTACTATTACATTCCGTTCGGTGCAGACAAACCAGGGATGAGGATTGAGTGCCAGTGGGAGGACATTATATTCAGAATTGAAAATATTAATCAACTTAAATATTATAAAATTAAATTGGTTATTTCTCACAATAAATGTAGGAAAAATATACTGCCTTTATACAGAATATGCTCAACCAAAATACAGACTACAAAGATTTAGCTTCAGTGACCATAAAAGCGGTCGAGGATATTATTAGTGACTTGAAGTCATCTGTTGAATTTAACTTTTAGACATCCTCTTGTCCCATTGGATCGCAAAAACAACATTACGACTTTGGACAAAAATTTGCATGAAATGAGGTACAGAACTATCGAAGAAATCATCGAAAACTTGTCAGAACAGTACAAAACAGCAACCGAGGTCACTAAACTTTTGGAAGAGTTTGAAACAATCAAGGAGACTCTCAATCAACTCATTAATGACGTTTCTTAACTATTTTGTATTTGTAGCCTCAAATGTCGATCCCCGATGTAATTGTTTGGATGATTTGCAACCAAGAACGCATAGGATATGCGAGAATCAATCCATGTGATATCTTCTACTCCAAAAATCCTATGAGAACCGGGAGACAGTGTTGGAAGAGGGTTACATTTGACCTTAAAGTTTAATATGATTATTTAGTTTACAGGAACCTCCAAAAAATAATTCAAAAAATCCTAAAAACGTAGGAAAACTGCAAATGTTCCTTTGGTTTGGACTCAAAACGGAGGAACCTAGATGGAAGGAATCGGTAGATAAAGACATGCAAATACAGACATACGCGGAAACTGTATTCCTTATAAATATTTTAGTATGAAAATCAAACGGCGATTCCCGGAACTTCAAAGTGGAGTGACATGTCTCTTTCGAGACCGCATTTCTCAGACATTACAGGAAAAATAAAACTTCCAAAAGACGTATTCAAATGTCCTGAAGGTTGGTTCTGGGATGGCGATTGGTTTGTTTCTCCCAATACTTTGTATTTATTGCCGTCATCCAAGATTTTCGGATGTTATAAAGCAGAAAAATATAACTGAGGAAGTATACGAAAACGAATCTCGTGTTCCCGGAATGAGGTGGAAGAAGGCTAAAGTTTTGTACACAACATCAGTATTTAATAATGTGACTGTCAGTTTGGGGATCCCACGGACATTGAAGTCGAGCTAGAAGATAATTGGAATTGGGAAAACGACTGGACTGTTGATCTAAAGAGGGCAGTGGACGAATATGGATGGGAGTATAGCACATTCGACGGCCAACTAACTGGGTACTCTCCAGTGGAAAAATTACACCACACGTGTCGAAGAAGAAGATTGGTTAGAACAAGAATGTATAAACTCACAGATTTATCCGTTGGGGTAATATTTATTTTATAATTCCCAGAATGAAGTGAAGAAGTATGAAAAAGATGAGGGGTGGGAATATGCTGCATTGTTCAACACAAAATTTCACAAGGTCAATCGAAAGATGGATTTGGTACGTCGGCGTAGGTGGCTGAGGAGAATGGTGTGTGATAGAGAAGCAACACCCTGCATGTTTGTATTCGACAATTCGGTTTAAATTATTTAAAAAATATTACAGGACAACAAAACACGTGCTTTAATAGCCCCGACCATAAATTTTGGCATAAAGACTGTTCATAAACTTCAACTAAGGGCATATATATTCCAAGGAAGGGATTTGCTTGCCAGGGATAACAACTCATTGTCGGGTTAGCTTGGTTGTAATTTGGCAGATCCATATTTGCTCGTAGTATGTAATAATCAAAGTCAAAGAACCATGTCTATTAAGAAGACATTATCACCCACGTGGGACCAGTCCTTAATTTTCCACGAAATTACACTTTATGAGACCGTAGAGTCCTTGAAAGAAAACCTTGTGGAAGTAATTATACAAGTTTTCGACGATGACATGATTGTAACAAATATTAATATCAAATCAGGGAGTTGACGAGTACATGGGGAGATGTCCTCCTATAAAACCAGTTGTGAAACCTCCAAATAGTCCATCCACGTGCTCACTAAATTGGTACCCTGTGTATTACAAGGGAGAACAACACGGGGAAGTTCTCGCAGCTTTTGAATTAATTGTTGTTATTTTTCTTATAGTAAAGAACACACAAGGAAAGAGTTACCCCCTACCTCCCCAAAAAAGTGAAAATATTTATTCTATCCCCAATGAAATTCGACCAGTTTTGGAAAAATGTACAATCAACATTATGGCTTTGGGACTTCGAGATTTAAAGTCATATCAATTATTACCGGTGGAAAGTCCATCATGTGAAATTGAAATTGGGGGTGAGATTGTGGAGACTGGGCGAATCTCCAAAATGAGTAAAAACTCAAATTTCAGGAACCCCATGTTGACCATCCAAACGGTAAATTAACTCCTAATAACAGAATCTGCCTAAAAATCCAGTGTATTGCCCTCCGATAAATATTCGTGTCAGAGACAATAGAGAATTCGGGTGGAAGCCAGTGGTTGGTCTCTGTTCAATTTCTATTCTCGAAAAATACCGGAGATCTTCAAAGAAATCAACGACATTCCTTGACTCTGTATTTTCAAAAAAAAGTCATTTACTTTATAATTTATAGAAAATACAATGATGCAGAGTTTATCTCCCCCCTCAAATGAAAATATCGTGATTGATGATGACCCCACAACCACTTACTGGTCCTCTTTCATAATAAAACTAGAAATCCCACGCAAGATCATTGATCGACGACAGCTGGAATTTACAAGTTGCTGTAGTGATGAATTATAGTCGGCAAAAAAACTTCAGACGGAAATAGATTGGTGGTCAAAGTTTTATGCATCCGTGGGGGATGAAGAAAAGTCTGGAAAGTACCTTCAGAGAGGATTTGACAAAATAAAAGTCACTTTAACAAAATATCATAGATTTATGATCAACCACTTGAAACTGTTGCTGAATTTAACGGTTTTCACGACTTTTGTGACACTTTTAACCTTCACAGAGGTAAAACAGACATTGAAGAAGACGACGTTGTTGGACAGTTTAAGGTTACGGTTTATTAATTTAGGGATATTTTCAAATACTTCCGGCTGGTTCTAAGGATTCCTCCAGTATGAGCATCCCATCATTGTCAAATGACGAATGCACAGTGCGAGTGTACGTTGTAAGGGCTGTTGATCTGAAACCAATGGATGCCTCCGGATTTGTTAAACTTAACTTATAACTTAGTCTGACCCTACTTGAGTCTCAAAATAGGATCGAAGACCATGGACACAAAAAATAGCTACATTCCAAATACTCTGAATCCATACTTTGCTCAGTTTTTGTGAATTTGACTGTAGTATGTTTGAATTCAAAACTAACATCTCCCGAAATAAAAATCTCATCCTTTCTGTGATGGATTACGACATTCACAGCAGAGATGACTTGATTGGGGAGACTATCATCGATCTTGAAGATAGGTTCTTAACAAAGTACCGAGCCACGTGTGGAATTTCGAGCAATTATTATATGTGATGATTTATTTACATTTTAGAGACGGGCCCAATCTTTGGAGAGATTCAGTAAAACCAAAACAAATTCTTAGCGAAGTATGTCGCAGAAATAATTTACCATCTCCCGCATATTTTGACAGATCTTTAAAAATTGGAGATAAATGCTATTTCCTTGAAGACTTTGGTATTTCCATTTTTTAAAACAGAATTTTAAATAAGACCAGTGAATATCTTGGGGAAGCATCTGAAAGGATGGCCCTGCACATTCTCAACGCAATGCCCTAGTCAAAGAGCATGTTGAGACTCGACCTCTTTACAACAACATTCAACCAGATTTAGAGCAAGTATTATTGTAAGATCACTAAAAGGGGAGAATAATGCTCTGGGTCGACATATTTCCACTGAGTCTCGGCCTACCAGGTCCTCCAGTCGATATTTCTCTCCGAAAGCCAAAAAAGTAAGGCAAACACGTGCATTGTCTGTAGATATGAGTTAAGAGTCATAATTTGGAATACTTTGGATGTAATCCTTACAGAAAAAACAGTAGTTGGGGGCGAAATGATGTCGGATATTTACGTGAAAGGCTGGATTAGTGAAATAAACTCTGTACAAAAGACTGATATTCATTACAGGTCAACAAATTTGAGTGATATTAGATCCTTGGACGGAGAAGGTAACTTTAACTGGCGGTTTCTCTTCCAATTTGATTATATGGAGGCAGAGGGCGAAATGATCATTAATAAAAAGGAACATTTTTGGAGTCTCGACGAAACAGAACACAGATCTAAGCCTCAATTACTCCTTCAAATTTGGGGACAACGATAAATTCTCTTCCGACGACTTTATTGGAATGATTGACCTTCCTTTGGACGCATTACCCAAACCAGCGCCATCCAGGAAATCATGTGGGCTTGATTTTTACAACGAAACACGAACGACACAGTCATTATTCGAACACAAAAGGATTAAGGGATTTTGGCCATGTTACAATTTGAAAGACAGCAAACCTATTTTAGCGGTTTTCTAATTGGCTTATGCATAGGGCAAAATAGAAATGGAGTTGGAATTATTGACCCAAGAGGAAGCCTTGGAAAACCAGCAGGACTTGGAAGAAGCAATCCAAATTTGAACCCTAAATTACCAGAACCAAAGTATTTTAATAATATTTACAGATCAGTCGGCCCGCGACCTCATTTTTGTGGTTTGCCTCACCTTTCAAATCATTCCGATATATTATATGGAGAAACTACAAATGGCACATAATAACAGGACTGGTTATATTATTCATTGTGGGATTCATTTTGCTAATCATTTACGCAATTCCTGTAGTTTTGGTGATTTTTATTATTAGGGTGCCACAATCGATAAATTAATCAAATGACTTAACTAACGTTTCTCCCGGTTATTAAATTCTATATTATTTAATTTTTGAGTTTTTACTGTGTAGAAATGCCCATATTGACGAGTAACTTAAAATTAGGGTCCATTTGTGAAATAGAACTAGGGAAGCCACACTGATTGGACTAATTATAAAGGAAACTCAACAGATCATATCGGGAATCCTCCCCAAGAAATGAGAAGATACCTTCCCCTAAATGTCGATTAACGTATGATTCCAAGACAAACCATAGAAAAAAGCTAGGATCAATCAGACAATAACTATCTAATAAATATTTATTTATTATTTATTTAATAAGGTCCCGTTTGTGCCAGGATCGAGAGGTTTTTCCTATGTTCCTCCAGAGTACCCACGGCTTTCATGAATAGACGACGATCATCTTTCATTAGAGTTTGAAGAGGGGTGGGTTTTCCCTCAAATTTCTTGTATTTGAGGCCTTTAGCCTTGAATGGAAGAAACGACTTGTTTCTTGGCCACACAGACAGATGAAGCCGGAGCCATTATTTTTGATTGCGGCGTGGTCAAGCATTGGAGGGAAAAGATCGGGGTAGATTCGTTTGACGTGCTAGTTTTCCAATTAGGGTATTGATCTTGAGTGAATTTGATATCGAAGCTCCATAGGCCCATGAGGCATAAGCGTACTCAATCGTCGGTTTTAGGAGTTGATTGAACACGACGAGGGCGCATTCCTGTGAAGGTTTGGACTTCAAGAGCGGTTTGATTATTTAGTTTCCTGAGACCTTTTGTCATAACGCTTTCACATGTTGAGAAAATGTCATCAAAGGGTCGAAAGTCACTCCCAGATAGTTGGAATCTGTGGTAAGAGTCTCCAAAAATGTTCAAATCCAGTGTATGTTTTTCTTTTCTGTGTGTGGTAAAGATTGTATACTTGATTTATCCCTGGATATGGAGAGACGACTCTAATTCGACCAGGCTCCCAGGTCGTCAATATGTGACTGAAGCTCTGATTTTGCTTACACGTATTTGTTCCTGCTAGCGATGATTAGGTCGTCAGCATAAGTGAAAAGCATTGAATCTGGTCCTCCAGGGCAGGGTAAATCGTTGAGGAACAAGTTGAATAATGCCGGAGAGAGGGGCGATCCTTGAGGGACGTCATTTGGTAGGAGACGGGATAAATAAATTATATAAAACACGTGTTATTCAGTAAACCTCAGTACTCTGTATAGTACATCCAATAATAATAATCTGATTATATCCACGTGTGTTTCCAAGCCAACAACATCCATGTAGTATGATCAATGAATGGCTCTCAAATTGGGTAATCAATATATCATGTAATTAAGAATCCAGCTGAAATTGGTGGACGCTCCCACAAGTCCCTTAGTGTCATTGATGTTCCTGGTTAGGAAAGTCAGGAATTTGTTTATCAATATGTGTTTTTTGTTTTTTACTGTAATTGATAACATCACAAAACTAATCAGTAGGAAGATGTTTGTCGATAAAGTCAAAAATTCATTTGTTCTTTAAAATTATTTAAATTTTATAAAAATGTAATTTTTAATTAAAAATATTGTATAAATCAAAAGTTATAAAGTCAAAAAAGTCAAAATTTTATTTTTTTAGGTCAATAAAATCAAAATTTTTATTTTTTATTTATTAATATTTTCAAAGTTTTGAATAAAATACTAATGTTTCGTCAACTGCTATACCTCGTTCAATCAGGGAGGTAGTTGAAAATGTTAAGACTGTTATTAGAAAATATCATGCTTAATTTTCTATAAAACACGAATTTTCTAAAATCTTTCATCAATGAAACATTTCAAACTAACAGGTCTTGATTTTTATTACTATTTCACAGGTGCTAATGTAAAAATATCTGAGTTTCTTATTCCATCTACTCTAGGCTCAATGAGGTCACTAATAGTTACTCGGATATGATTTTCTTTGCATAAGTTGAACATTAAAGTTAAAACTTTGTTTGAGGGTATTGGATATAGTTTTAATTCTTTCTATGCATAGTGTAGAATATTTAGGGGTATCTATTTGTTATGTTATGTTGCCCAATTAAGTCGTGTCCGACCCTTGGAGATCTCATGAACGAGTTTCCTCCACTCTCTCCGATCCGTTGCAATTTGGAGTAGCTTTGATATAGACATTCCCGTGACGTCTTCCACCGTAGATAGCCACCGAGTCCTTGGTCGGCCAGGTCTTTTCTTCCCAGTATTATTTCTTAGCATAATGGTTCTTTCCAGTGAATCAGAGCGGACAACATGCCTTAAGAACGCCAATCTGTGAGTTACGATTCTTCCTTCTAGTGAAATATCCGTCTCTACCCGTTTGAATACATCGATATTTGTTATTTTGGAAGTCCAAGGAATTCTTAGTAACCTCCTCCAGCACCACAGTTCAAAAGCATCAATTTTTCGTCTATCCGCCTTTTTCAGTATCCATGATTCTGCGCCGTATAGAAAAACCGGGAACACGATTGCATTAACCAGTCTGCATTTGGTCCTTAAGCAAATATCTTTGCTTTTCAAATTCTATTCATTCTCTGGAAGGTGTCTCGTCCCATGGCAATTCGCCTCTTGATTTCCAAGCCTCCGTCACCACTCCGATTAATTAGACATCCCAGAGAGACAACATTATCGCAACTCTCTATTTTCTCATTCCCAATTTTTAGTTCCATTATTCCATTATTAGCAGTAGTCATAATTTTGGTCTTCTTGATGTTTAGCAATAAACCAAAGACGGCTCTCTCTTCTCTGAATCTTAGAATCAACTCCCTGAAGCCATCCTCTGTTTAAGGTTGTATTGTCAGCATAGCGCAAATTATTGATGTTCCTGCCTCCAATTTTCTCCAATTTTAATAGGGGTATCTACCAAAAATAATTCTGGTCAGAATGGGGAGTTGTCTTGAAGTTGTTGAACATTATTGTAAATTTTTATGAAGTAAAAAATATTCAAGCATTTTCAAGCACAAACCTTTTTAATCGGTTCAGACACCTGGAGCAGCTGCTTCAACTGCGGAAATCCTAAAAATCAAGAAATATTCTTGCCTCTGGGTCCGGTACCGATTTACTTCTGTTGCGGTAGAGTCATCAGGAGCCGTTGGTTCAATGACGGCTGAATGCTTGCCAAAAAAAGGAAAAACATACTTCACAGTAGAAGACACAGTTAGAATATTCAAAAATTGTATTTTAGTAACGTTTTGTGAGTAATAAAAAAGTATCTAGAATCTATATTTTCTGTTAATAAGTGTTTTTCTATTAAAAAATAAAAAAAACATACTTCTCAATGCATATACGACTATTTGAAAAAATCTCCTTCCACATCATTATTATTATTATTTAAGCCAAAGAAACACCGTCTTAACCAATAACTAATATTCAGGTGATCCCGGCATCTCTCAATAATCGGGCCATTTTTTCTCGATGCTCCGACTGTGATCCCACGCATTTTCTATACGGACGGGGGTCTTTTTCCTTTCCTCTTCTGAAATTGCCTCCAGTTGCCTCTATGATAGACTCGAGTGCTCTGGGGGCAATTTCTTTATCTGTATATTTTTCTAGTAACTTTTTTGCTCTTGACTGGATATCTTGAATTTTTGTTAGGTTCGTTGCCGACAGGTTAGATCCCCATGCAGCACATGCATAGCCTATTGTTGGCTCGACATACTGCTTGTAGAGGGTCCCGATACCTGGCGGATAAATTCCTCCACAGTTCCAAAGGAAGGCCTTTACAAAATTGATCTTCTTTGCACAGGTTGATATGATAGATTCCACATGGGCTGAGAAGCAGAGGAAAGTATCAAAAGTTACTCCCAGTATCTTCTGCGATTTCTTTTGTGGTATAGGTACTCCATTTAACGTGACATCAATTGTTTGCGTTCCCATCTTTCTATTCTTAGTAAATAGAGTGACTGCTGACTTTTCGGAACATGCATTTAATCGATTCTCGCACAACCATCCAAATATGTTATTTAGTATTCCTTGTAGTCTTTCCTTAGCATGTTCGACGTTTACGTCTCTAGATGCGACAACTATGTCATCGGCATAGGAAAGTAGTATGTCATTATTATTCATAGGTACGGGGAGATCACTCAAAAACAAATTAAAAAGGATTGGTGACAGAGGAGATCCTTGGGGTACACCATTGGGTAATAATCCCGATCTGGAACTCTTGTTTCCGACAGACACTTTCCCTCGGCGTCCACTTACGAAATTTGCTAACCATAACTTTAATGGTGCATCAATTTTTGTCAAAAATATTTTTCGTATGAGGATCTTCCTTGGGACAGAGTCGAAAGCTTTTTGAATATCGATCGTACATATGACCGATTTCAATCAAGATTTTTATTATTGTAAAATAATTATCTAAATTTCGAAATTTTTAACCTAAAAACGTTTAGAAATACATTATTCTATATTTTAATAAAGTTTTCGATTAGTTTTTTCATATTTAAAAAATTTTTTTCTAGATCAATTTGTCAAAAAGTCAAAAATGTTCAAAATTTCGAATTTATATAGTCAAAATAAAAATCGCCCTACTAATCAGGTTAAAAAAGCCAAAACTTGTCCATTTTCCAGAAGCGGTGATACCCAGACAGGATTCCTGATAATTATTTTAATATTAAAATTTATTCCAGCATTATCTTTAGGCTGAAAAAATAAAGTATTCCAAACTAATTTTATATAGGCTTTCAATATGGTTCATTGCTCTTCCCTACATGAGCTCGTTGTGGTCAAGTGGTTTTCTGATCAAGTAGGGTAAGGGCCTTCCGTTATTCCTCAGGTTAGGATCTCCTAAGGCAATACACAATTGCAAAATATTTAAATATAAAATTATATTAGAGCCGCGTGGACACAAATTTCTCACACATCATTATGAAGTGGTTTTTGATTGAAGTCAAGATTTTACAAGTTTCAAGAAAGTGACGGATTCATTAAAACAATTTTGATTACAAACTCATGAGAAAGTCGATCAGAAAGATTCTAAGTGCGTATTCGTCAATAACAAGTCAACCATATTTTCGAAAAAGTTTATTTTTAAAATTGACTTTTAAATATTTTTGACAAAGCCATTAACTTGGAAAACTCTGTTACGTGGCAAAATCCCATCCACAACGACAAATATAACAATTGTAATCATTTTTCAAGATTATCATTTTCACTCTTAGTTTTGTCTTGGGGAAGCGACATTGGCTTGCTTTATTTTTGTAAAACATGGCTGTCGCCTTTTCAACTTAGCCTTCAATTCTTTGATTCTTCAAACACGTATTAGGAATTCGTATTTATCGCAAGATCGATGGTTAGTTTCATAGTGTCTTTTTAATTTGTACTCTTTTGGAGTGGTAATGTTGTTATTACAAACGAAACAATGTATTTTTGAATTAAAAAATTATAAAAAATACTTTAGTTTCAACTTTCTTCAAGTTTCTCTATTTCTTAGCTAAAGATGTCATTCTAAATAGGGTCAGTTTGTGTAGTGCTTTATAAAGACAACATAATAACCGGCACAAAATACAATTTATTATTGTTTTTAAATTTTTTTAAAATTGCAAGTATCGGGAAACAGTTTCAGTATCACGTTATGGACGCAAGCGCCCAGTGCTCTTCCAAACACGTAGAAGCACCCACCTGTAGGACAGCATCGTTGTTCTGGAAACGTTTTGCCGCATCAAAAAATTTTTCAACTTCGTTCATCATTCTTAGCATTGTGATATCAATTTAAAATCATCCATAAACAACAAGTGGTTAGTAGCACAGGTAGGAGTATTTCTCTCAGCATCCATGGTTACTTTAGGGTATTTACTATTTAATAGTCGACTCAACGGATCAATAATACAAATAACTGTGGAGATAAGGAATCTCCTTGTAACATTCCTCTTCTTAGATTCACCACACCAAGCAATTTTCCATTAAATTTAAGTCAGAGCTACCTAACCTTAGGATTTAATTATTTTGTATATAATAAGTAGAATGCTCACAAAAGCGGTCTTTCAATTTGACGCCAGTGACAGAAATCCACAGCTTTTCTCTGGTGGTCTCATTTTAATGAAGCGGTCTGCCCTTAATGTCGTCCACTGTAAAACAATCCTTTGTGCACACGTTTGACATGGCTGATCTAATCCATCCAAATTATAAATACAAGGATCAGCTGTTGCATTCGTCCTGAGGCGCTGAAACATTGAATCTACTTTTCTGTCAGCGATCGATAGCTCTTAGTGTCCTGAAATTAATTAACAGGAAGAACCAACAATATCAATAAAAACCGGGAGATAACAAATTCAGGACGAAGTAATACAAATCCAAACAATTTAAAGTTACAAAGTTAAACACGTCTACTAAGTCTTTCAAACTCAATTTCTTCCTTCCTCTGTTCTTTACTAAGCATCGCAGACACTATTTTCTCCCTCAAATACGTCTCCTCCTGAGATATTTTACTCATCTTGTCCCTCTTCTGCTCCAACTTCAACGATTCCTGCTCTAGTTTTTTCACCTCCTCCCTCCGTTTCTCCAACCGATCCTCCTCCAACTTCCTCTCCTCATTAACACCGACCTACAACATCACAATAAGGAATCACCTCAATCAGTCCGAAAATATGCGATAACAAACGAACAGCCTCAACTTTCCGTTTAGAAATCAATATTTTGCGTTCATCCATCATTATTTTCCGTTTGAGGGACATCTCTGTCTCATATGAGGTTATCTTCTCGCAGGGAGGTTTCACAATCTTTCTATTCTCTGACTCCCCTGTGCCGAGCTGAGATGAGAGTCCTTTCGACGAGCTTTCCGTCTCTCCCGTCGGCGTTTGTGAATATTTTCATCAGTCATATGCTTGAAGCGATCAAAATCGACCTAAATAACTTCAGAATTAACCATAAAAACGCAAGTCAACATCTCTTTGCCCTCAGACCGCTTATAAAGGAGTTTTTTGCCTCTTAGTGAGTCCATAGCCCGCACAAACGACTGGTATTCGACATACTGTACATATAAATCAAAATAAAGCTTAGTATTATAACTAAAGGTTTTAAAATTTGACCCTGGTGAGCTATACTTATCATTTCCTTCATTAATGGGCTCATCCGGGACTTCCAGGGTCCTCACTTGACCAAATCTCTCGAAAACCTTTTCTTAACAATAAAAATACAATTTTTAGCACATCCTCGTCCGGTTTCTCAGACTCTGTCGATTTACAGAACCATCGAGTAGGCAATTGTTGGAGAATCACGGTATCCGGCCGTTCTCCGGGCCTCATTTGATCCATCTTTTCGGCATCTCTGAAAAACGCCTCCCAGTCGTGACGGACGGGAAATCCCAGTTTCGCTTCTGCCGCTTTTACCTGGTCAAATTAAAGACTCACAGTACAGTAAGTCCTTCTGGGATTCCGCTGAGTTTGACGGCCCGGCCTTCTAGTCGTTGGAGGACCGACTTTACTTGGTCGCTTGAGTCAATGTCGGCTTCGAATCGCAGAAACTGAGTCGTAGTTTTGATTGTGTGCAAATTGTTGAGAAAAAAGGGCCGGGAAATGTACTGAAAGTAAACATTTAATGGGACCTTCAGTTTCTCCATTACCTCCCAGTTTGTGATGGTTTTCCCTACACTTTTCATGTCTGGGAGTTTTACGGTTATGGTTATTCTATTTATTGGCTTCAGGTACAGTCCATATTTGGATGATAATTCACTAAGGTCTGAATCGTCATCACAAACTTCAAAATGAGAGTCCATTTAACTACTTTTAGGATTCTATTTACTTTAAAATCCCACAAGAACTAAATGTGTAAAAATTGATTTTAATTATTTTTAAATTAATTATTATTATTTATTATTATAATATTTAGAGCTACATTTTTACAAAATTATGTACTCGCCCTCACAGTGAGTTATTTATTTTTATGATTTATGTGTACTTTACGTCGAATAAAAATATATTATTCATATAGGAGGCAACGAGGACTGAGAGTGATTTTTAATGAAAAGTTATTTTGAAGAACAATATTATTTTTTATAATTTATTAAATTAAAAAAACATATTGATAAACAAATTGTTATTGTCAGAGTTCGAATCTTGAAGCTGTACATTTTGTATGAAGGTGTTTTGGATTGATTAGTGACATCGTCATCAATGAATACTGCGGAATCAGATCGTCTACTAGGACTCAAGCAATAAAAAGAAAAAAAGAACTGAAGAACACTCCTCAGTACTCCCTTTCTACGATTAGTTAGCATAACTGTTTTTACTCTAATGGAGTGTGCTTCAGCATGTGAAGAGTTATAGGTATTATGGCTCGCGCGAAAAATGCGGATTTTTAACAGTGCAGTTCGTTTCGCTAACTAACAGCTATACTTTACTCATTATTAATGTCCACATATAGTTTGCTCAGCGTTTAGAGACAGAATGAGCTGTCAATGGAAAAAATTGAACCAGTAAATGAGCCAAAACACGTCACATCTCGTTTGAGAGATATTCCGTGCGAGAATGGAAAAATGGTCAAAAACTAGAGAAAAAAATCTGTTTATAAATTAAGACCTACCTAACCTTAGGGTTTAATTATCGCCATACCTAAACTAAGTCTTACAGAGAAATGAAGTATCTTGAATTTGAACGGCGTCTCTTTTGAAATTAATGATATTTAAGGATGATTATGTTCTCCACCTTTCCTTGCCCTGTTAAAATGGTTTCTTTTATAAAATGAGGCGTTAGTGTTTTTAGAACTAATCGTGTATCACTACGTAATTTTGGTGGTCGTTAGTGTATCTAAGCGTCCAAGTTCCTTTAGGAAGCGAAGCGATTTTCCACTTATTCTTCCAGTTGTCTCGACCACAATCGGATAAAACGCGAATCGGTCGCGTAGCGTTTCGTATTTCTTCTTCTTTGCCCTCGTCGTTTTTTCCGCGGCATACAGTGTATCTCCCGCGCTCCCGACAATGTTGGACGGACAAAGCGTGTCGACACAAGTAGTGTCCCAAACCAAAGGTTTCCCCTCTTCAAATGCGAAAATTGTGATCCCGTCGGGACGTTTTACTGTCTCTTCTGTCCAGGCCAACAGGTTCTAGTATGACTGGGTATTCGCAGACTCTAGGGTTCGCTTGAAAATTCCGTTGATCTCCTTGTGTCTTGGGAATTGTCCTGCATTTCTTCGACAAGAGAGGGCATGGTGTCCATAACAATCGACGGTGGCGCCACACCAGCATTTGTGAGTCCGGCAAATCTCCAGTCCAAGTCTGGTGAAGATGCCGATGAGGACAGTATCGTCGTCAAGGTGGGTCCCGAATAATTATTCCAACTGTGATCGTAGTAATTGAACTAATTAACGGTTTTCCTTCATTCAAACGTGGAGTGATAGAGCGAATCGTTGGTAAAAAGAAAAATATTAAAAAGACTATACCAAAGAAGGCTACAGCTACTGTGGAGCAGAGAATGATGCAAGTAGTGTGTCGGGTGGTCGTAACCGCTGGGGTTTGTATGGTATGCTACGAAGGATACTCTGTTGGAAAAACCACGACACTAGCCAAGTAAATAATTTCAGAAGACGAACTACGAAAACCGGTCATTTGAATATCATCGGGGAGGAGTCGACCAGAAAGAAAATTAGGATCTCGAACAAGCACGTGGTAAAAATCTAAAAATTCCGACAAAAAGATATCAGACATTCGAATATCACTTCAGACAACCTGAATGAAATTAATGTCCAAGAGGTGACCTTCCATGTGAATATGATAGACTTAACTCGTCACCCAAAACTGGGATATCTGAACGATCACATAAAGAAATCATTTACGCGATCGCACATCTAAATGGTGGTGGCCGACATCAACTTAAATGAATCAAAAATCAAATGTGGAGAGACTCTAAACTTGATGGATATCACTTTAAGACTTAGAATGGATAAAAGGCTGCTCACTAGAACTGGAAATCAAAATATCTTTGATTCTATCCAATGTGAAATTTTGTCAATTAGTGTTGTGTCCCTACTTCAGTCAAGACGAGGGTCTTTATTCGAACTCCTTTAATACATGTTCTGAGGAAATTGAAAAGTAATTTTCTACATGAAAGGTTGCGGAATCCAACTAAACAAGGCCATTTTTAAAACCAAGCTTCATTATCCATAAAAATTCATTACAGATTTTTAAATAATGAAATTATATACTCAATTCCTCCACCGGCAACCTCCTTTATGACTTGTATAATGAAGTAATTGGTTAGGTCTGACGGTAATTCCAATTCCAGCAACTTTATTACCAACTTCATCGTAATACTCAGACTCCTTACTTTTTGTCGGCAAAAGTTTTCCTTAAATTAGTACTTTTCGAAGGATTAGATTTCGTAATATAAAAATAACTCCAATTTGTGTGATGCCACTACAAGCTGTCTTAGTATTTTAGGATTGTTTTCCCTAAATCTCTTGTATAGCATTTACTTTCTCAATTTGAACTGAATTTCTTCCAAAGATTTTCTGACATTTACAACTTTCGTACTGCATTTTCTACATAAGAGCTTTGCTTTTCTTTGCTACCTTCATATTTATTCGTCATCATTGGTTTAACCATTTTCCGCTTCGTAAAAATTTTTTATTTTTGAAATCTCCAAAAATAAGGTTCTGTTCACGAAGACCCCTTAGAAGGAACAAATGACCAATAACAGAAAAGGAGTGCAGATAAACCGCGCCATAAGAATTCCAATTGATAGGATTTACCATAACACTTTCTTGTGACAGCATCAAACCACAAAGAAGACTTTCCTGCTTACACTACACAATCTAAATTATTTCTGCTGAAATGTCAATGGGATTCTTTGAAGGGAGATCAATCAAACATTTGTTTATTTGCGAAACCCCGGGAAACTCGGAGAAAGAAGGAAATAGTAATCGAACTAGTCAGGTTATCCAGGTTGTCATTTTATTCTTTGCTCATCAACACTAGATAACACGAAAAAAGGCAATAGTAACCGATAAATCAAACATGGACAACAATTCAACAAAAAATATTTTTAAATAGATAATGATTTATATTTATTTAATTTAAATAGTTTTTAAATAGTTAGTATTTTGTGGATTGTTTAAAAGAAATTAAGATAATTATGGGGTCGGGCCGTCAATCAAAGGACCACAGGAAATCAGTAACTAATTTTGGTTAACATTCTCAGAACAAGTCAAAGGATGAACACAACCAATCCCGCCATAGAAGTGACAAATCAAAGTATATATTAAACTTATGTTTTGGCACTCTCACTCCTCACATCACAGAAGCAAGAATTCCCCCAGTCACCACAAGGAATCAAAGTCACGTGTTCCCTATTTATTCCTAGAAGGGTGAATAAAGACAGACAAGACGAACTTTGCGAAGAAAAGAAAATTTCGCAGCGTAATACTTCACATAAAACGGAATCGCGAAAAATCACGGAAAAAGTCTCAAAAACGGAAAAACCGAAAACGGCTTCCAAAATCCGCGATGGGTTTGATTCCTGGAACCCTGAACTTCCTCCAATACACAATCAACTGAGCAAATACCCAAAACCACCTCACTTAAAACCTCAAAAACTTGCCGAGGAGACGAAACCTGTCAAACTCACATCCAAGTCAAACTCTGAAAGGTCCAGGAATGAGGCTGAAGTCATATCCTCCTCCAAGACTCGTCACTTGGAGACAGAAAGGTCACATTCTTCAAAGAATAAGGACGAGGTCATCAAATCAGAGACTTCTAAAGTAAAATCAGACAATATGCCTATAAAACCAACACTGGGGACTTTGTTATTATCGAAGGATAAAGAAGGTGACGTCCATACTATGAACTCTCAGAAAGTAAAAGATACGCCAAAATCCGCGAATTCAAAATTAGTTGGAATCGAAAAACCCAAAAGTATGGGTTCTGATCAAAAGACAAGTCTGGAAACATACAAAACAGAAGATACCCAGAATAGTGACAGTGTCAAACGGGTCTCTAAGTTTTCTACGGTTCACTCAGATTGGGGATCTCAGATTCAAGGATTGTTAATGTTTGTGAAATTCCAGTTGTCAGTGACGTTCGAACTATTATGTATTTAAACGAGAAACGGTCAAAAATTAAGCACGTGGGCTCTACTTTTGACAGTGAGTCGTTTGTTGTGGTGGATACAAGCATTCCAGAGAGACTTGGGGGTCCTGAAGTTTCTGATTCAAGGATGGAAGTCGACTCTTTTTCAATTTCTCACTCCAAAATAGCATCTTCGAGTCAAAAACTGATGGATATGTCACCAATTTGTTTGGAGGAAATCATTGAATCGGGGAAGGAGGTAAAATCATCAAAACGACGATATAAAAGATACAGCAGTGATGATGAGAGCCAGAATTCCATAAAACGGAGTAAAGGGGACCGAATTCATAAGATGAATAAGCTGGAGAAACATAAAAAACAGTCTAAAAGACGTCGAAAGTCCGAGGAAAGCGATTCTAGTTATTCTTCCTCTTCGAATTCATCCAGCTCGTCGAGGTACTACAATAGGAAACGTCGTCATCGGTGTGACCGTCGATCACCCGGAAAACGGGGGACCAAAACCCTTGGAAGTTTCTTTGATCCAAATATTGCACGTGAGCTGCTTGTAGTTTTGATATATGAGTTTGTAGATTGCAAGTATAAACGAGGACTCTATGAGGTACGATTTTTACTAATTTCAGTGAAAATCAGGAAAATTCAATTGAAATGAGGAAACCTCAAACCACAACCCAGCCCTCCACCATTCAAAGTTTATGATTTCTAATACAAGTTAACAAACAAAAGATGATGATGAGTGACTATCACGACAAATGGGCGGAGACTGACAGACAGGCCTTACTGTTTGAGGTATTCATTGATATGAGTTGTAGATGTCAACTAATGAGGATTCCCCTACCCGCGTGGAAGTGGTTTGTGTTTTGGGGGACTTTTAGAAGGATTGTGATTATATGAGTTTGCCTATCATTGAATGTCCGCATCTTCTTAAGGATTTTTCTGAATCAATCGACGATTAATGAGTTGAGTATTATTTGTGGTGTTATTAGTGTTTGGGGGATATGTGGAATCCCTAGATGTTGAGGGGTCTCAGAAAAAGTGGAGAAGGAAGGTGTTGGCTGATAATAGTTTTGTATTGAATTGATGGTTTCTAATAAATAGTAACTCTTGTTTTATAAATTTTGTATTTTTTATAGTAGATTAGATTTCCCAATTAATATTCCTTCTTGTCTCTAAGTTTCTCGCGAATCTATCCATTCTCATGAGTATAACGAGACAGGGTTTCATCAATCATAACAAATTAGACATTCCGTGCAATAGGGGTATCACCTCAACCTTCCGAGCAATTATTTTCTCAATTCAATTATCCCAATACATCTGTTCTTAAAACATAATCATGCTTCCAAGATTCCTTATTCTTTTCTCGCATGCATCTCTCGTTAGTGCCTATACTTATATTATGAGAATAACTGGTTAAACTCAAGAAATTGCATCATAAATAAATTGTTTTATTAAAAGTATAGGAAATCAGTGTCTAGAAGAAACATAAAAAATAAGTTCTCAGAGATAAGTCAGATAAACCTGGTGTGGTGAAAGAATTAAAGACAGGCTAGGACAATTAAAGAGGTTACTAGTTTGTGGTCGTCGAGAAACGAATACTAAAATGATAAATAAGTAATTTATGAGGATTTACTTGTTATCTAATAAAATCACAAACAAACCAATATGGTTTTACGTAAAAGTGCAGTTTAGAATGGGTAAGAGAGATAATGTCTAGGCTATGGATGTTTTGTGAGATTAGTTAGTTATTAACCCTGATCTCGCTATCTTGTAAGAGGCTGGCCGTTCTTAGGCGACCAGTAGCTAGTGATGAACGCTTCCACAGATCATTGATGTTCACCTTAGGTCCCGAACAGGAGAAAACTTTCTTGTAGAATCAATGATAAGAGCTCGGTCCGGTGATGGAAGCCATCTCTTATGTAGGAAGTGCCCAGGGCGTAGTTGGGTTAGGGTACTCCTTGTTTCTCTGTCTAAGGTAGTCTCCGATTCATCCACCAATTGGAGAGGGCCATCAAGAAGATCGTTTCAGACCAGACTTTGAATGGCCTTGAAAGAGATGTAGTCATTTATTGTCTTTGAATTGCTTTTATCGGGTGGCTGAGAATTTAGGCCTAATTCCTCGAAACGATTTTATTGGAATTGAGTTTCTGTTTTACTTTAAAATTTCCTTAATAATGGAACATTTCATTCAAAAATTATACTCAATTTTATAAGAAAATATTAATCACTCCATTCATCATATGATTTACTATCATCTGAGGCAAGTTCATTATGGCGATGTTCAATTGCCTTTTTAAGATTCTCAGCAAAGCCACCTTCCTTCGTACCATCTTTGGCATTTTCAGCAACCTTAAAATATAAAAGTTTTTTAACCTTTTTTAAAGCGATTCCTTTCCGAATACTGGAGAGGAGATTATTGATGGCTGGTGGAGGAGAATTGACTTGAAATTTATTTTCCTATAATATACTGTTTTCAGAAGGTTTAGAAGATGCTATTTTTGGGGTTGAGGAGGTAGTGGAGGAATCACTTCATTTGGCTCATCTAAAAAATTATAGATTTGACAAACCTGGTTCTAAAACACGCGTAGTAGGTGGAGGGAGTGGTGGAGGAACTAGTCTATTAACTTTTCGCTTTTTCTCTTTATTTGATAGCGTTTTGGTTACACAGGATTGTTTATCAGCAGTTGATTTACTCTGCTGTTGCTTCGATACCGTTTGAGTTTTATTTGATTGTTTATTAACAGTTGATTTATTTTGCTGCTTTATTGGTACTGTTTGGTTTCACTATCAACAATTGATTTATTTTGCTGTCCCTTTGTATCGTTTGGATTCACATGATTGCTTATTAACGGTTGATTCACTTTGCTGTCCCGTTTGTATCGTTTGGGTTCCACACGATTCCTTATTAACGGTTGATTTACTTTGCTGTCCCTTTGGTATCGTTTTGGCTTCACGTGGTTGCTTATTAACGGTTGATTCACTTTGCTGTCCCTTTGGTATCGTTTTGGCTTCACATGGTTGCTTATTAACGGTTGATTTAATTTGCTGTCCCTTTGAATCGTTTTGGCTTCACATGGTTGCTTATTAACGGTTGATTTATTTTTTTGTTTACTTGAATTGAGAACTTTCGAAGTGAATAGTTGAATATTCGGTGGAGGCGGTCTATTTTCAAATTTGAGTTTGGATTTGATTTCTACCAATAAATATAACTCATAAATTATGTTAAAGAAAAATTTTTAAACTTTTTTGATCCAAGTGTCCAGGACATTTAGTTTTCTTGTTCAAAGGTTTATTTCTGACGTTTGTCTCTATAAAATCATAAACTGAATTCAAATTAGCAGGATCGTTTATTGGTTTGATCACAGGATTCCTGAGTTGTTCAACTAAACGAGTTTCAACGTTTTCTCTTTTGTTCTTAAATGTTTTGGATGTTGTGTAAAATTTCTGTTTTTTAATTGACTCAGTGATTGGTCTCCCAGGATTGACTGAATGGAGTTTATTAACTTTGTTATAAATTCATGTTTACCGCATAGTTTTATCCGTTTTTCCATAATTTGGTTAAAAAATTCGCTTCCATTTTGTGCATAAAGTTTAGACCGTAGATAAAATTCTAATCGTCATTTAAAAGGTCACATTGGTTTCGAATGTGTAAAAGGTAGGTTTTGGTGTTGTGTAGTTGAAATTCCTACCCAAAGTTTCACGGATCAAAATACGATTCTGGAATATTAAAAACGTGATGCCTGTGCGATGGAAAGTAAGTAAATTGAATAACAGCGATTTCTGTGGTCTTTGATAACCGAGGCAATTCCATTATCGTCGAATTTCCATTTGTCAAAATTTGGCTCACAGGCTTTGAAGATTTGACTATTCCAGCACATAAAGACTAAACGTTGACAAAAATAAGACTTGTCGCCCATTTCCAATAATTTTCATTAAACTTAGGTTGTCCTTTTCCGTAACGAACGAGGACCCATAGTTTACAAGTTTGTTTCGCCTATAAATAGGAGGATTCATTATAGATCGACTTAACGGAATAATATATTAAATAAACGATAAAGTTGCCAAAACATACAATTGCCTATATTTACCATTTTTAACATTTCGAATTAATTTCTTAATTTGCTCAAAACATTATTTGTCGGAAACTAAATGAATAACACCATAGAAGTGGCAATATGTAAAAAACTGGTTCCCTTTTAGGAGAAAGTGAGGATGTTATATACAAAAGGGACTATGCATTAATTAAAGAAGTCATCGCTTAAGCGAAAAGGGATCAGTATCAAACTTAGAATATTTCTATACAATTCGCTATACAACGCTGAGACCTGGGCTACCTCAAAAGAGGAAGTGAAGAGACTGGAATCTTTCCAAGAAATCACCTGAGAAAAATAACAAAAATGGGCTGGTCGACCAGGATCTTATGGAAAGGAATCCAAAATAAATGCGGGTATGAGCCAATAAGCCTGGAGATAACAAAATCCCACTGGAGACTATTTGGGGACATTCAGTCTTTAACCTATAATCACGTGGGTAGACTTTAAAAGTACATAGGATACATCAAGTAACCAATCTGACAATACCGAACAAAATAATAAACCATTATGAATGCATCAATCACATCCCTCCGAAAATTTGAAAGCCCTCCTCTCTTTGTATACCAAAACGTTCTTTAACAAGATTTTTATATTTTCAGAGATTTAAAATCTATCAGAAATCAAGTCTACCTACTCTTGCGAGCCAAATGGAAAACCGATAATCATTATTAAGAACTTGGGACCCTTCGTTTTCATGGCTTTAACACAGATATCTAACTTTTTCCTCAATCGGAATTCATTTTCATCCATCTGAAGTTATCGTATGTTTAATCCTGAAGCTTGGATGAAACTCTTTAAAAGTTTTCGTCCTCTTTGGTAAACCCTACCCCCTTCAAGACCACAGTAAAGAGAAGCGCCTGGTTTATCTCACGTGAACGCCTACTACCAGTGTGATCTAACAATGAGTGCATCGGATCATGTGAAGATCACTGAGCGAAGATGAGGTCATTGCTGAGAGTAGCAGGATCATCTAATAGTAGCGTTTTTTACAACCTTATTTTATCGTTATTCTTAAAAATTAAACTAAATTTTTATTCAAAGACCACCATTAAACCGAAAGACAAACAAAGAGACCCTGACAAGTTTGGCGCGATGCTCCTCCCTTGATTCTATAAAACAGTGGTTTCCAACCTTTTTGAGAGCACAGAACCCTATCGACATTTTACATTTTATACGGAACCCTTATATAGTTTTTAACAATTATCAGTATTTTACTAATATAAAAAATAAAATGTCAGTTAGTAAGATGGTTGAGGCTGATGTTTGTTCGCTGAACCAAAGTGGTTTCAATGTCATCAGAGATATCCTTGATGCGTCTGCTCACAGAATTATTAGAAATAGGAATTAAGTCAAAAACAGCGGCAGAAACTTCTCTGAACATTATCTTCACTACTTCTTTGCATGCAGGCAAAATAACAGTTTCGGCGAGAGTATGCGATTTCATATTTGTAGCGGCAATCTCAGCAACAGCATAACTGACATGCAGTGCTTTTTCGTTTATTTTGAATTTTTTGTAAAACGGGATGCTTGAACTTTATTCTGGTCCAATTTTGGGATAAAATTTTCTTTTTTTCTTTGAAAGTTCAGGTGCTTGGTGTAGAAATAACGTCTAAGTGTCGTTGGAGCCATAGCACTATTCCCAAGTTTTTCAGCGCAAACAATACAAAATGGTACAGGGCAATCCATATTCCCAGTCCACGTGAAACCAACTTTCTCGATACGATCGAACTTTAAGATATGCACTGTCACAAGACTCCATTTAGACACGCGCAAATTAAATTACTTTGAAAAAAGAATTAAAAAAAATTTGGAACTTCGCGGAACCCCTAGATTATTTCACGGACCCCTTAGGTTCCGCGGAACTCAGGTTGGGAACTTCTGCTATAGAAGGTGTTGGGGTCGGGTCGGGTTATCTCTTGACCACGTTATATCAGTCTCCTCCGTTGTTCCATTTTAATTTTATATTTACTTTTTAACTAAATACGTGTAAACATTGAAACATAGTTTTAATTACTTTATCCAAAGTGGTACCCGCCGACATTACCGACGTTGCGTTGCCTCTCACGATTACAACAGAGATCAACTGAAGAAGCCACTGGGTCTCACGTGCTTTTTAACTAAAAATACCATATATTGATTCTGTAGAATGTGTAAAAGGAAGTCACCAATCAACCTTATATGTGTTTAGAGTGGTGCCTTGTGGCTCACCTGTCACCCATTCCGGAAAGGAACGAAGAGCCATCAACTTCTCCATACCATTTGGTCGTTCCCTTAATCTGCCTCTGACTTGGTTGGTGTTGTCATTTTTCTGGACTATTGATTCTCACATGTGGTCACATTGAAACAAACCCTGGTCCACGTGGAGACAATAATTTTGCATTAAATGAAAATGGAATTGGAAGAAATTCTGGGACTTCGAGGTTTTCTCTAAAAATCGAGCAGATCTCGTTCTTCCTCGATCTGAATTTTTGGTTTCGTCTTGAAGATCCGCCGCTACTCATTAAAATCTCGATTTATTGGCGATGGATTAAATACTACCCACCACACATGCGTACCACAAAGATCTCCATTGACATATTTCGACACAGTTCCGAGGAAACTTCTCATTCTGAAGATTTTTGTTTCAAAAGTTCATTCAAACCTAAAGCTGTGGTTGGCTAACTTTGGGAGAGTCATCGTTGGTCACCTCAAAGTTACGATTACTAACAAATGAAGTACCCCAGGTTTCTTTGCTTTCTCCAACTCTGACGGGGAAAAGGCTCCTCTTTATTATCCTACGCAAATGATTTAATGGTTACAACACGCAATTGTTGGACGCAAGTTGCAACCTCTAATGCCCAGTCGAAATGAATATTGTCTACGATTGGTTAATTGGCAACTGCTTCAAGATTTCTGCAGAAAAATCAACATGTACTTTATTCACCTCAGACCGTCGTTCCAAAGAAGATCCGAGAATTTTCATTGGGCCTGTTCAGTTATCAGTAACAAGATCTCCTTCAATTCTTCGAATAACGTATAACTCCCATGCGAAGTAAAAGCCTCTAGAAGTTTTACGTTGTATGTGCACTTGTCCGGAGGACCCTTTGAATTTGGAAGTTCTGCTGCAACACTCTACCGGAAAACGATTTGGATATGCCTCTGCTGTGTGGAGATTAGCGTTATCGGAGACTACATTCTACAGACTCAATTCGATATACCAGAAAACTATTTATATGATGGGCCCTCATATTAGATCAACAGTCAATCCCTACTCACAGAAGAAACGACCAGTAATCGCGGATTACTTTGGGTATGTGTGGAGGATGAAAACCCGCTTCGTCTGCCCATTTCCATGACAAAAGAAAACCGATTGATTAAAAAGTTCTCCTCTCCAATCTAATTCCTCTGCAGGAATGAGAGAGGGCTCTTTTTTATGTTAGTGGGAACAATGGAAGACCACAGTCGTTGGATGGCTCGGTCGATTACGGGAAATGGGATTACCTAACTGTCTGAAGTTTTTTTTCTCTCTCAGTGATCCCGTGGTTCTAAATAAAAATAAATTGATTTTGTTGCAGGAAAGTGGCGGCCTTGAAGGGACCAGGGGTGAATAAATAAAATATTGATATATTTTTTCTCACAAAACGAGTAATCTATAGGTTAATTGATCGAGGTTGTGACGTATCTCTGATGCACTATGGCATGACTCTAGTGCAATAAATGCCTTCATTTTATTAAGATCGACTAATATTTATAATAAACCTGCAAATCATTAAATTCAATTATCGATGCAATGTCTGTTTAATATATTTCAGAATAATCAAATTGATAATTTGTAATGTTAATAAAAGATTAAAGACATGTTAGAACCACCATTAACAAATTGTACGGTTATTTGCAAATAAACTCAAAATTTTATCACAATGCAGAATGACATTAGAAATTTTAATAAAATAGTATTTTATAAAAATAATAATAAAACTTTTAAAAATGTATTTAAATATTACAGAAGTCTTCTTGTGGTAATGCCATCTCACAGATTATTAAAAGAATTAAGTGATCTAGAAAAAAATAAAGTATGCATAAAATTAAATTCTAGGTTGATGGAATAAAACTAGAAGTTGTAGATGACAAACTTAATGTCCTTCAGGGATATATTCTCGGATCTCCAGATTCACCGTTCGCTGGAGGGGTCTATAAAATTGAAATTATAATTCCCGAAAACTACCCATTTTATCCTCCAAAAGTATTCTAGTCTACTTACTCTCAGATGCGATTTATTACACGTGTTTGGCATCCGAATATAAGCTCAAAAACTGGGTTTATATGTCTCGACATTCTCGACAAGAAATGGGCTGCTGCTTTGACACTGAGAGTTCTTCTGATGTCTATTCAAGTGATGTTGTGTGAGCCGAACCCAAACGATCCCCAAGATGCTGTGGTTGCCAAACAGCTTAACAGAGACTATGAAATGTACGCCAAAACCGCTCAGTATTGGACTTACTACTACGCCAATGGTACTTTTTGTTGATAAAATGATAAGGGTCTAACTACGACGAGGAATTGGCTGTAAAACAGAAAAATATGATCGACATGGGATTTGATCCTGAAAACTCCCTTCACGCGTTATCGTCGATTGACTGGGACGTACAGAAGGCTACTGAATATTTACTTCGTTGATTTGTAATTTCGATAACTCAGTTGGAATATTTAGTTTGTTAAATTTGTGTTAAACATGATTTGATTTATTGATTTAAGTAACTCAATATACTTTACTTGCTTGGCAACAGTCACCCAACAATGCTTGTGGTTTTAAATTTTTAGTTATTTTCTAATTTTTACGATAAGATTATTCGTTTTTTAACAACATATTTTCCGTATTAAAAAATAAGGTTATGGTTGAGTGTCGACACTTCTCTGTACTCTGTCTATTCTACCCTCTAATAGTGTAATCTGACTTTACAATTTGAATATCCACATGGGAAACCTTCAATACATTAACTTCCATAGTCCCTTGGTCAAGACTTCTTCAGCTTGATGGGAAGGTCATTAGAGAGTCGTTAGTAACTCCGAAAATCTTCTTTAAACCATTCGACAACAGGCGATATTGAATTATGGTTGCCATACCGTACTCTACCAAGGGGAATTTCTCAGCCACAGTTTTATATTAATATAAGTCTTTTTCGTCAGCCGAGGCCTCGAGATAGAGTCGAATGCCTCCAAAATGCGTCGTCGTTGGGCGACCTGTCTGAAGCCATGTTGGAAGGAAAGTAACGAAAGATCCGGGAAAATTATCTTAGAACAAGATTTTTCAACACTTTGGACGTTGTGCATGTAAGAGAGACCAGGCGGTACGAAGAGGGTCACCTTTTGGCTTTCAGAATAGGTGGGATCAAGGAATTCTTCCAGATATTGAGAGAATGTTTGTGTTGATAGAATAATTGTGCAGCCTTGGCTCGCGGTCCAAGATGTTTAAGGTAGTCTGGTGGCGACGTAGTGCTTTATTAGTCTATTCACGTGATTGTAAGTTGACTATGGGGACTGTGAGATTCCCCGCTGCTATTCTCGTTGATAAAACGGTTGGTACTTCTTTGCGTTTTACAAAAAGGTGGCATCCGAATTTTTATGGCATAGTTGTCCAACGTCTCCACCAGTGCCTGTGGTTACTCGAATTAGTAGCGATATTCTGGAATTGAGTGAACGTAGATAAATCTGGGTAGGTAGGACTCCATTCTTCGGATTGGGGTTCTGGAATGAACATCCGGATTGTTGAGAATAACCATGGTCTAGAGAGCAAGCATGTCAAACTAAAAAGGCTCCGCTGAAAGAGACCGTATGCTCTGAAGTCAACTGACTTTTCATTATTCCGTAATCTCTGATTACTCAACTTGTTAATGCAAGAGGGCCTAAGGTCTTTCTATACATCATCTAAAAATCTAGGACCGAATGAACTTTATGCTTACCCGATTAATCGAACACTCAATTTATCACGGATCAGTACCTATGCTCTGATAGAAATCCACAATCATTCCTATTTTGATGCCTAACCTCCACCCTTGTGATCCTTCTTATCCGCCCCCGTCCTATTTCCCTTTTGTTTGTCTCGAAGATTGCTGAGAGTTCTACAATTAAATAAAATTAAAATTATTCCAAAGACCAAGGGTAACCAAACTAACTAACTATTTGATCCTGACTCGCTCCAGCGTTCCAGAACTTATCTCCAGTTAATAAATTAAATTAAATCTCCAGGTAACGACATTATCCCCCGGGAAAAAATAGTGGATCCTCTTGATACGAGCCAGGCATTGGGCGTTTTCCTAGTAAGGTGTATCTAATGACGCCATCAAAGGGGAGAAAATAATTTTTGACAAACTAGCCACATAGCACCACATGGCGCCACATAGTGAAACAGTTATATTATTTTAATTGTTTCCGAATGCCAACATGGCTTTCGTGCTTATCATTAGAATACAACCCATATATACTGAATCAATTTATTCCCGATTGAAAATAATGATTGTTATGTTCATATCAACAAAGCTTCCCGTCTGTTTAATTATGGTTACTCACTTTCCTCTCTGGTCGCCTTAAGCTACTTATCAATACCCATCAAACGACGTTCCTCAAGGTTAGGCCTTGTTTAATCTTCAACTAGCGACCTTACCAACAAACCAGGATACAATTCTTCATCCTTATGGCGATATCATAAATCCCTCTCGCTGTCGCGACGTAACCGTCGAAACTATGATACTGTTAGAACATATTGACAAACTTATTATTGGATGGACCAAATACATATGACTGAGTACTTTAGTGAGATATTAGGTAATAGTTTAATATATGATGTAGTTATCTGCAAAAATAATAAAATATAATGTTATCAAAATATGGAGGATATTCAAATTACTATTTTGTGATATTTTTGTTACTAGTTTTTGTCCTTTTTTTAAATATAATTTTAAAATTACACAGGTTTAAAACATAAGCGGGAAATTTCTTCGTTTTCTCATGAAGCTGCATGTCTCGCCACAATAACGAGGTTGTCAGTAGAGACGAAAGGATAGAGTTTGGAGAATTCGAGTGGGAAGGTCGTAAGGAACATATTGAAAGATGCTGAAGATAATGGAGATCCTCGTGGGACTCCGTTTGAGAGGTATCGTGATTTTTGACTTTTGATTATTTAACATCACTTTTTCTATGAGGATACGGTTTATGTGCTATAATCTGTCGCAGTCCAATGGTCCGCTTGGTTGATTCTATTAAGTTTTAAATTCATTAATTATTTCTTATTGAACCTTCAAATTTGACTCTTCAATCTAGTCATTTCCTCTAAAAGTATTGTCTTCATCCCTCCTAACGAGCAGTCACCAATAACGCTTTTCACCACAGACCGTCGTCATTCAACTTGGAACCAACTTTATTTATAAACAATGCTTTCCTGCATTATTATTATTTAAGCACTTCACGAGAGCCATACTACATAGCCCTGCATGTGCAGCAAAAGAAACAATATTCGATGTCATCCTTTTTCATGCTCCCCTGTTCCTTGCCAAGGCTATCATAGTGTCAAGGTCGTCGGCGATTTTTAAATTTCTTTTAATATTAACCAGGTCTTTTTGTAAAACTATTGGCAGTGTTGTTCTAGGTCTTCCACGATAGCGCCTTCTTAACTAACGTAGTATGTTTCCATAGATATGTTCGGTGGGGATGTTAATTCCATCTTCAGCACGTGTCTGAAGAGCTTCCATCGGGATTCCAGTACTTCTAGACTGATAGGTCTAGTGCTGCATTTCTTATATAAAGAATTTCTCGATATTCTTGTAGGCTAAGTAGTTCCTGTTATTTTTCTCAGCTGACCTCAGTGGAACGAGTCTAGTCTTTCCATATCGCTGATGAGGTCGCCCAAGTTCCACGTTATATAAAAGTACGGGTTTTATGAATGAGTCGTATAATAGGATTCTCATTTTCGTGTTGATGCCCCTTTGATTGAGCCATAGATTCTTCAGTCTATATAACGCAGCATTGGCTAGAGTTTTTCTACGTAGGATATCTTCCATAAGTGAGAACCGAGTTTCTTTACTTATCGCCACTTCTCTTCTAGGGCGATGCTCATCCTTCTTATCTCTGTGAGTTCTGTTTTCTCTCTGTTCACAGTAAGAAACCATTTCCCTAGTACATCTGGTGCTTTTTCTAATAGGTGTTCCAGGACCTCTGTTTTCAGAAATTAGGTCTACATCGTCCGCGTAGATCACTTCTTCCGTCTTTCCTTAGTATAACGGTCTAAGTTCCCTCATAGCGGCTTCCAAATAAATTGTGAATAGTAGGGGAGAAAGGAGTCTCCTTCATGTGGTTAAAAACCCAAAAATTCTTTGTGTGATATTTGATATTTCCTTATCATTTTCAAGACATGTCCACATGTATCTCAAAAGCTAAACTTATTCCGAGCCGATGATGTACGTCATCTGCCCAGAGTAAAGATAGCTTGAAGATTATCTACAACTTTATTTGAACGAATCTCGCTCGCCATCCTGAGAGGGAATATCCACGCAGTCAAGGAGGCCGCTATATACCATTTGTTCACTTTTTTGCCATTAATAAATATTTGATTCATCAGAACAACGGCGAACTGTGCTGTTTCTGCCTGGCATCTTGTTTATTAATAGCAAACGTCGAAAAATGATTCAAAACTCTGATCTAAGAATAATTACCGACTGTCTAAAAACCACACAACTGACCACCTACACTGGGAATCAAACATTCTCCCAATCAGGGACCATTTCGTGATCCTCCGTCTACAATTCCTCGAGTGAAGGAAGAATCTGCCAATTAGCGTTTGGTATTTTCTTCATCTACACTGAAGCCGATCCTGTGTCTTCGGAGATCTCAGAAGGACGGTGCTTTTGAAATATCCGTACATATGGAGTCAGACTGTTCCCTTTATTCTATTGTATCGCAGTAAGTCAATTTTGTCTCATCGGACGCTACCAGAATCCGACAGGTGAATTTGGTTCTGTGCAGAACTCGGAGGCGGACCCCGACAATAGAAGAGGACCGTATTCTAGTCGTCTTGGTCTCTTAACATTTACTATTATTATTTTTATGTAATATTGAATGATTTTCTCATAAAATATTAATTCTAATAAAAATATAATTTTATTTATATTTTCTGGATAACCTAAAAAGCAAATAAAATTTAAAACTAAAAATTCAAATGTTTAACGTACGACAATATTTACACAAACGAACAGGAAAATTTGGAATTATTTGGTAATAAGCTTATAGTAATCAAAGGCTTGCTGCTACAAACTCAAAAAAATCACAAGAAAGGAATATTGTAAAACTGATGTCGTAGGAAACTGGTTGAGATCATAATTAACAAAAGTTTCGAGTTATTAGCACACGTGGGAGGATTATATAACAAAGATGTTAGACTGTCGCTATATTTGTCAGGAAAACTGTTTATTGGAATTGTTAGAATTCACTATAAACAGATTTCGTGTTGATTGGTATATCATAAAGTAATAATAACAGAGGATATCATGAATTTGACTAAATCACTCAAACAAAAAAAAAAAAACCTAAGAGGAAGTCTAAATACATGAAGAAATTGTGATATTGACTACGTATTTGAAAATATGACATTATAGTATTATTTTATTTAATATTTAGTCAATTTCAGGTTATTCGCCATTTAAAGTATTTTAGGAGTTTTGCTGTTGATCCTCGCTTAATATCACTACCAGAAGAGTGGACTAGAACTGAATCCGTCATTGAGGATTTGTTCCTTCCTGTTGATGAAAATGATTTTCAAGAATATTATAATCTATTACTCTCCCCGTCAATTCGAGCGGAACAGTCGAATTCACTGAAGCGACACAGGTTGTACTGTTTACTTAAACAAGTGACACTTTTTTGGATCTTTCCGCCAGCAAAAGGATCCTTTCCAATCAAGATATTGAGCCTTTACAGTCTCCAAAAATATTAAATATTTATAATTTTAATATTTTAAGTATTCCTTATTTATATTCATAATCATTCAACCGTTACATTGTTATCATCAAGTGTATAGTCAATTGTTGTAAAAGTACTTATTTTAGATTGGGGTTTCGAGGGCAAAGAGGTTACTAAGGGATAATGGCACAAATTATAGTCTCCGCAAAATAAGAGAAAATAGTGAAACTGGAGATAGGACATTATCACCGTTTGTGTTAGCAGGCACAGTCCCCAACATAAGCCACCAACTGAACTCTTTAGTTAACAAATATGGTACAATTATATATATTATGAGAATTATTGAATGATATGTGCAGACTAAAATATAATACATTTGTGAGAAAATCAAATATAAACGAATTAATGGACAGTAAAACGACTGTCTTTCGTAGCATTGAAATGATGAGGCATCAAAGTGACAATGAGGAGGGAATCGGGGGATACCAAATGAGCATTCCAGAAAGAAATTCCCAGGAAATGCTGTTTTTGTTAATAAAATAATTTAAAGTAACATATCAGTGAGTGAAAAAACGAGCGAATATGGACCACAGTTACCTATTCTTCCGGACATTTCTCAATCATCAAAAATTTCGAGGAAGATCTCAATTAACGAAAGAGTTCTTTCAAAATGCAAGGAATGCATGTCTTCACAGAAAAGGACAACATTCTCATCGATTTGTCCCCCAACTATGTATTCTAGAAGTCGTGCTGCTGAGTACTTTAGTGAGATATTAGGTAATAGTTTAATATATAAAGTAGTTCTCTGCAAAAATAATAAAATACAATGTTATCAAAATATGGAGGATATTCAAATTACTATTTTGTGATATTTTTGTTACTAGTTTTTGTCCTTTTTTTAATATAATTTTAAAATTACACAGGTTTAAAACATAAGCGGGAAATTTCTTCGTTTTCTCATGAAGCTGCATGTCTCGCCACAATAACGAGGTTGTCAGTATGAGACGAAAGGATAGAGTTTGGAGAATTCGAGTGGGAAGGTCGTAAGGAACATATTGAAAGATGCTGAAGATAATGAGATCCTCGTGGGACTCCGTTTGAGAGGTATCGTGATTTTTGACTTTTGATTATTTAACATTACTTTTTCTATGAGGATACGGTCTATGTGCTATAATCTGTCGCAGTCCAATGGTCCGCTTGGCTGATTCTATTAAGTTTTAAATTTATTAATTATTTCTTATTAAACCTTCAAACTTGACTCTTCAATCTAGTCATTTCCTTATAAAGTATTGTCTTCTATTCATTTGATTCAATTTAATGCTGATGGAATTTACAATTTCTGATAGACATAAAGATTTTTCATGACAAATCGACATCCCCCAACAAAACCATTCGACTAAATTTCTCGAATTGTCCTTTCAAACTATATTCAATCTCCCACTATCCTTTTTGTTTGGAAGTCTTGATTTGCGAATTTTCTTGTAGAAAAATAGTCCAAAACTTAATTCTCTTTATGTCTCGTTTTTGCTATTCCCTCAACGATGTTCCTCAGAGATCTGTCCTCTCTTAATTTTCAATTTCCACCTAAGAGTCACATGGCAACAACTCATACAACTTTAACGATCTCAGCATTGAATCCAAAGGTGTCAGAATCGATCGGAAATAATAAAAGCGGACTTCTCTCCAAGCAAAGCATTGGTTAAATCTGTGACAGAAATCCTAACTGGGACTAACATATTTTGAAATCTAAGTCTCTCACAAGTCACTTTCAAACAGAAACTGATTCTAAGGACGAATCGACCAGAGATACTGGTTCTGTATGATCCAAGTGTAAAAACACTAAGAAACCCTGCCGAGAAAGTATAAATTGTAGCATTTCATTGTGAGCGCCTGTTCAGTGTGAAAGGAAAAAAGTCGAACCATAAGTCTGAGCAGAATAATACATAAAATTTCTGAGCAGGAACAATGGAGTTTAAAGAAGTCACTCTCAGTGAGCCGATAATATTAGTTCGTGGTTACATTGTTCAGTTGAATGTACAGAAAAACAGCAATGCTGCTAAATGGAAAGTACATGGAAAAGATCATTGGCACTTATTCTAAAAGAAAATAAACGAGTCGATGAGATTGAAAACTTATTCCTTGTATTTTTATTAAACAGCTTACAAGTCTAAGTAACTTCAGAACGATAACTATATTTCCGTAAATCACTGTACTCAATTTGACGCCTAACATATATTTACATTTATTTAAAAAATCAATACGAACAGAACAAAATTATGTAATTTTTTTATAATATAAATATATAATCAAGATTATGTCTTAAATATCAGTTTCCTTTTCAAAAAGTATTTCTTAATTTCAAAAAATATGAAAATACTGGAAGAAATGGCTAGAATTTCAAGAAAATCTAATTTTAAAATATAATAAACCCCTAGTAGAGAGAGCCTCCGTTTGAAATACCTTCTGTAAAGGTCGGAAATAGACAACCATTAATTGACCAATTATGGAAAGTGTAACAGCGACCACAAAGGATTTGTTTGAGAAGAAACCAATAGAAAAAATAGATTTATCCTAAGAATTACGACAATTATAACATTTGATCGGCAACTCAGAGCATTAAACATGTCAAACAGAACAAAACAGGTGAACGCCTGAGTAGAATAGTGAGAGGGACTATTCAAATGTTCTTTCATCTAAAAATAAATAAAAAACCAACCTCCCTATAAAATAGACTAAATACACCAATCGTAATTATTGTGGCCGCAAGGATAATGTCCACAATCAGTTTTCGACTTATTATGGGCTCAGTTGCTATACGAGGGGGACGACTCATCACGTCAGAGTCACAGGGTTCAACTCCCACACTGCAAGATGTTAAATTAGCTAACCTCTGTGCAGGAGGACCGTCCATAATTATATTAATCCACAGAATTTGCATAGCATTTAGGGGGTTAGGAAGATTCATCAAAGTGGCAAGTCCAGTTATGGACAATGCGGCCAGACTTCTACAAATAACAACCAGACTCACGTGCTAAGCTGAAATTTTACAAAATTTCTAATATTAAAGATAATACTTCGTCCTTCACCAATGGCCTTCCTACAAAAAGTAACCATATTATCCACTCAATAGCACTGAATTCGTCCTTCGCCAGAATTACATCTGCGACTTCTCTACACGTGTCAGTCCCTGTGATTCCCATTGCGACTCCAACGTCAGCACATTTCAGAGCAGCAGCATCGTTTACTCCGTCTCCACTCATCATAACAACATTTCTGACAGCCTGGAGTCCCTAAAATAGTAAATAAAGATTAACTTTCACAATAACCAATTTATGTCTTGGAGAAGTCCTGTAAAAGACAGTAGAACGGTAAAGGACTTCCGAGAGATAAGTTCCTTCCATCAAGTCAATTTCCTCTCCAGAGACACATGTGTCATTAGGAAGTCGAATATTCAGTTTGCCGGCTGGAAATCATAATTTTATAAAATACCAATATTCAAAGCAGTTTCCTTAGAATCCCCAGTAATCATTTTAATTATAATTCCCGCCTTTTGCATGATTTCTATTGAATTCGCGATTCCCTCTCTAGGTGGGTCCATGATGCCTAGTATTCCCAGATATGTCATCTCTGCAGTTGAAATCCCACGAGCTACAGCAATGACTAAAGATTAATAATTTCATTACCTCTTAAACCTCTGGAAGCAAGATTTCTGGCATCCTCAGACATTCGAGCCCGAATTTGTGGAGTAATGGTCTGGACACGATCAGAATCAAAGTAAAAATAGCAACTTTCAATAATTCGTTCATATGCTCCCTTCATGAAGTACATATAATCGTTCTAAGCCAGTAAAATACAAAAATCACATTGTATTTGCATAAAACGGTCATAGTCTTTGAGTCTGAAGAAAAGGGCCATTCTTGTAGTCTCTGACAACTGGAAAAGCGTGGATCAGTCATTCGAAACTTAAAAATATGTAAAAATTCACTTTCTGAACACATTTTACAATCGCCAGTTCAGTCGGTTGTCCATTCGGTACCTGGGACATAGAATTTGTCAAGGAAGGAATAACTGCGTTGCAGCACAAACAGGCCGCTTCCAACAGATATGAAACAGATATAGCCGAGCCGTTAAAACTGTGAGTCCATAATGTTTTATTTCTCCGTCATCACAGTAGCCTACTCCACTGACAGTGAAATGCTCTCCGTCGGACGTGAAAATATTAGTGACCGTCATTTCGTTTTTTGTTAAAGTTCCAGTTTTATCACAACAGCATACATTGACACAACCTGCCTTTAACACGCAAAATTAAACCCAAAGTATCAACAGTGGACATTTTCTTCACAATACAACATAGACGAGCTATTCGAATAATAGCAATGGCCAGGGTCACAGTAACAACGATTGGAAGTCCCTCGGGAATAGACGCTACCGCCAAACTTACGGCAGTAGTGAATACACGCAATAGTTCCTTCCCTTGAAGCAGTGCAGTGGCCATTATAAGTCCAATTATGATGAAAGAGAATATTGTAAGATGTTTCCCCAAAACATACATGTTGTTTTGAAGTGGGCTCTTGGGAGGCTGACGGGTAAATAGAATATAAACCTCTTCGGAGCGCATCAGTTCAAAGACCTCACCAAATTGTGTATTTAAAGCAATAGAGATAACAACTCCCTGAATTTGAATTTTATAACTACTTTTCCATGACCAGCCACGATATGTGTTCCCATGTAAACGATATTTGGATTAGAATTAGATTTTTCTGAAATTGGAGTAAATTCAGAAATTTTTTGTTTAGGTTCACTCTCTCCACTGAAACCAGATTCGTCAGTGTACAATCCCATGGCCTTGGTTGAGAAAAACAGAAAACTTCAAAAAGTCGAATATCTGCTGGCACTCTGTCCCCGACTTCCAGTATAATGATATCACCTGGCACCAAATCCTTGGCTTCAACGAAATCTATGTTTCCTTCCCGGAGACTAATAGTTAGTACAATAAGGAACCATCTACAAGTCATAGGAACCAATTTCTTAAGCAAGTTAAGAGATTTTTCTGATCGATATTCCTTAAATTAAAAAAATAAAATGAAACTTGAATGAATGAAACTGACACGACTATTGTTATGGCCACAGCTATACTGATTCCGTCGTCGTAGTGTCCCATAGCAAAACTAATTAATGATGAAATAAGCAGTAAAGTAATCATTGGATCAGTGAACTTTGATATATTGGAATAATTTACATGTTGGATGTATTTTACAAATAAATTTGGTTCCAGTTTGTCTTTGAATTCGTTTGATCCAGATCTAAGTCTTATTGATTCCACTTCAGAATTCGACAGGCCTTTTGACAAGTCATAGTTAAAATAATCCCGAATGTTTTCAATAGACAAATGACTTATTTCCTCACCTTTCATTTTATTTCTCAATAAGAGTATACGTGTACTTATTTTTAAATCTAAATATAATTATTAATATATTTTTAATTTTTAAAAAATTAATTAAATGTTATAAATTAGGGTTCCTATTTAGATAGCGACCCAATGTGGAGGCCTACTTAATATTATAAAGACGGTTTATTTTTCACAGACATTTCAGAGTTTTTGATCCTTGAGAAACGCCGTTTGGTGGGTATCGGTAATGGAGTAGGTTGAGATAATAAAGGAAAGATCAAGTCGAAAAGCAAGCTACCATAATTTCAAACTTGAAGCATCAGAAGGGTCGCGGTTAGACTTCAAAATAGGAATGATTGTAGAGTATAGGTACTGATCCGTGATTAATTGAGTATTCGATTAAATGGCTGCTGATCCATAATTAATTTAGTTGTCGATTAAATCTGTTAAAGCAAAAAACCCGTTTGGTCCGAGAATTTTTGATGATGTATGGAAAGACAAATTTATTGCTAACAAGAAAATAAGGAGATATTTCGAGGATGTAGTATTTTTCAGTACTGCCATTGGACTTGGACACTTCACTTGTTTTCCTTTTTAGTATGACTTAGCCTGGATATGTAAGCTTGGGACTTTGGTTCTCATCTTGAAAACTTCCATTCTCCTGTTGTTAGGAGTTCATCTTCCTTTTCAGTTAATTCGCCCATTAGCCTTCATTCTAAGGCCAGTTTGGTGGATGCCCTCCTTTCCCCCCCTAATAGGGATTTGTTTTTATTTTTGGAGAAAAACCAGCCCTCACATCCGTAGAGTAAATTTGGAAGAATTACTCACAGAAGATATATAGAAATGTCTCAGTTTACGCGTTGCTTTCGTATACATAGTAGAGCCTGCAGAGCTTCTAATTCTGATATCTTCCATATACACACCGCTACGGTCAATATTCCCAAATAACGTAAAGGATTCACATTTTTCACTTGACCCTCTGATAAGCGAGATCCACCCGAGACATTTCCGCCGAATTTCACAAAGGACTGTTAAAAAATTTCTTATCCAGTTAAACAGGTATTTAAGAATATCAACCAACACGAGCTGAACCAGAAGATCAAACACTGCCTCAGAAATATTTAGACATAACAAGTTAAAATGTATCCTCTATCTATTTAGCAGTAGAAACAGTCTACACACGACCTACTTGTGCGAAAGCCCAATTGAAACGGAAGCAAGAAATTTTTTTTTCAATATGCCGACACATGCGTTTGAAGATAATCCTCTCAATTATTTTCGAAATAGGCATACCTCGCTGATTGGTCTCTTTGACTTTTCTGATTTGGAAACCACCCTCTCTATAAACCTCTTACATAAGGGTGGAATAGGCTTTCATCAAACAATTTTTGTAGAACATCAAACTTTGCATCGGGTTCTTTTTTGAACATTTATATTGTCCTGGCGAATTTGCCTTGCATTCCTTGATCGCAGTTTTCACTTCAAATATGGTAACTACTTCCTCCATGATTCTTATGTCATCTTCACAATATTTGATTAAATCCATTGAATCTCTCTTCATGTCATCAGACATTAGGCTTATTAAGTTAAAACCTGACGGACGAAACTACTCTCTTCCCATGGGAAAGCGGTAGATACTTGTTCTGGACGTCGCCTGCGTGGATAGCCTCTCTCTCCAACCTTGTTATAACTTACAAGATTTCTGTAGAAGAAATCAACAGATTCTTCGAGTATAACCTCCAACACCAATCCATACTCCATCACAACAAACAACCACGTTTACGAATTCACAAGATATACTACAAACGACTTTTGGATTACGAACTCCACCATATCTGACACAATGTGCAGTCGAGCCAGAATTGATGCAATCATTCTGCGACTAGTAATCTCTCCACACACAGTTAGATCATGTTACCCTACACAACAGAGACATCTCGTCTTCTTATAGAGAGACGATATGTGTCCAAAGCGTTGGCAGTTGAAACACCTCCGTGGGCCTCTTCTGTACCATTCCCATACGATAGGAAAATATAAAACCCAAAAACGGACAAGAGATGCAGCTTCCGCCCTGGAGCCAAACTAGAACCTTTGCAACAGGAGATCTCCTATCTCCCTTTTAGAAACGACATATACTCGTGGTAGAGTGAGCCGATTCCTTAACAAATTCATAAAGGTAATTATCATCCCAAAAAAGTGGGTTCCTCACACAATTTCGGACGGTCTCACTCGGATTTCACTGAAGTAATGGTTCCCATAACCGAAAGGTGAAGTATCATTAACTTGATTGCAAAAGTTCCTTTTGTCCTCCTCCTTTTTAAATTCAAAGTGGAATATCCCAGAGCCATGTGGCCCAATCTGTTAGATCCCGTAAATTCGATGGAGTATAGAACGTTATATATTTTGATGGCTTCCAAATTAGATGTTACAGAGATCTGTATAAACATATTTCCGTTGTATTCAGAAGCTGAAGGATCATAAAAGAAATAGACCTCGTGGAATTCTCAATATTGACTCAAGCTACATCGTTTTTGTTTCCAAGAATTGTTGCTATAGAACTTCCAGCCTTCGCCATGTCCTCCTATAATTCGCATGCAAAATCAGCTCCACGTGGCTTCATCGCTACAGCACTACACTTTTTTCTTTCATAGTCTTTTCCTCTTTAATATATTACACTTTAGTATTTTTACACGATACACTTTTTGAGCCATTCACTTCAGCATCGAATACTATTAATCTATTGCATTCGAGTTTAGTGAGTTGTCAACAAGTGGAGTAATTAGGGATTGTAGAATAATAATAAAATTATTCAAAAGACCAAGGGTAGAACCAAACTAACTAATCCGTGATCCTGACGCGTTCCAGCGATTCCAAAACTTGTCTCCAGATAACGAAATTATCTACCGGTTTAAAGAATAGTTGGATCCTTTTGATGCCGGCCAGGCATTGGGCGTCTCCCTAGTAAGGTGGATCCAATAATTTCATCAGAGGGAAGGATCATAAATTTTTAACCAACTAGCCTAAAGCACGACACGGCGCCACGCGGAATAATGAAAATATTTAATATTTGCCTGTATAAGAGAGTGAGACATTCTTGTATGAGGGAAAGACAAATTAAATTATTATTAATAAAATATTATATTTGATTTACAATTTTAATTGTTTATGTTTGCTGTTGCAATTCGTGCAAATTTCACTGCATTAGCTAATAAGCTAACAGTGGCCAGTTATCAAAACAGGTTAGCTGGGATTATTTAATTCAGCGTATTTATAAGGAAAGCATCCTCCACTATTACTGAACGACCACCTTATTCTCCCTTCAAGGCCTCGAATATGGCCGAATTTGCAGTTACTCGTCTCGACGATATAATAAACTGGGCCAGATCTGTATTTTCATAAATTTATAAACTTAGTATTCTCTATGGCCGCTTACTTTTGGGTTGGCATGCTGTGCTGTAGAAATGATGCATATGGCTGCTCCCCGCTACGATATGGACAGATTCGGAGTTGTATTCAGGGCTTCTCCCCGTCAGGCAGATTGTATAATTGTTGCGGGAACTCTGACCAATAAAATGGCACCTGCTTTTCGGAGAGTTTGTTATGGCTATCTATTTCAAGGTTTATGATCAAATCCCCCACCCCAAATGGGTCATATCTATGGGTTCTTGTGCAAATGGAGGCGGATACTATCATTATTCTTACTCCGTAGTGAGAGGATGTGATAGAATCGTTCCTGTTGATATCTATGTTCCAGGATGTCCACCAACTGCTGAGGCATTACTTTATGGTGTTCTTCAACTTCAAAAGAAGATAAGAAATACTAAATCCATGCAACAGTGGTATAGAAAATAATATTCTAACAATTTCACAAAATATTAATTTCATTATTTTTTTAGTCATAGTTTTTTATTTAGAGAAAATTAGTTGGTTTAACTCCTTTCTTGGTTAAAAATTGTTAATAATCATTCAAGGTTCGGTCTGCTCAACAGCAATATTCAACTTGCACCTTTCGAGCTTACAAATCCGAACATACTACTTCCTCTTATGTTAATGGTATTGTAAATTCTTTGCGTCGTCTCGATGTGACCACCACTTCTGGGGTCCTTCAACAATATTTTTTCCCAGTTGAGGCTTAACAATTGTCTAGACAATTTATCAGAAAAACGATGGACTATGCAGTTCCTGACTGGAATTTCTGTTTATCAATGACGATTAATAAGAGTTAAACTCTGCCTAAGAACACGTGTCTAAAATCACTTCATAAGTGAGATGTTCGTGTTTACTAATCGCTCCTCGACTGTTGTCAGCATATGGGTTTAAAGACTATCAGGAAAGAATCACAAAGATCAGCTTCGTCGCTGTGATTTTTCTGACTTCAAAATGACAGGTTACATCTTCTCTTGTCCTGGTCAGTCTTTGGTTTCTGCTCCATACCAGAGATATCTGACGAATCGATGGATTTATCAACGACACTACTTCTCTATAATGCATTTGTTCTCCCTATATAATCAAATGATACGAATACAATATGAGAAGCTGGAAAATACCATTAAAAACATCTACATTCTTTGTTAAAGATCCCTCAAAGAGATATTTTTGTTGTGTAAATTCAAGTCCTCAGAAGATAAAATAAGGAGAGATATGTGGGGTCTGTTCGGACATATCTTCAGAATAGATCCAACGCTATTTGCCAACGACGTTATAGAAGCATATTTCGAGTGCACTTGAGGGTATCGAGAAAGACCGAGATACACGTTGCCTGTTGTAATCCGGAAGATTTAAGGAATTCAAAAATGATTATAAGTGAGACAGATGACCTAGAAGCTTTCAGCTTAGACAGTCTGGACGTGTATTCTCCCACACATTTAACAGAGCATGTACATTAACATATCCATTAAGTATTTGTCACAAGTGATAAAACCTAGTTCATTTTTGATCAGTCAGCAAATATAAATAACGTGGTGTGTCTGTTGTTGTATTTTCTGCTTAATTTTGCTTACTCAATAATTTCTGCCTATAAAAATTAAATAACGTGGTGTGTCTTATCCAAGTACTTTATAGTGATTCTGCTTATTGAAGAAGTTTGTTTTTTAGGGTGCGATGCCGTTTTTGGACGACTTCATTAGTAGGGAAGATATTCCTTTCAACGTTTGTCCTCGGGGTAACAAGCGAAAACTTGGGATTCAATGCTTTGATTGCTCTTTGTTCTTTTACCTGGGATGTGTCAGGCTGTGAAGTTTTTGAAACCTTTGTCTTATTGAATTTTCCGTGACTTTCTGAGACCAAAACAATATGATTCCCTTCTTGGAGTCACTAAATCCCTAATTATGTCTAACCCTATTTCTGGGTCACTTATCGGTAACGTTACGTCTGAAGAAATTTTTCTTGCGTCGAGGTTACGTGTACAGAGGCGTATTCCTTAGCGACTGAGGCTCTATCCCGCGCTATTGACAGGGCTATCTCGTCTTTGGCGACCAAGGATTGGATTTCATTATTTCTCTTTTCCTTAATTGCACTTGGATTGGACTCTAATTGTCGAGGAGTTTCTACTGCTGCAAGCCTTAGGAAATCTATTCAGTCGTTTAAGGATAGAAATCTTTAATTTTCTTCTCTCTCAAGAGTCCCTTTTCATGGAAACAAAAAGTTTTCTCTTCTCCATTGGATCTGAGAGAATTTTCAATCATATTGGACTGCCATTACCCGTTTATTTATCGAATCTGATGTAATGGCTGGGATCAAATCCTTTCTCACCAGGCAGCAGGGGTTTGGATGCTTTACGCTTTGGGCATATCAAAGACCTTTCGTCATTTTTAACTTTGAGGTGTTATGGTCACATCGTTAACTAAACACGTTAACATCCTCCCATTGTCTGTGAACTCTTATTCTTCCATTGTTTCCCTTCTCGAAGCCTGGTGGTGGAGTCAGGCCTATTGTCACTGGAAGCCTATTCAGAAGATTTGCTTTCAAGCTTTCTTGCTGGCGTGTTATTGATGATCTGTCATCCAAACTGAAACCAGTACACTCGGAGAGGGCGTTCGCCTCGGGTGCGAATAGGCCATTTATGCCGCTCGTCCTCTTGTGAACTATTTAGAATTTCAAAATAAGAAAATATGCTAGCCTTTCAACAAGATTCTACGTACAGCCCATAGTCATCGGGACGGTCTCTTTTCTAAGATGGTTCGGGTCCATGATATCGAAAGTGAGCAATGAGCGTCGGGAAACGAGTGGTTGTTCCAAAGGATTTCTCTGGCAGTTGTCAGGGGAAACAGCAATTCCATCCTATCAGCTGGGTTATTTTGATTGTCTTATTTTTATTAGCACTTTCACGAGAGCCATAATATTTATAGCCCCGCATGTGCAGCAAAAAATATAAGAGAAAGAGTTAGCTTGTTCCAAGCTCTTCTGTTCTTAGCCAGATCTCTCATTGTGTCCAGGTCATCAGCAGATGCCAATGTTTTCTTTACGCCTTTCAGATCCCCTTGTAAAACGACCGGGAGGGTTGTTTTCGGTCTTCGATGAAAGCGTTTTACATTGGAGGAGGAGTAGTTAAATTAGATTAAATTCCAAAGACCACTGTTTAACCGAAAAAAACTAAATAAGTGATCTTCCATTGCGATATTCGGGGAATTGTCTTGTTACGTAATAAATTATTCACATTTTAATTAAAATTACAATATTTTATTAAAAATTATTCCAGAAAGATATCGAACCTATGCCACAAGAAAAGCTTAGAAAGATCAAGACAAGTAGTATTGAGATAAGGTCATATTATGAAAGGAAACAACAATGGAAAGTAATTCAATTGTCTCTAAAACCACAAACCGCGTTATTAACCGAGAATCCATATTAATAACAAGATTATCCCAGCCAATACAAGGCTAAACATCCTGGAAGGCATGTTTGACTAGAGACTTTCTTCAACCAAACATGTGGAAAACAAAGTGGAGTATCGATAAAGAGAATGACCATCAAAGATCGTTTAAAAAACTCTTGGAAGAAAAGTGGATACTTCACCATCTTCTAAGCCAGTTTGTCCTACGAATATTTGAACGATGCATCATTACAATGGCCATTGCCAGTTCTTCCGTGAACAAGTTGATTACAATCCATGAAAGCACCAATAGACTCATCGGTTCTAATCCCGAGACTATGACTCTTGAAGCACTTCTACTCGGACGAAAACAAAAAATTCAGAATGCCTGGCAACCATGAACCAGACACATCGCGACACCCTTATTCAATAATCTTAAAAGCCACCCGAGATACAAGAAGACTCCAGACCCTTTAAGAAGAGGGGTTCAAAATGGCCGTGCCAGCAGCTGGGATTATTTAATTTGCCATGGCATTCATTCTCTTTAACCGTAGCAATAAACAATAATAAAACCACAAACCGCACCGTATCCCCAGTGCTTTGTGATAAAGTCAAATATAAATTTTCAAACAAAAAATAACACAAAAAATAAAATTAATAATTAAAATAATAAATTAAAATATTTACGAACGATTGTTTAATTATAATGCCAATTAAATGCAAATAGTTGATATACTTTAACTAATTTTTAACAAAATCAGTTTGTATCTAATCTTGTAGGCTAAAAATGAATTTTGAAAGTACTGCAGGAATAACCTCTCGTTCCCATTCTGCAGAGAATGTCTCCATGTTGGAGAAAGGAGTGCGCTGGCTGAAGGCCACGAATGAAAACTGGCAAGAAAAACGGCTTTTGAAGAACAGAATGGAAATTCTCGTCATTGGTCTCCCAATGTCAGGAAAAACTTGCTTTCTTAACAACTTCGGGCTCAAACAGTCTTCGGATTTCGTCAAGAAACGATCAAAGACGCAAGGACTGTGATAGAAAACCTGATTCTCATAACTATGGACAAACTTGTCGAGATTCTGCTAAAAGAAACTGACTTTATGCCTCATCTTAATGAGCTACTCGAAGGTTTTCAGAACAGAAGAAAGAAACTTGAGAGCCTATCGAGGCTAAAAGTGATAATAAATCAGATTCTTTTGTATCCAATGTCAGAAAATGCGATTTTAAAGCACTACTTTGAATTTGTATTTAATTATGTTAGTTTTAGCCCCAAAATTTTCGATATTTCCTGGACAGAATCAATAAATTTGATAATAAAGTAATTTATGACACTACTCAATTTAGGGATATTTAACAACTGCAGATGACATCATCAGAGCTCCGATTCATTCAGAAGAAGTCGAGGAGGCCGGGTTGATCATTCGAAGGAATCCTTATGCTATTACCGTTCTCAGTGGATCCCGGCTGTTGGCTTCAGTCAAATCCACGGCATTTTTTTCTAAATCAGCTGCAATTATTTTCATAGTGAATTTGGATCGTTTTGAATACGATCTGGAAAAGGCTTTTCAAGTTTTCCACGAGATAACCCACATATCATACTTAGACAGAGCTTCCTTTCTGATTCTCCTCAATAGAAGCAAGGATTTCAGTAAGAAAATCAACTCAGTTAACTTTGCCGGTGTTTTTCCTGATTTTAACAAATATGATACTGAAACTGGACAAGCGAAAAGAGTCGAAGAGTACACTAACAATCGTCTGAAAAAATGTCTTTTGAAGAGTCAAATTCAGTATTCACATGCGTGTGATATTGTTTGTTGCTTCTCAACCAGAGACTTTCACTATTGCATAAAGTCAACTGTAATGAGTTACAATTTGTCTAACTACTATTTTATGTGACTCAATAATTCATTAACTTTAAATGTTGTCACAACAGTTTAATGGGTCAGACTGAGTTATTTTAATATGTAATCTTTGCTGTTGTGCAAGTCTTGAAGAGAAAGTATTATGATTTATTAATCAGCAATTGAAATCAAAATGAGGTTAATTTAAACATGGAGATTAACAATTGCCAATTAAAATTTAATTTAGCGAAATTGATTTGGACAATTAGGCGTACTTTAGTGGTAAACATATCGATTTATGCCTTCAAGTGGAAATTATCTAAAATTATCATTGCGTTTAAATATTGAAATCAGGTTAGGATTTTAATAATTTAAAATCAAAGAATTAAATTAATAATTTATGAAATTAAATAATTTAAATTCATCGTATCGTTTATTGTCATTCAGGCTTTAGTAAATCAATCTGAAAACAAAATGACATCCACACAATGTCCCGTACCTGGCTGTAATTCTAAAGGTCATTTATCTTCCAAATACACCAAGCACAATCTTCCATACCAATGTCCGCTGTTCCACAACCTCACTTTATCTCAATGCAAAGTTTATTACTTAAAACCTAATTTAGAAATCTCATGCAAAGTTTATTACTTAAAACCTAATTTAGAAAATAATAAATGTTCGTAATGATATCGTATCAAGCAAAAAACGGCCTCGTGAATATTATGACGTCATTCTTGACTGGCATCTTGACAAAGAACTGCTTGAAAATTCCCGTTCGAAAAGAGACACATTTTCCCTCCTTGAGTATTCACGAGAACCTCTCCTTGAAGAATATGCCACCCCAAATATGCTTTTGTTCTTCAGAAAGGCTCAAATCCAACTATCCACTAACCTAGTTTATCTTTTTTAATTATAAGCTCGCCGTTCAAAAAAACTATCAAAAGTTGAAGGAATTGTCGACAGAAGACAGGGAAGATGAATTTTGCTTGCAACAACTTCAAATGGGTGATTTCCTGTTCGATGTGACCTATTCTGCCCCCTTGCCACATAATGTATGTCTAAGTCATATGGTCTACGCTTGTGAGTTCTGCTTTAAGCTTTTATCCGACTTTGAAGCCTTTCAAAGACATGTGGTTTATCGGTAATTAATTTCAAGAGTAAATGCCCTCTCAAATGTCCCCCTGGTAGGGAAATCTACAGAAAAGGAGACATTTCCGTGACTGAAGTGGACGGAAGTGAGGCACAGGTCGTTATAGTAGACATTTATATAGATGTATTGTCGGAACTTGTGTTTACTGGGAAAGCTATTCATTGGGCAAAAAACACTGTTGCACGACGTTTTCTGTTTTTTGTTTTACATTCTGACACAAGTGGATGATTCTGGAAGTCACTTTGTGGGTTACTTTTCTAAAAGTCTACGTTTATATTTATTTTGAAGGAAAAAAATTCAGATTTCAATCTTTCCTGCATTCTAGTAATGCCAAATCACCAAAAGAAAGGATATGGTCAGCTATTGATTGAACTGAGTTTGTTATTTATTTATTTTCTGGCTATTCTTTGAGTCTGGCTGAAGGACGTTTGGGTTCACCTGAACGACCCATTTCTGATAAGGGGCTGATTGCTTATCGGTCGTTTTGGCAGGATAAATTGGTGGAATTTTTGAGTAATCGAGGTCGGGCAAGGAAGTTGAATATTTCTGGTTGTCATTGATGTTTTATGAGATTTGGCAGCAAAGTCTGGGATAAATATTAGGGATTTGATTTCGACTCTTGAAGAGATGGAACTCATAAAATGTGTTAGGGACGATAAACGGATTATTTTGTGTCCAGAGGTGATCCTTTTTACTTAAATTAGGCAAAATTGGAAAAGTATAAGCTTTCTACCAAAAAGTTATTTGATTCTGAGTGCTTAATACTTTATAAATGATTTGGGGTTATTGTACATAATATTTGTTCTTTTGGGGTTTCAATTTATTAATATAAAACAAATATCGAGTGGCATAGTGGTTAGGTGTCGGCTAAAGTGACTTAGGCTACGGGTTCGATTCTCGCTGCTGTTCACCTGGTGGAAGGTTCCACGCATCTACTATGCCAAAAGGGTTTGACGAGTGACGCCGTCATCAGTGGATACTCACTGCGGAACTGGATTGTCTAGAAAGGACCCACACACAAGAAAAAGAAAATAGAGGTGAAGATCATTTTTTGGTTCTACGATTAACTGTTTTTTACTTAAATAAAGTGTGTGTCCTGCCTATGCGGAGCTATAAATATTATGGCTCTCGTGAAAAGGCTATTAAAAAAACAAATATGGTAAACACTTTCACGACATAAATGAAAGCGATTGGTCTTAATAGCTGCTGGTTCACTACAGGTGGCGAGTAATCACGTAGAAAACGACATTAATGGTAGACCTATTATGATATTCGCAATTTATGTTTGGTGAAGGCCGGGATAACCTGGTTTTTTTATTCTGGCTTTGACGGCGGTTTTCTGGTTCAATAAACTTAGAAAAATGTGATTTTTAATCAAAAATATTATATAAATCAAAAGTAATAGTCAAAAAAGTCAAATTTTATTTTTTATAGGACAGTAAATATACTTTTATTATGAGTTGATTTACGCAGACGATCTGGACTTTGTATCGGATATTCTGAATTTCTCAAGTACATAAACGAACATCTTCCTAACATTTTCCAAAAATGGTTCTTGAAGATAAACACTGACAAAACGGAATTTACATCATTCAGCCGTGCAGAGAGGATATCCGACGAGACGTGGAGAAGACATAAAAAGGTCGGATCGCTCATGTGGGACGAGGAAGATGTAGCTCGACGGAAAATCCTTGCAACTGTGCTTTCAGAAGCCTATCTAAAATATGGAGTTCGGGAAGAAGACTTTGTGGAAAAATAAAGCTTATGATATACAAATACTTTGTTGTGCCCATTCTAATATATAACTGTGGGACATGGGGTTTGTCTAAACGGGCAATGGAGTCTATTGACAGTTTCGACCGCAGTATGCTCCGGAAGGCACTTAATATTCATTACAAAATGAAAATCAATAACGAACAATTATATAAGTTGAGCAAAACAGAACCATTATCCATAGAAATCAGAAGATCGAGATAGAGACTGTTCGGTCAAATTCTGAGGATGGACCTGGATGTCCCGGCAAATCACGTAATAGATGAATATTTCATGGAAAAAACAAAATCATTCCGAGGAAGGCCTAGAACAACCTTACCTATCACGCTAAATGAGGACCTAAAAGCCATAGGCAGGAAGTTGAAAACAATGGATGACCTCGATGAACTAAGAGATCTTGCGAAACGGAGAGGCCTTTGGATGCGATTGGTGCAAAGGGTGGCCGGCGCGGCACAAGGGAATTTTAATTGACTTTTGTTTTTTTTCATGTGTTCTCGGCAGTGCTGATAATAATAATAAATATACTTTTATTAAGGAAAGATAAGAGACTAAACGGTTATATAGCGGCCGAATAAATCAGCTGACCAAGGATCTCATCATTATGGGATTTTAGTCGATTGTCTCCAAGAGACTGAGCTAAGTAGAGATTTAAACGAACTAGTGAGACCATATAAGTTAATCTTCCTTAAACAACAATGTTGACACTATGAACAAGGTTTTTTTTAATAGCCTTTTCACGAGAGCCATAATATTTATAGCTCCGCATAGGCAGGACACACACTTTACTTAAGTAAAAAACAGTTAATTTTAACTAATCGTAGAACGAAGGAATGATCTTCACTTCTTTTTTTCTTTTTCTTGTGTGTGGGTCCTTTCTAGACAATCCAGTTCCGCAGCGATCCATAAACCCACTCGATCCAAAAGTGCTGGAGTTCAGTGACAGAATAGCAGTATTGCAATTAACGACTGGAAAAAGCCTCTAACAATTATTAAAATATAGGTTGAAGTTGACAATTTTTACTCTAATCTCGTTGTGGTGATGGGGGAAATACGTGCTTCCTCTTCACTTTCTTTGCGGGTGATTGGAACGTAACATCTAGTAGAGATGAAGATTTCAGAGGAATGAGAAACAACCTTAATTGTACTAATCTGACTGACTTTTGTGCATTTGATCTTTTTCTGTTAACATGGAATTCAAACATCCGGCGAGACATGTGACTTTTTGGGTGGGACAATCTGAAGTCGGTTGTTCAGGTGAACCGATTTAGCGTGACAGTATGTGGTCTACATATTCAAAAGGAGTTGGAAACGCCAGGGAGCACCTAATGCTCACCAAAAATGACCACTAGACCCCCTCTTCCCAGGATCTGGTTGTAGAAATGATCGGTGGTTTCCTCGTGAAAAGTACCATTTCGTATGATAGATCTCTACATGATTTTTTTATATCTGTGACGACGTATCACAGATTATAAGTAAAACTTATTATTATAAGCACTCATCGCCTTGCCATAATGGTTATAGCAAGCACGTGCAACACAAGAAACAATGTTATTAGTTAGCCTTACATCCTCCACGGTTACACGAAATCGATCTCAGCTCTCCCAGATTGTATCCCGTCTTTAGGCATTTCCTCACTCTTTGGAAGTCTTTGTGCAGTATGATAGGAGTTGTTATCCTTGGTCAGCCACGGAAGCATTTCCCTCGAACATGAAGTGATCTTCGCCACATTCGCTGGGTCAGCGAGATCAATACAAAGAATGTGGTCAAACAGTCTTCATCAGGCAAAATGTCGCCAACGTTGATCAAGGTGTTGTCCATTCGTTTGATTTCGGTTATTTCCCGGTTTACGATTAGGGACAATTCACTTAATTTGTCTGGTGCATTTTTCAGTAGATGTGAGAGAGCTTCTGTATCCTCTGATATGAAATCCACATCATCCGCGTACACGATTTCCTTTATTTTTCCTTCGTAGCACGTTCTTAGATCCCTAAGTGCGACTTCGAGATTTATCACAAATAGTAGTGGAGAGAAAATCTCCCTGATGACTGCCAATTGTAGTTTTGAAAGGCCTAGGTATAGTTCTTCCAATCCTGACTGACAGATCAGTACTAGATAGCAGTACTCGGATAATCCTTTGTAACAATTTGGTCAACAAATTGTCGTAGGGCATCCATTAGCTTTTGTCTGCTAAAAGCGTCGAAAGCTCTTGACATATCGATCCCCATGATGGTCGTGCCATTTTTATATTTTTGTTGCACACCGCCACCTATGGTTGCCACAAAACCTTCCTTCACGAAATCCGCTATGGCTTGCTGAGAGTATTTTCTTGGACCAAAGCAATAACCTTGCGTATTGTGATTAACAATAATACTGAACGTAGGCTTTCTAGTAATCCTTTTAGTTTGTTAGGCTTTAGTATATCAATATACCTTTTTCCAGGGGTCATACCGAGTTAGATGTAAACATTCCATAACGAGTCTGGGTGGCCCAGTGACATGTTTCCAGCTGTCTATTGTCTCACTCCAAGGTGTGTGTTCAAGGCAAAGCAAATAATACTTCTAGTCTGGTCCCATAGGTCTTGTATAGTCATATTAGTCGGTAGTGTATTTAGGTGGGTCTCAATATGCTTTTGGTAATTTACCTCCACCAACGGCTGAGAGCAGAGCTATTTTCGGTGCCTGCGTGCGTGGCTGATTCGTTGAAGTTTTATGTTTGTTTGTCTGTTCCTCCTCTCTCTTCCTATTAGAGTGGCGTCATGTGATCCATCTGTCTAGGTGGCGCCCAGTGCATGGCTGGCACGAAAAAGGATCATTTATTCTTCCCCACTCAACTGGAGGGGTTTCACAACTGCAACTATGGACGTCTTTTACCATTTATGTTGATTCGGATGAACTCTGTTTCTGAGAAGTAGAAACTGGATACACTTAATTAGTTGTTTACTTTAACTTCTTTCTCGGTGTATCCAAGGTTAATAAATTAATTAAATTATACATGGTTAAGGTAAGGCGGTGGCGCTTTGGTTAGGTTCGGGTTCTTTCTACCAATGTAGTATTTATTCAGGCAGAACTTGCCAATTACCATTTTATTGTCACTATTTATCATCGATCCTCCGTAAGAACGGACATTATGAAGTTGGGGTTTGCCCTTAGTCCGACAAATGATGTGGTCAAGTTGATTTAATATATTGACACTTTCGTTTTCAGAGTTCTTTCTATGGTCAGTCCATGTGCTCCTGTGGCGAGCTGGATGCATAAAGTCAGTGTTTCCGAGGAATAGATCATTCACTAGCCAGTAGTGTTCCCGGAGTGTTTTTCCACTCCCGTCCATATCTGCCGATGAACGATTCCTTTCCATCGCGTCGTATCCCAACTTTTCGTTAAAGTCTCCGGCAATTAATATCAGCGATAAATTTTCAGTTTCTGAGTAAGTCCTTAATAATTGGCAGAAGTCATCCAGTTTTTCAAAAATCTACCACTATGTGAGTATACACGTTAATGATTGTCATGTAGCTTTTGGAAGGGTACATGTCATTCATCCTGATTTTCAGGAAATTGATATATTTGAGAAAACAAGGTAATCATGGACTGCAATACCTTGTCCTTAATGTTTTTATTCTCGACTAAATAACCCACAATCGTCTGGTTCGAAGCCAGACACCTGATCCATTAGGCCTTATCCAGTTAACCTTGGGTTCAATTTTTTAACATTCTTCAAATTACAACTGAGAATTTCATGAAAAATATTGAAAAATAATTAAATTTGTAATAAAAATATATCTTATTATAAATAAATAAATAAAATTATTAAAGATGCAACCTGGTGATGTGGATCCTCGAATACAAAGTTGTGGTAAGTAATATAATTTAGTGAAAATGGCTCGTAAATTTGACTTAGAAGAAATTTTTGAGCAAGCAAAATACGGAGCTATTGAAAGATGTCGCAAAATTATTTCCCCTCGTCAAGAGATAGAATCAGATAACGAACCATCCCTCGAGGAAGCACAAAATGAACTTTATGATACCCACAGAGAATCTGAGGACGAAAACTATGATAATGAAGACAGTGAAATCGATTTTTTACCTATTCCATGCAGCAATGTGGCTCAAATTTGGCATGGAACGAAAAAGGTATCAGCAATCTCAATTGATTCTTCTGGTGCCCGCATGGCTTCTGGGGCGTACGATTCTGACGTCAGATTATGGGATTTTGCAGGAATGGATTCTTATCTCAAATCTTTCCGCACTGTCGAATTATTTGAAAAGTTGTTATTTATCCATAAATGTAGGCAAAACGTTGGACAGGTTCGGTACAGCCACGGGGGTGAACTACTTCTGGTTTCTGGAGGTGCTCATATAGTCCAAATTCTTGATCGTGAGGGGGAAATCTCTTATACTACTGCAAAAGGATTTCAATATATCAGTGACGTCAGACAAACAAAAGGGCACATTTCTGTCATAAATGACTGTTGTTGGAATCCATTCGACAGAAATGAGTTTATCAGCTCAGCCAATGACGGTTCGCTCAGAATTTGGAAAATCGAGACTGTTGAGGAGAGACACCACAAATGCATCAAAATTTGTCCTAGGAATAGAGTTTCTGCGACATGCATAACTTACAGTTCTGATTCTAGACTTTTGTTGGATGGAACCGACACTGGTATTTTACAAGCATGGGATAAGAGTTCTACTATGGTTGAATTACTTATATAATTAAAGATTACTCCAAAACTGAGTATAGAACGTGCCCATATGGGTGCTGTGACATCATTGTGTCCTTCTATCGATGGTTATTCTATAGCAAGCAGGGGACATGATGATACTGTTAAGTTATTCGACATCAGAAAGTTCAGAGAACCCATTTTCATAGTAAATGATTTGGACAATTGTTGTCCTGCGTATATTTGTTTATGAATCGTAGAACTGATGTGTTATTTTGTCCCAAGGATTCATTGATTGTGACAGTAACTCAAAATCCTCCTCAGATTGTATTTATCGACAAAGCAACGGGGGAAATTGTTAAAAGAGTAGATATGGATAATGTATCTTAATTATAATTTATTCATAAGGCTGCTACGAGGGTATTATGGAATGAAAGACTGAATCAGATCGCCACAGCACGATTTGATGGATCTGTTAGAATCCATTATGACCCTCGTTCTTCCTCTAAAGGAGTTGTAACGTCGCTAAATAAGAGGATGAAAAAAGCAAAGATGGCTGAATATGTTAAGAGAGACCACGTGCTAACTCGTTTGTTCCTTGTCTTATTTATAGCTCATGCACTCCCTATTTTTGAGGACAAAAAAGAACGTAATTTAATTATTCGAGAGGAAAAGATTAGAAAAAATGCTATTACTAGTTGCAAACCCGATCCTCCTATTGATGGGACTGGAGTGGATGGTAGACTGGGGACTCCAGGGGCAACACTTGTGCACAATTTGCTTAGGAAGATTGCTGTTCAGGTGAAGGAACCTGATAATTATGATATTCGTGCTGCCATTCTGAATCAAGCCGAAGAAGCTGAAAAAAATCCGATGTATATTGCTCCTGCTTACAAGAGACAGAGAAAGGAGTAACACTAATATTTTTGATTAAACTGTTTTCTTGTTTATTGAATTTTCTCAGTATACATAATTAATACTGAAAAGCAATCTTTAGAACATTTACTCAAAATAAATAACTAGGTTTTCGATAACATGGAAATCGATATATCCAAGTTTGAATCAATAGTTAATCACTTTTGAAATTTCTTGATTATCCAAAATGTTACTATTTTTACTTTTTAGCATATTTCCTTATATAAAAATTCACTTAAGGAACTCTATCAGGACAAATTATGAGTTAATCCTATCAATAAAATAAATTTATTATTCAGCAAAATAATTTATAATTTGTTTTTTATAACACAACTAATTTTATTAAAAAACAACAGTAAACATAGTGAAAAAAACCCATAAAAACTATTTATTGAAAAATTAAAGTAAATTAAATAAATTTGTAAAATAAAAAAAATATTTAACTATTATTTAATAAAAAAATTAGGCAATAAATAAACCTAACAAGGGTTGGTTCCTCTTTGTATGGTACATTTTGTCCCTTATAGAAACAGTCATTTGCTGAGGACTTTTGTTTTGAAAATGATTTAAATTACCACTATATCGACCTTTCTACCTTTAAACATCATTTAAACTTGAAAAACTTCTCCAAAGTAATAAAGGCAACAGTACGGAAGAAATACAGACACCTAAATTCGGATATGACTAAAAATCTCATTACAAATTATTTTCAGGATTATTGTAACCTGAAGAAGTCAACCTTCAATCTTAGGTCTCGTCGGTCTTCCCAACCAAGTGAACTGCGTTGTAAATAACCTCTGTAGATTTTTATGTTCATTCTGACTCTGATTCAGATTTTGAATCTCACAAAAGAACTAAAACACGTTCTAAAGTATTTTTAATCTTAAATAAAGTTCCGTGATAGCGAAGAGGATTTAATCCAAGATTATATTGTGGAAAGAAAACCAAAGAGAACTCGAAAAGTGCCCAAAATAGATTCTGAGGACGCTGAGGGAGAAACAGAGAACCACGACTACTGCGATATTTGCACACAGGGCGGTGAGATTATGCTCTGTGACTCATGTCCTCGCTCCTATCACCTTATTTGCATTCTTCCAAATTCTGCGGAACCTCCTAATGGTCGTTGGAACTGCCCTATCTGCGTAATTTAAAATTATCGAGTTTAGGTTTCGGAGGGTCGTACCACCAAGGAACCAAAGATTGAAAGGTGCAAAGATCTGTCTCCTAAGAAGCCAATTGAACCTATTTGTAGAAAATGCCGTTCTTCTGCAGGTGAGCTTATTACCTGTGGTTCATGTGGTTTCATTTTCCATGGATCTTGTATTGGGTTGTCCATTGCTGAAACTGAAGCAGCTAATGTTGGTTGGATTTGCAAAAAGTGCAGGGTAAGTAGTTGAAGCGTGCTGATCAGTAGGTGGAACCACTTCCTGGAAAAATCGAAAAAATCTTGTCTTGGAGAGGAGAGGAAGGAAAGGAAACGAATCCTAGAGAATATTTTGTGAAATGGGCTGAGTGTTCATATTGGAGTTGTTCCTGGGTTAGGAGCGAACAGTTGGAGGTTTTCCACTTGTCAATGTTACGTGCATACTTAAAACGGACTGATATCACTAATTTTTCTGCTAATTTACCTCACAAGAAGTACCGTTCTCGTTGGGACGAATTGGTCTCCAATGGTGTAAGATCAGAATGGCTTACAATCCAGAAATTGATAGCATGGTTGTACTATCCTATTTATTGCAGTGATAATCGTCTTTATTTGGTCAAATGGCGAGATTTGCCATACGATCACTGTACGTGGGAGGATAAATCCGCTGAAATTCCTGACTTGGAAGAATTCATCATAAAGTACCACCGAGTCATGTAGTTTTTTTATTTAATTCCTAGAGCGAGCGCCTTCGACAGCAACATCAGTTTTAAGGCTACTAGGAAAAGCCACGTGATTTTGTTTTTCATCTTTAGACGGACAGCTGGGGGAGACTTCACCCATACCAAGTACAAGGAGTGAACTGGCTGGTTTACTCGTGGCAGAATAATATTAATACAATTTTGGCTGACGAAATGGGATTGGGAAAAACAATTCAGAGCATTATGTTTATCTCCAAACTCGTTTCAGAGGAAGAAGCCTCTGGTCCCTTTCTCATAGTAGTTCCACTAACAACATTGGTCAACTGGGAGAGAGAGTTTGATTTATGGGCTCCTAATCTGTATGTGGTTACATATTATGGCGACAAGAAGAGTAGAATGATCACTCGGTTTACTATTGTGTTTTATTTCTAGAGAATATGATTTTGAGTGTCATAGTGGGGATTCTGTTCGTCCTGCTAAGAAACTTCACCACAGAACAAAACTAAGGAGTTGTATTAAATTTCACGTACTTTTAACATCATATGAACTCGTCTCTATCGACCAGAACAGTCTGTCAAAGTACAACTGGCAAGTTCTCATTGTGGACGAAGCTCATCGCCTCAAAAACGACACTTCCAAAGTTTATAATTTTATTATTTTTTTAGTTTTTTAAAGTATTGAGTCAGTATACTATCCAATACAGAGTTTTGCTTACAGGCACGCCCTTGCAAAACAATTTAAAAGAACTATTCCATTTGATGAATTTTTTGGAACCAAAAAAATTCAAGTATTTAATTAATATTAATCATAGTGACTGTCAGGGATTCCTTCTGGAATTTGCGGATATTGAAAAAGAAGAGCAGATTGATAAATTACATGAGATTCTTGGGTCTCATATGCTGAGGAGACTTAAAATGGACGTTCTTTCTGACATTCCAGGGAAATCAGAATTAATTGTAAGAGTTGATATGACTCCATTGCAAAAGTAATTTAAATTTTCTCATTCTTAGAAAATATTGCAAGTTTATATTGACCAGGAACTTTGAAGCCTTAAATACACGTGGAAACCATCAAATTTCCCTTCTAAACATTGTAATGGAACTGAAGAAACTGTGCAACCATCCATATCTGTTCTATACGGCCTATGAGGTTATATTGTTCGTCATTGTAGGAGGCTCCTAGATCTGAGAACGGAACTGTCGAACCTGAATCTTTGATTAATGCATGTGGAAAGTTACAACTCTTGTCGAGAATGTTAAAACAACTTTATGCCAAGAAACATAGAGTCTTAATCTTTTCCCAGATGACTCGAATGCTGGACTTGCTTGAGGAATTTTTGGAGAATGAAAATTACAAATATGAGCGATTGGACGGTGGAATAACTGGTTCTGCACGACAGGATGCGATTGACCGTTTCAATGGTTTCAATAATTTTTTATTTCAGCTCCAAATTCCGAACAATTTGTTTTTCTGTTGTCAACACGTGCTGGTGGACTTGGAGTTAATCTTGCAACTGCGGACACAGTTGTAATTTACGATTCGGATTGGAATCCTCACAATGATATTCAGGTTACTGATTTTGGACTATTTTAGGCATTGAGTCGAGCCCATAGAATTGGACAGTCAAAACGTGTACTAATATATCGATTCGTGACAAGAAATAGTGTTGAAGAGCGGATTGCCCAGGTGGCTAAACGAAAAATGATGTTAACTCATTTGGTTGTGCGCTCAAGAACAGGGGAGAATAAAACATCTGGAATGTCTAAGAAAGAATTGGATGATATTTTAAGATTCGGAACTGAAGAACTTTTTAAGTCAGATGAAAATGGTATTTCAAATTCATTATTTCAGATGAGAATGATGTGGATGGTAAGATTATATGGGATGAAGAGGCTGTAGCTAAATTGCTTGACAGAGAGCAGGACACGACAGTTGACAGCACTCCGTTAGCAATAAATGAATATTGAGTTCTTTTAAAGTCGCTAAATGTGTCGTGAAAACTGATGTGGTTAATTTCTATAATAATCTGTAGGAGGAGTAGAACCTGTGGCAGAGAATAATGAAGATCCTGACTTTTGGGCAAAGATACTGCGGGCTGAATATGAGCAGCATTTAGAAAATAGTATTATGGGAAGGGAAAGAGAACGCGGAAGCCCGTTATTTACTCCAACGAGGCCGCTGGCAGTCTGGTGAGGACAATGGAGCCTCCAGCGATTCATCTGCGTATTCTGTTCATTCATCTGGAGATGATTCTCATTCCGTGTCGTCAGATGATTGTAATCAATATTTTTAAAAGTTAGTGGATGAAAGTGTAGGTCATGTTCCAATGAAAGCTACAGTGCATGGGCAAGTTGAGATTTATGGTCTTAATGTACGACAGAGGAAGGCCTTTTATAACAATGTGATGAGATTTGGTCTTCCTACTTCACAACAATTGTCTGTGTGGAAGTAAGTCAATATTTTATTGAGTAGATCTCATCGTGATTTGAGTCGCAAAAGCGTTAAGGAATTGGACAAATATCTTGAATTGTTTTCACGTCACATAACTGATTCGTCTCCAGCAAATGCACTGATTGAGTCAATAAACAACAAACAAGTGCTTATTAGAATTTCTATAATGAATATCATCAAAAATAAGGTTTAAATTCATTATTATTCAGGTTGAAGAATATTCTCATATTAATGGATTCTCTTTTGATCAGTTCATTGTCAACAAACCCATTCTGAAGGATGGAGAGATCTCAGAAGGCGTCCATGTGTGTGAAAGTGACTTATGGGAATTCAATATATGCGATCGAGGGTTCACTGATATTCACTTAATGTGGAATAATGAAGAAAAGGCTGTTAAAAGGGGGACTAGAAACTCTGTTTGGAACCGAAAACATGATTTCTGGCTTTTAGTTGGAGTCTTAGCGTAATTTGTTTCTTAACTTTAGCCATGGTTATGGTCGATGGCAGGATATTAATAATGACATGAGATTCAATATTATAAACACTCCTTTCACTGCAGATATGAAAAAACCCAATTTTATGGAAATAAAGAACAAAGCCTTGGCGAGACGTTTCAGGGTTTAAATACATTTGGCTATTTTAGATTTTAGAGCAAGCTCTTGTTGTCGAAGATCAGTGCAACAGAGCTGAGAATACTGAGGTGAAGATAAGTGTGTCTGACCCTGTCTTCAGCTTTATAATCGAGTTATTGAGTTTGGCCATATCATTGACTGCAATAAAGTGTTATTTGAACGAGCTGATGATGGGGACAATTTCTCTATAAATCTTTTACATAAAGTGTTTGATCATTTGGAAAAACTCACTAATGAAATGAAACAAGAACTTTCTATTCTCCCATCAGTGTTGTCTTCTCTACCATCAGTGTCTGTTCGACTTGGTATAACATCTAATGAATCAATATTGGATGTAGAGTCTGTTGGTTGGTCTCTTAATTTATTTTTAGAAGATAAAGTAGTTGATGTAATTACTGATCCTGTTCTTTAGAATTTAGATTTAATAACCATTGTTTAAGCATTTTTGTCCCTTTTTATTAGCTTTCTCACTAAATAACTGTCAAACCATGCTTAAAGAACTATATTAGATAATTTTATTATCATTAGTATAAGTGATCTCTCGATTGAAATCACAGAAGCTAGAAGGAGGATCTTTGGACAAGTTCTGAGTATGGAAATGAATGCCCAGAAGTACGGCTTTTTGGGATAAAAAACATAATGTCAGATATAGAGAAACTGATACCACAGTTAAAGAGAGTTTAAGAGACACTTCCGTACTACCCATGAATTTTGTTCAGGTTTCTCGGGCTTATGTGAAAGACCACTGAGTCGATAAAACGTCTTGTAAGAGATGCACGAGGGCAGAAGCTGTTTCCTTGATTTTTCAGTGGGTGGATGGAAATCGGCTTAGTGGGCCAGAATACCACCCCTAATATGCTTTAACTGCTAATATTTCGGATCAGTGCATGACTTTGGAATGGGGTAAAGAGATGTTTCTACTGTGTGGACCACATAGTTCACCGGAATGCCCGGAACCGAATAATAGATCTTGTATCAACTGCAGATCCTGAGATCACGGAACGAGTTATGTTGGCTGTCAGATGGCCAGAGAAGCCATCGTCTCTACAAGAAGAGAAACTGACTGTCATGTGTCGGGAACGTGGAGGAGAGGAAAAAAATCGTCCTTCCCCACGTTACCTAGATACAAAGTAAAATAAAAACAAGCAGGATATCAGAACCAAAAATCGATCTCTAAACTCTGATATTGGGAATCCAAAATGGAAAAAGTCAATTGTGGACAATGAATACCTGGATGAGAAGTTAAAATGTCTTGTTGGAAGCCTATTTCGAGGGTCTCTGAAATAACATCAAGTGTGATAAATTGAATTTAAATTTACTGAACGTCGTAGTTCTGGTCTTGAAGAGATCAGGCAGTCAAGACCTGTATTCCGAAACATAAGAATCATGATCGTGAATGCCCGAATCAATCTTGAGGAGGCATCACGAGCTAGCTTACCTGGCAAAGACCAAGGAGGCAGATATAATAATTGTCAACGAAACAAAGATAAAGTCATATGATACTTCAATACTCTCGAGTTTCGAATCTGTATTTTTACATTGGAAAAAAGGGTTATACCAGAGATAGGGACAATTTTTTATATGTGTCACTTAAAGACTGGAATCCGAGAATTGTAGCATCAGTTTTTGAGAGTTTGTCGCCATTTATGTTTTTGTCGACGTCTAGGTCATCATTTGCAATCTGTATTCAAAATCCTTGAGAGAATATACTGGAGAGATATCTGAGTTCCTTCGTGAAAACTTGATGGCTATTCAGGGAGGGGATCTCAACTCCAAAAGTACGTCCTTTGGTTGTAAGAAGAAAATCAGGGATAGCAAGCTCCTGAAAAAGCTATCTGAAGGCCTTGAGGTAAAATTCCTAACGTCAAAAGAGGATAATCACTTTTTTAAACCTCTGTGGTTCTCCACGATAGCTCCATTCAAAGAGGTACCGGAATTGGAGGACCTGGTGGTCCTGAATGATTTATATTTACATACAAGAATTGCTGTGACAACAACTGAAAAAATACTTTGGATTATTCCTTCCCTTCTCGTCCCATATGAGCAATACATGTGTCTTTTGTGAACTAAAAATAAATCTACCACAATAAATCGCTATGTCATGATTATCGCTATGAAAAAATAATTTATAATGCTACAGCGCCTACAACAAATTAACACATGGACTCATTTCTGACTGAAGTGCAGCAAGAAGAACTTTCATGTATAGCTGACAGACTTGTTTCGAATGGGTGTGGTATTCTAGCTGCGGATGAAAGCACGGGAACTATTGGTAAACGCTTTTCATCAATCAACTTGGAAAATAATGAACAGAATAGACGTGCATATCGACAGCTTCTCTTTGAAACATCGGGAGAGCTAAATAAATACATTTCCGGGGTCATCATGTACGATGAAACATTCTGGCAAAAGTCTGACAATGGAACATCATTCCCTGATCTCCTCAAACAAAACGGAATTTTGACTGGAATTAAGCTTGACTTGGGGGTTATTTCAATAAACGGAGTTGAGACCACCACCCAAGGTTATAGAGAGAATAATTAATAGGATTTGACTATTTGGATAAGAGGTGTGCAAAATATAAAGAGAATGGTGCTGACTTTGCAAAATGGCGGTGTGTTATCACAATCAGTGAAACCACGCCTTCACAGTTTGCAATAGATATGAACAGTTCTGTATTGGCTTGGTATGCTAAAATATGCCAGAGAGTAAGATTGTGGTTGCATTCTATATAGAATGGATTGGTCCCCATAGTTGAACCTGAAATACTCTGTGATGGATCCCATTCTCTTGAAAGATGCGAGAATGTGACAACGAGGGTTTTATTTTTATTTAGTTTTAGGTTTTGTCGTGTGTTTACAAAGCTTTAAACGATCAGGGTGTGTTTTTGGAAGGAACTCTGTTGAAACCTAACATGGTTACTTCAGGAATGCAGTCAAATCCTCAATCTACAGCAGCTCAAAACGCGACTGCGACTTTAAGGACTCTAAGTAGAACTGTCCCATCAGCTGTTCCAGGTTCTTCATTTCTACTACGAAAGGGATTGTTTTCCTTTCTGGTGGATACTCAGAATTCAACGCGACACAAATTTTAAATGAGATTAACAAACAAGCTAACAGCAATAGAAGAAAGTATCCTTGGGCTTTGTCATTTTCTTACGGACGGGCTCTTCAGTCTTCAGTTATCAAAGCATGGAATGGTCAACAGGATAATGTAACCAAAGCCTCAAGTCAATTATTATTGCGAGCAAAGGTAAATCATTTATTGACGATCAGGCATGCAGTGAGGCAAGTCAAGGAATATATTCTTCATCAGCTGACGAATCATCTAAGGAAAGTCTATTCGTTGCCAAACACGTCTACTAACCTCAATTAACAATCATTAAATTAAAATTTTTGTGGTTATGCTTTTGATTTTTTGTTATAAATTTTACAAGTTTTTTTCACAGAGACCATTGTAAAATCTCAAGAAAACATAGCTTGAGCGAGATTGCATATAATACAGAGGACACTGAAGTGAGACTACACATATACATTAGTAAAATCTGTGATGTTGCACACCGTGAGTACGTGGGCCTGCACGGAGACAGAGTCAGAAAAATCGACTCTTTTAACTGCATACAACTGAGACAAACATTGTCCTGTCGAATATGCTCCAACCAAAATAGTAAACAGAACTGTGCACGGAAGCAAAGCTAGCGTGGATATGGATGATTTTTTTTCTCTGACGCTTTTCGATTCCGTGTACGACCACCCTATCTAGAACCTCCAAAAGATTGGGAAATATCTCATAGAATGAAAGGACTATAAGAGCTTTCCTGTGAAAGATGTTGTTAGTTTCTCGGATCGTCTATAAAAACCATAAGTGAATTAATATAATAAAATTTTACTTTTTATGTGTGGAATGGGAATTATAGAAAATGGAAGATTCAAAGAATTGTTTGAAATTAATAGATAAAAGTTTCCAAGGAGGATATGTAGCGTGGGAATGTTAAGACTTAATTTAATAAAATTGTTATTTGAAATTGATAAATTAATTGATAGATCTCGACATTCGGCAATGAACGGCATTATTAAGAGGGCATTAGAATCGGCTGGATTCCGTTGCCGGATCGAACCGACTGGTTTATTTGACAACGGAAGACGCCTTGACGGCATGACCTCCTTTCCTTTCGAGCGAGGGCGAAACCTTGTATGGGATGTGACGCCCCAAGCAAAAAAAATAATTCACCGGGCAGACCTTCTTCTCAAGCAGAGGAAATGAAAAATGCTAAGTATTCGGATATCAGCGACAGGTACATTTTCGCACCTGTCGCGATTGAAACTTCGGGGAACTTTGGCCCTAAAACGCTGAAGTTCCTGAATCATCTTGGAAAACTACTATCCGACAAAACTGGTGATCTTCGTGAGACGAGATGGCTCAAGGAGAGGCTCTCGTTGGCTGTTGTCCGTGGAAATAGCTTATGCATCTCCCAACAGATGAATAATTAAAATTAACTATTCTTTTTCCTTATAATAAAATACGTTTTAATTTAAAAAAAAAAATAGATTAAAATTAGTTTAAGGTTCAAGGATAGGAAACCACAAAAATGTAATCATTTGCGCATGCGTTGGTGGTTTAGTTTAATAACCCCGGGAACACCGAGAAAGAAAGACAAAAGAGTCAAACAGTTAGGTGATCCCAGTCCTCGCAATCAATTGCGCCATTCGACGTTTGTGATCTTCCATCGTCCCCACTACTTTCGGGAAGAGCCTTCTTTCGGTTTTGTCCCTCTTTCTCGGTGTTCCCGGGGTTATTAAAATAAATAAATAAATGCGTTGGTGGTGGGCCATGTGACATATTAAACTTATAGGTCTTTGCTAAATAAATCACCTTTGGTTTTCTTGGTTTAGATATCTAGTTTCTGATAATCCCCTGTATCATCTTGTGACTTTCCAGCTAACACTATCTTGAGGTCTAGTTTTTCATGGCCGATCGACCTCCCATCTTGGTTCTTTGCAGAATCGAAAAATCCAATTCCTACTATAGAAGAATACCAAAGGCTTCAGTTGATAATAAGTTGATCAAGTTATTTTTTTCAATCTTTAAAGAGGAAAACACATGACGAATGATCTCTTCACACTGGCGTCATTCAACGCTCCAGGATTGAAAGAAAAACATAAAGGGAGGAAAGGATGGAAATGTGTGACTATGTCCGGATATACAACCATATTGATTATGTTATATGTAAAAGATCTCTTCCTGCTTTACTAACAGACTTCCGCAGCTATGGAGGCACCATCACTTATAGTGATCATAAACTGCTGGTTGCACGTTTCAGAATGAAAAGATATTTCGGAATAGATGGAGCTAGAAAGAAGAGAGCTGGATCGTTTTATTGTGGAAAAATTATGCTTATGTGAGAAGACGCGTGAAGATTATTGCATGGCAATTAAGAAGGAGATTGTGAACATAAATATGGAAAATCCCCAGGGATGATTTGGAATGCTACTGCTGATAGAATAAAGAAGGCAAGTTTCGACGTGCTTGGGGAAAAAAGGTTGGCAGGATTTAAAGAGGTCTTCGATAACTAAATTGGATCATTATCAACAAAACAAAAAAAATTGCGGCTGAGAATGGAATCGTGTACAAATAATGATACAACGAATTAAGAGAAAGAAATTGTATTGTCAAGGAGATTAGAAGGAGGAAGAAGGAAATTTATGTCAAGAAAATTTACAAACGTGTCAGTGAAATTGAGAAATTGGGATACGGAACGCAAATGTGTCGAGCAGTTCGTCTTTTGCAGATGGGAGTTCACCTACGAATATTTGTATTCACGACAGTCAAGGAAGACATTTATTGGATAATAAAGAAAAAACTGAGATTATTGCCGGACATTTTTCAGGACTTTTGAATGAAATTGAAACCTCATATGTGGAGCCATTTGAGAAATCACCAAGAAACCTGAATCTATCGATATNGAATTAAGAGAAAGAAATTGTATTGTCAAGGAGATTAGAAGGAGGAAGAAGGAAATTTATGTCAAGAAAATTTACAAACGTGTCAGTGAAATTGAGAAATTGGGATACGGAACGCAAATGTGTCGAGCAGTTCGTCTTTTGCAGATGGGAGTTCACCTACGAATATTTGTATTCACGACAGTCAAGGAAGACATTTATTGGATAATAAAGAAAAAACTGAGATTATTGCCGGACATTTTTCAGGACTTTTGAATGAAATTGAAACCTCATATGTGGAGCCATTTGAGAAATCACCAAGAAACCTGAATCTATCGATATCCACAGAGGAAACTCACCTGGCAATCATTGAATTAAACAACAGCAGGAGGATCAGACAACATACATGAAGAAATGATCAAGTATGCATCAGGCGAACTGACAACCCTCATTACAAAGATTTTCAATAAGGTATTTGAGACGCATTCCCCCTTGAAACTTGGTGATGGAATTTTGATTCCTCTGCATAAACCAGGAAAGAGCAAATGACAGATAAAAAATTTAAGACCAGTGATATTACTGGGATCATTGAGGAAGATACTATCTTTGATAACCGGATGTCTTCTGATATTTATGAATTTTCAATTCTCAGGCGGATGTTTCTTTGGCGCTCTGACATTTCCTTTAGTTTTGAATCATAATATGCGCAGTTGTTGTTCGAGCGGATGATTCTGTAGCCGATAGTGTCCGTCGCGGCCTGTTTAACGGCCTTGACTAACTTTTCCAGGAGAATATCCGGCTTTTCTTGCAAATTTTGTTGTGATGTGTGTTGCTCGATGTTGCCTTGAAATTTTCTCCGTTTCACGGTGTTGTTTATCAGTTCCTCTGTAGCTAGTATTCAAGGTTTAACGTTAGCTAGATTATTCTGGGCAGTGCTACCAAATAGTTTCCGTATGCATATCCGAGCCACCGTTATCCTATGATCACTATTTGCTACAGCTCATCCATATGAGCGTGAGTCCAAGAGCAAGTTTTTATGTGCATTCTGACATAATGTATAATCTATTTGATTGCATATTGTAATCTCTCGGCCTTTTCTGTGGCCAGTCCATGTCGTCTTATGTCTGGCTGGATGTTGAAACGTCGTATTGTAGAGATAGAGACCAAATTCTAGGCAGAACCCAAGTAGGGACTCTCCGGAAGAGTTTCGATGCCCTCTTCAGTGCCTTCCAATACATATTTCGCGGTCTTTCTTAATTCCTGCTTTGGCATTCCAGTCTCCTGCCAGAAACATGATTGCTGTTTTGTCCAGTTCGGTGCATATTTTCGAAAGGTTTTTTTTAATAAAATTCGTCCAACTCATCAGAGGTAACCAATTCTCTGACGGTATGGGGTGCCTATACGTTGATAATAGTTAACAGTTTATTCCCTGTTGGTTTTAGTTTGATTTGAAGAATCGCAATACGGTCATTGATACTCCACACTTTGAACTCTCGATTTCTCAACAAAACTCAGACGGTGATCTTAGTCCATAGTGTCGGCATTCAGATGGTAGTAACATTAGGTGGCATTTTCAGTGAACTTCATCGTGTCCTCCTGCAACTTTTGTCTCTTGAAATACATCAACTCCTTAACAGTCTAGGTCCTCGCACAGGATGTTCCGTTTCGAGCTCGCTGTCAGTACTCTAACATTAAATGAAGCGACAGTAAAAGTCGATCGAATAAAACATGTTTGAGACATAGCTAGAGAGGCACGTCACCACTTCAACCAAAATGTCAAGATTACAAATCTCTAAATTATTGTTAAAATGAGCTTTTAAAGTTCCAATCAAGCATATGACCACGTGGCATGTCTCTATGTTAGAATTATCGATTATTATGCGGATTATTGATTGAAACTAAAGGTTAAATTTAAAAGAATCTATGATAATTTTAATTAATTTATTGTGGTTATAGGAAAACATCTAAATCTGTTTACACACGTGGTTAGTTTAGGTGGTCAGGTACCT